>BLBF01000046.1:4000682-4081428 GCA_015471245.1 Laticauda colubrina | reverse complement strand
ATCTATCTATCTATCTATCTATCTATCTATCTATCTATCTATCTATCGCCGCCTATTTGCCCATGGCGACTTGAGGCAGCTTAAAAAATGTAAAACTATATTTAAAACAAAAAAGCAATAAAAATTAACAAAAGGAATCAAATAAATCAATAAAGTACAATAGAACAAAATCTGGGAAAAAAAATCCCCCCCCCCCTCCCGATGACAGCAGATCACACAAACCATTTGATGAGCTCCATCCTGCTTTGGGTTCCCCAGGCCCACTGGCAGAACCAGGTCTTCAGTGCCTTACAGAAAAGTATTAGAGAGGGGGCCATTCTAATCTCTGGGGCAATGATGTTCCAGAGAGAGGGAGCAACCACGGCTAAGGCCCTTCTTCTGGGTCCCACCCTGTATCTCCCTCAGGGATGGGACCTGCAGCATTTCCTGCTTCCCCGCACTAATAAGTCAGGTAGATGTGATTGGCAAGAGACGGTCCCTCAGATAACCTGGTCCCAAACCATGAAGGGCTTTAAAGGTGACAACCAGCACCTTGAATTATACCCAGAAGCAAATAAGCAGCCAATGTAACTCCTGCAGGAGAGATGAAACATGTGCACACTGGAGTCTGTACAAAACCATGCAGACCACTGCATATTGCACCAACTGGAGCTTCTAGATGTTCTTCAAGGGCAGCCCCATGTAGAACGTGTTGCAATAATCAAGACGGGAAGTAATTAGGGCATGAGTGACTGTGAGTAGGGACCATTGGTCCAAGAAAGGGCATAACTGGTATACAACCCACAGTTGTGCAAAGGCCCTCCTGGCCACAACTGTCACCTGCTCTTCAAGCAGAAGTCGTGAGTTCAGGAAAACACTTAGATTATGCACAGGGTCTGTTTGAGATAGTGCCATCCCGTCTAAGACCAAAGAATTTGGCAATTCTCCCAAACCCAGAGCCACTTGGTCTTACAAGGGTTTAGTTTCCACCCGTTGTTCCCCATCCAGCCCCTAACAGCCTCCACGCACTGTGAGAGGGAGGACACAGCAACACTTAACTCACCAAGGGCCGAGATACAGCTGAGTATCATCAGCATATTGGTGATACCTCAGGCCATGGTGATGGATGATCTCACCCAGCGGCTTTATATAAATGTTGAACAGGAGAGTACCAAGCCCTGCGGAAAGCAGTGGGTGAGGCAGTGGGCAAGGGCTAGATCTCTCCCCTCCTATCAACATTGACTGAGAGCAGCTGCAGAGGAAGGAAATAAACCAAGACATCACAAGGCCTCTCACTCCCATCCCCCGAAGTAGCTTCAGGAGAATCCCATAGTCAATGGTATCAAAAGCCACTGAGAGATCAAGTAGAGCAAGGATGGATGCACTACCCCCCTCCCCTCCAGCTAGAGATCATCCAAAAGTGCAACCAATGTCATTTCTGTCTCAAATCCAGACCTGAATCCTGACTGGTAGGGGTTGAGATAATCTGTTTCATCCAGAAACCTCTGGGGCTGCTGTGCCTTTCAACCACCTTCCCCAAAAAGGGAAGATTGGAGACAGGTCAGAAATTATCCAACCAGGTGTCCAACGATGGCTTCTTAAGAACCACAGCCTCCTTAAAGTGCTGGGGAAAAGTCCCCTCCTATAGGGAACCATTAATCACCACCAGTCCACCCACCTGTCACTTCCTGGGAAGCTTTCACAAGCTAGGAGGGACATGGGTCTAAAATATAGGTGCTTGCACGCATACTCCCTAGGATCATGTCCATTTCCTCAGGAGCAACAGGGTCAAACCATTCCCAGATAACAGGGCAAGAACCTGCCTCAGGAGCTTCCACCGGACTAGCAAACATGCTGGCATCTACCTGGGAATGAAGTTGAGTGATTTTGTCTGATTTATTTATTTATTTTATTTGGTTTGTCAATTGCTTACAAGATAATAGGTATAAGTAAAAACATAGTTATGAATATATGGATACATATAAGAAAAATAAAAAAAAATAAAAAAACAGGGACGTCAGGCATGTTGGTGCACTTATGTACGCCCCCTACAGACCTCTTAGTAAAGGGGTGAGGTCAATAGTAGACCGTCTAAGGTTAAAGTTTTGGGTGTTTGGGGAAGAAACTACAGAGTCAGGTAGAGTATTCCAGACATTGACCACTCTGTTGCTGAAGTCGGATTTCCTGCAATCAAGTTTGGTGCGATTAACCTTGAGTTTGTATCTATTGTATTTGTCTTGTATTATTATGGTTGAAGCTAAAGTATTCATTGATAAGTAGGACATTGCAATGTATGATTTTATATTCCATACTTAGATCGGACCGAAGGCGGCATAGCTCTAGGTTTTCTAGGTCTAGAATTTCAAGTCTGGTGGCATAAGGTATTCCGCAATGAGTAGAGATGGAGAACTCTTCTTGTGAAATATTTCTGGGCTCTCTCAACTGTGTTAATATCAGATATGGAATGTGGATTCCAGACTGATGAGCTGTGTTTGAATATTGGTCTAGCAAATGTTTTGTATGCTCCAGTTAGTAGTGTAATATTAGCAGAGAAAAAGCTACGTAAGTCTTCCAGAAAATCTGCAGATTCCTCAGCACTCCCCTTTGGGTGGATCTCAGTCTCCTCCTTCCCTAGGAGGAGACGGCTCACTTAAAGAGGGTCACTGGGTGATTATCTGCAGATGCAATTAGTGTGGAGAAGTATTTTCACTTTGCCGCACAAATTGCCACATGGTATGCATTAGTAGCAGCTCTTACCTGATACTGAAGGCACAGTTGCAATAAATCCCTGCAAAAGGAAACTAGGAGGAAGAGCCTGGATATCTGCCAAGCATTCCTGAATTCATAGATCATAGAATGCAGAAGAGAAAAAGGGACAGGATACAAAAGGTGGGGAACTGTGATGACCCATAGTCTCTCAAAATAATCCAAAACCCAAAACATACATTAACATATGCATTAATGCCTTCAACTTAAACTTTACTGTTTTATTAGGCACAGTTTAAAGTCACAAAAAGTAAATAATGAGGAAAAAGAAAAACCAAAATAAACCGCATTGACGAGAGTTCCGAAGCTAGCCAAGATAATTACTCATATAATCCAGGAAAAATAATAGGGAGAGTCCATGGGAAGGACACCAACACAGATAAACCTCTTTCAAGGTGAACACTAAATTGACTCCTGCATATTCTAACTGTGCAGTTGCAAACTTATATACATAGCTCCCAGCTGCAAGTCATAAGGAGGATCATGGTAATTTCCTCCCGAGTAAACCACATTTTACCCTGATCCTCTCCTCCCTGCATGACCTAGGATGGATAGGGGATGGGCCTGGATCCTCCTCTGATTACTCAGCTGGCCTCTGCCTTTCCCCAGCCTCCTCCACCACCTCTGGAGCCACACTCCCACTCCCTATTGGCTGTTCTTCCTCTTCCTCAGAGTCAGTCTCCATCAGGGACATGACACTATCCCCCCCACAGGGCCCCCTCCCCCAGGACCAGGCAGATGAGGACATTGAGGAAACTGAGTGTGAAAGTCCTGGACCAAATGAGGAGCATGAACATCAGTGGCATCGACCCAGGTGAAATCCTCTGGTCCATAACTTTTCCATGCCACCAAATACTGAAATCAGCCTCACAACTGGCATGAATCTCGGATGCTATCCACTTCATACTCCACCTCTCCCAGAGGGGCTACTGGCGCCGGCTGTGATGGAACCAGTCTATGTGGACTGTTGGCTGAGGCAGGGACTAACAGGGAACAATGAAAAACAGGATGGATATGCATGGTCCGTGACAGGGAGAGACAATAAGCCACAGGATTGATCACCGCCTCAACCAGAAAAGGTCACAAGTAATGGTGATCGAGCTTTTTTGATGGTCTCATCGTTGGTAGGTATCGAGTAGAGAGCCAAACCCGATTGCTTACCGCTAAAGGCGGAACTTTATGATGATGTTGGTCTGCAAACTGTTTTTAGTCTTCCTTGGCTTTCTCTAGTTGATCGCAGACAATGTGGTGCACAACTTTTAACTCCTGCAAGAAGGTATCCACTGTCAGAACTGGGGAATCAGATGGGGCGAAAGGGAAAAGTTGTGGATGAAACCCATAGTTAGCAAAAAAAGGGGACACATGGGTGGATGCATGTTGAGCATTGTTATAAGTGAATTCTGCCACCGGCAGCACTTCCACCCAATTGTCTTGTTGAGTCTTGCTGAAACAGCGGAGGTACTGCTCCAAAATAGCATTCACTCTCTCTATCCTCCCATCAGTTTCAGGATGATGAGCAGATGACAGACATGCCTGAACCTGCAGTTTGTCGAGGAGGGTCTGCCAGAAGCGTGCCATAAATTGTACCCCCCGATCTGATACCATGCAATCTGGTAACCCATGCAACCAGAAAACATGGGAGACCCGCACATGGAATAAAGTGGGCCATTTTAGTCAACATATCCACCACCACCAAAATGGTTGTGGCACCATTCGATGGTGGTAACTCAATGATGAAATCCAATGAAACTGCCCTGCCACAGTTATTCTGGCATGGGCAAGGGCTGCAAGAGACCAGGGGGTGCACCAGGAGCATACATGGTTTGACGACAGATCCCACAGGATGCCACATATCCCGACACATCATGTTTAAGTCTCAGCTACCAAAATGTCCTAGAGATGAGGTGCAGTGTTTTGAACACCCCAAAGTGTCTTGACGCCAGACTATCATGACATTGACGTGGGATAAGGCCACAAAGAGGACCTCCAGGCATGTTAATGTGATAACGGAACCACAATAGGTCCCCAATATACGCCCAAGGAGTCTCCTGTCTCCCATTCTCATCCAATTCTTGATGTCGAGCCACCACAAATGGGTCCTGCCGCTGTGACTCCTGAATCCTCACTCAGAAGTCCACAGGTTCTTTAGTGGCCACAAACCGCTCCAACAGAATCATCGTCTGGGGCAAGATTTTATCCTCCTTTCAGGTATACTCAGACTTCCAAGATAGGGCGTCGGCGTGTTGATTCCCTCCACTCGGAACATAGGTCACCCAGAAATCAAATCAAGCAAAGAATAAGGACCATCTCACCTGATGCTGGTTCAATGTCTGAGCTGTACGTAGGTGTTCCAAATTGCGATGATCCGTCCGAACCTCGATTTGGTGATGAGCCCCCTCCAGGTGATGCCGCCATGTCTCAAAAGCGACCTTAACTGCCAATAGCTCCTTGCCCCAAATCATATAATTGCGCTCTTCTGGGACAACTTCCGAGAATAATAAGCGTAAGGGAACAAGGTGCCTGTGGGAGTAAAGGCCTGGAGGAGCACCGCACCAACAGCCACACTGGAAGCATCTGTTTCCACCACAAATGGCTGGCCTGGATCAGGGTGTTTGAGGATAGGCTCGGAAGCAAAGGCGACTTTCAACGACTCGAAAGCTGCCTGCTCCTCAGTATCCCAATGGAACTTCTCCCCCTTCTTGAGCAGATTAGAAAGGGGAGCTGTCAAGGCAGCAAAGCAGGGAATAAATGTGTGGTAGTCATTTGCAAACCCCAACAGTCATTGCACATCCTTAACTCGCTGTGGAGGTTCCCACTCCTGGAATGATTGTATTTTTTCCGGGTCCATTTCCACCCCAGCAGGTGAAATACGATGTCCTAAGAAGTCAATTGTGGTTTGTGCAAACTGACACTTCTCACATTTAGCAAACAGGTGGTTATCATGCAAATGTTGCAACACCAGCCACACATATTGCCAATGTTCCTGCAGGGAGTCTGAGTAAATTAAAATGTCATCTAAATAAATGACCATGAACTGATCCAACAAATCATGGAAAACATCATGCATGAAATGCATGAACACAGCTGGGGCATTGGTTAATCCAAAAGGCATCACAGTATACTCAAAATGCCCGAACCTTTTTCCAGAAAGCCATTTTCCACTCCTCCCCTGCATGAATGCAAACCAGATTGTAGGCCCCATGCAAGTCCAACTTCATAAAGATCTTAGCTTGATAAAGCCACTCAATCAGTTCAGGGATGAGGGGAAGCGGGTACCGATTCCTCACTGTGATTGAATTCAACTTGCGGTAATCACAATACAAATGTAGCTCCCCCGATTTCTGTTTTACAAAAAGCACCAGTGCAGCCAATGGGGAGTAGAAGGCCAAACAAACCCTTTCTGGAGGTTCTTGTCAATAAAATCCCACAATGCGGCCAACTCCGGTTCCGACAGGAAATATATCTGTCCCACCGGCAATTTTGCATTGGGCAACAAATCGATTGGACAGTCATACGCCCAATGTGGAGGCAACTGATCCGCCTCCTTCTCCTCAAACACATCAGCAAAGTCCACCAACTCTGCAGGTAGATCCAGGTCCATGGACATAGCCACACTCCCTGCACAGGAGCCCAAGCAATGGTTGGCACACTTCCTATCAAGAAATTGCACAGTTCCAGACGACCAGACAATCTGTGGATCATGGGCCTGTAACCACTCCAAACCCAGCACCACCAGAAAAATGAGGCACTGCGGTAACGTAGAACACGGTTTTCTCCACATGCTGCCCAATACGCATGCAAAGGATTTGATTGCTGCAACCACAGGTCTCAAATGAAGGGGCCAAACATCAATCATCTCTACCATTATTGGTGGGGACACTGTTGCTGAAGAATGAACCACTGCTCTACAAATTGAGTATCCATGAAATTGGCTGTGGCCCCTGAGTTGACCAAGGCTTGGATCTCCACCGCTCCCACACCAGGCATAAACACGCTTGCTTTCAGCACAAGATGCTTCACCAATAACAGTTGTGGTGGAGATGTCAAAGATGGCGAGGATGGCAAGGTTAGTGAAGATGGCAGGCCTAAGGATTTTACACCTCAACTACAGACCCCCCATAGGCCGAGCAATGCTAATTTCCTGCCACTGCAGGCATTGCTGCTGTGGATGTCTTAACAGGACATTTGGCCGCAAAATGGACCTGATTGCCACAATAGAGGCATAAACCATCATGGCAACATCTCTCCTTTTCTACTTGAGTCTGGCAAGGGTGGCCAGCCCCCAACTGCATGGGTTCCTCCAAAGGCACTTCCACCAAGGGCGCCATCTTGCTGGAAACAGATACAGTATCTGTCCGTCATCGCACCCGTCGCTGCTGAAGTCTAGCATCGATACGAAGACACAGATGCATGAGCTCATGAAGGGTGTAAGGGCATTCAGTGTGCGCCAACTCATCCAGGAGCTCCGATGACAAACCCTCCTGGAACTGATCTAATAGTGCTGCCTCATTCCATTGTACATCCTGAGTAACTACCTGAAAACTAGCAAGATAATCCATGAGTGAGCCACGCCCCTGCTTCAACTCTTTCAAATGTCTGTTTGCTGTTTGGCTTTGAACAGGGTCATCAAACATGATCTGAAACTGATGGCAAAACTCAGCATAATTGTCCAACACCTGGTTGGGCTGGGTCAGCAGAGGTGTTGCCCAACGTGCTGCAGAGCCTGACAACAAATTTATCAAAAACCCTGCATTATCCCAGTCAGTGAGAATGTCCTCAGGCTGAAGGCTCATGTAAAGCTGGCACTGCCCAAAAAATGCTGGAAATTGGACCAATGAACCATCAAATTTATCTGGCACTGCCACTGGGTATTTTTGGTGTGGCTGGGCCGCTTGCATTTGTGCCACCTGTGCAGTCAAAAAAGCCACTTGCTGGGTTAACTGGGCAATCTCTGCTCTGAGCTGCTCCATGGTCACCCCACAAAAAGCAAAAATAAGTTGAAGGGGTGGCTAGAGTCAAAATGTGATGACTCTCAAAATAACCCAAAACCAAAACATACATTAAAGTCCGGGAACGCCTTCAACTTAAACTTCACTGTTTTATTAGTCACAGTTTAAAGTCACAAAAGTAAATAATGAGGCAAAAGAAAAACCAAAACAAACCGCATTGACGAGAGTTCTGAAGCAAGCCAAGATAATTACTCATACAATCCAGGAAAAATCCAGGGAGAGTCCATGGGAAGAACGCCTCTTTCAAAGGAAACAATTAAACTTTGACTCCAGCAATTCTAACTGCGTAGTAACAAACTTACAAACATAGCTCCCAGCTGCAAGCCACGAGGAGGATCATGGTAATCTCCTCCCGAATAAACCACATTTTACCCTGATCCTCTCCTCCCTACATGACCTAGGATGGATAGGGAATGGGCCTGGATCCTCCTTTGATTGCTCAGCTGGCCTCTGCTCTTCCCCAGCCTCCTCCACCACCTCTGGAGCCACACTCCCACTCCCTGTTGGCTGTTCCTCCTCTTCCTCAGAGTCAGTCTCCACCAGGGGCATGACAGGAACATAGACAAAGAATTCAAGGGATTCTTCAGAAACTGTAGGATCTCCACCAGCAAACCTAAACATCAGAGGGAGCTAAGATTTAAAAAGATACAAATAATGTTATAGTGACAAGCATCTTGGAGAAAGATCAACTGCTTAAATTTGTATTTTGCAAAGGGAAAAAAAATGACCCAACCAGAAATGGAGGTGGGGCAGGACAGAAATGAGGTCAAAACTGGAGTATGTGAGAGCAAAATCTTAATGATATGAAATGAGTGGGATGGATGATTCAAAGACAAGACAGATTTGTAGGTGATTGAACAACCATACCCAACATGAGGTCTTTAATGGACTATAAACTAAGCACGACCCAGCAATGTTCTGCAATAACCAAAAGAGTGAATCTGGGCTGTACTAACAGAGATGGTGTGTTGAGATGACAAGAAACGATAGTCTGCTCTGTACTGCAATAGTTGGACTACATGTGAAAACTTCTCAGTTCATACACTGATTTCTTAAGCTTATAGCTTCTTCTTATCTTCTGCTAAAGGTGACATTTGCCCAGTCTCAAATCCTGCATCCAGCATGATTTTTCACAGATAAAATGCCAGAGTTGTAGAGATAGCCTGAAGCCCCTAAGAAAGGCTTCATCTACAGCCCTTCTATCTTCTTCTTTCTAAGAGATGGCCAGGAGAAGGTCAGAAAGGACAGGAGACCAAGGTTTTTATTTCTGTTTGAGCTGCTGGAAGATTTTAGGATGTCCCTAAAGCATCAGTGGAAGGTCATCCCTGCAGCTGCTGGTCAAGCCTCTGGTTGCACAGAAAGGGGAAGATTAGCAAGGAGCTTTGATTTAAATGGGAAAGTTATCAATTCTGTAAACTACAATGATAAATGGAAAGGGTAAATCTAATCCAAACATTTATAGCCTGGCCATTGTGATATTACAGATTTGCCAATCAGGCTTTATTTGGGTGGAGCCCCTTCCCGCTTCACCTGTCAGATGAAATATGCCAGGTACTCGTCAACATTTTCATAAATGATTTAGATGAGGGGATAGAAGGGGAACTCATCAAATTTGCAGATGACACTAAACCAGCAGTAATAGCCAATGGCCCAGAATATAGGCTCAAGATCCAGATGGATCTTGACAGGTTTGGACACTGGGCCCTATTCAACAAAATGAAATTCAATGTAGAGGCTTTCCATTTAGCCAAACAACAACAACAACTATGCAAATGCAGATTACTTGAAACATGGCTCAATAGCAGTAGGGGCCTTGGGATCCTAGTGGACAACCGTTTAAATATGAACCAGCAGTGTATGGCAGCAGCCAAAAAAGCCAACCTAATCCTAGGTTGCATTAACAGAGGGATATAATCAGGGGTGGGTTTCTACTAGTTCTGTCCACCTCTGTAGAACCAGGAGCTCTGAAGAGCAGCAGACAAAGAAACAGTTCTATGTCTGCTGATGTTTTTGCCCACCTACCCACCCGGATTCTTACCTGATCTTTATTTCCTGATTTTTCAATTTCAGCTGCTGAACAAGGCACAGCTGCAGTTAAAAAAGCAAGAAAAGAGGGCTGTTTCAAAGATTGCTTCTCTGCATGCAGCATACTGATGACGATTTACAGGCTCACAGCTCGCAGCCTGCAGGGAAGCTCGTAAATCTCAAACCAATAGTTAACCCTGTCGAATCCCACCCCTGGATATAACCAAGATCAGCTGAAGCCTTTATAAAGTCTCAGTAAGATGACACTTGGAATACTGCATCCAGTTTCGATCACCACAACAGAAAAAATATGTTGAGACTTCGGAAAAAGTGCAGAGAAGAGGAACAACAAGGATGATTAGGGGTCTGGAGGCTAAAATATATGAAGAATGGTTGCAGGGATTGGGCATGGCTAGTCTAATGCAAAGGATATGAGGATATATGATAGTAATGTTGCAATACTTAAGGAGCTGCCCCAAAGAAGAGGTGGCCATCCTATTTTGCAAAGCATCAGAAGGCAAGGCAAGAAACAATGGATGGAAACTAATCAAGGAGAAAAAGAACATAGAATTAAGGAGAATTTTCTGACAGTGAGAACAAATAATCAGTGGAACAGCTTGGCTCCAGAAGTTGTGGGTGCTTCAGCACAGGAGGTTTTTAAAGCCCATGTCACACTGCACCAACAGATGGAAAGAGGATGTAAAACGGAGAGAAACGCTTGCCATCCGTTGGTTAACGCGATTCATCCGTTCTGTACTCACTGCCTCCGTTTTTCATCCTCTCTATCCATCCAGCATCCGTCGACCGAGGTTCCATCCGCTCAAAAAGTTTTGAGCTGCTCAAAACTTTTTGAGCAGAAAATGTATCAAACGCATCCGTTCTGCATCCGCAACGCATACGGGGAACATCTGTTCTACATCCATTGTCATCCGTTATGCATCCACTATACCTGCTAGGCATCCGCTGCACATCCGCGCAACTCAAATCCAATCCAGCGGAAAACGGACACAGGGAGGAAGCGAAACGGACGCGGAACGGACACAAAGCATTAGTAGCACGAACGGAGAAAGGATGAAAGCGGATGCAGCTCGCATACAAAGCATTTAAAATGGAAAAAAAGTTCGCAGAGGGGACCGATCTTGGATATTAAGGATGTCTAGAGGATGCCTAGAGGATGCAAAAGGACACATAGTGGAAAACCTATATTGCCTATAAAAAGGGGGAGCAACTCACCTGGATTTCACTTTCAGTCCAGCAGCCCTGCTATGCAGATCTCTGCAGCCTTCATCTGGGTCTTGCTCTTCCACAGCATCTAGTCATCTCCACCATGGATCGTAACGCACTCCATTTGGTAGCCACCATCGTTCTGCAACAGTGCGAAGCCATCTACAGGCTCTTTCAACTGTTCTACGGGAAGAAAAGGAGGCAGCCAAGAAGTGTCTGGGTCTGAAGATGGATCGGGAGAAGAGCAGAGTATGGACTGTACAACAAGCTGATGGTGGAGCTGAGGAACGAAGACACTCGTGCATTCCAGAACTTCATGAGGATGCCATCCAGCCATGTTTGATGAAGTTGTGGAGCAGCTGAGACCCAGGTTGACCAAGGCAAACACCAACTTCCGGCCCAGCCTGGACCCTGGGCTCAAGGTGGCACTGACTCTGCGCCACCTGGCCTCAGGGACCATCTACAGGAGCATGCAGTACGGCTGGAGGGTGCCACACAACACCATCAGCATTGTGGTCAGAGAAGTGGTGCAGGCCATCATCGAAGAATACCTGGAGGAGCTCCTCCAGTGCCCCTCCACTTAAGAAGGCTGGAAGAAAGTTGCAGAGCAGTGGTATCAGAGGTGGAACTTCCCCCACACCGTTGGAACCATAGATGGGTAGCACGTGGCCTGCAAAGCTCCAGCCAAGTCAGGGTCCACTTATCACAACTACAAGGGCTTCTTCAGCATCATCCTCTTCGCCATGGTCGATGCTGACTACAAGTTCATGTACATTGATGCTTCAGGCAACGGGTCAGCTTCAGATGTCCAGGTATACAACGCCAGTGACCTCAAGGAGAGGCTGGAACGCAACCTCATCATGGGCTTCCCAGATCCAGACCCCCTGCCCAATGACACGCAAGATGTGCCCTACTTCATCGTGGGGAATGACGCCTTCTCCCTCAGAACCTACCTCATGAAGCCCTACACTTCCAGATGCCTCACCCGTGAAGAGAGGATCTTCAACTACAGGCTGTCCAGGGCAAGACGGGTGGTGGAGAACGCCTTTGGCATCCTGCCCAACAGGTTCCAGATACTTCTTAACACCATGCAGCATCACCCAGAGACCATGAGGAGGATCGTGGAAGCTTGCTGCATCCTGCACAATCTCATGCGCACCCGCTACCCAGTCTTGCAGAACAGGCTCGTGGACCTCCAACAAGGCAATGCGGACATGGAGCCTGGTGAATGGAGGCAAGGGCGAAACCTGATAGACACTAAGAATGTGCAAGGCCCCAACAGAGCTTCACGTGAAGAGAAGAAGCAGCGCAACCTCCTGAGTCACTTGTGCAACTCCCCAGCTGGAGCAGTGGAGTGGCAAGACAGGATGATAGATGCTTAATGGATGCTTCCTTCAGCCTGTCTCATCACACTGATGAGATTGGGCCATGTATGTTGGGTGGGCCTACAATGAACAGGGCATTTAATAAAGAGTTGTGTTTATGTTGACATGTGTGGATGATTGATTACATTATTATTGATAAAAATGGGCCATAGATGTGGCACCTGGGAGGGTGGACCATACAGTCCCACTATGCTTGCACTGGAGGTTTATCTATCCCACAGCTATTACCCATCCCAAAGGTATCCCTGCCCATCCCACAGCTATTACCCATTCCAAAGGTATCCCTGCCCATCCCACTGCTATCCTTACCCATCCCACAAGCATGCAAAGGCTTAAACCATTTTTAAAGTTTCCACCAAGACTTTATTTAATAAAATAAATGAAGCAAGTGTGTGAAGCAAAGATAATCTTTATTAATAACAAGCTGTAAAAGAAAAATGACCCAAGACAAGTGTCCAAAGCAAAAATAAAGTCAACAGGTAGCCACCCAGTCTCTGGCACTCTTCTTGGTCACTCGGAGGCGTGCCCAGTTTCAGGGGTGAAGGGTCCAGGTGCTGTGGAGTTGGCTGCTGCTGGAGTGCTGGTCTGAAGTGCCACTGGGGTGCCTGGCCCCGAGAGGACAACAGGGGATGGTGTGTTGAGGAAGCTCTCAGACAGATGGCTCAGCCCTGTGATGTTGAGAGCCCCTTCCTCCATGACATGGGGTGTCAGCCCCAATACCGATGACAGATGTACTGAGGCCGGGCTTGGCTGTGGGGTGGAGGAAGGAGCAGTATAGTGGGGCTGTCTGGTCTGCAGCTGAGTGAGGATTGGCGTCAGTGGCATCTGTGGCATGGCTGGCATCGGTGGCGCGGATGGCATCAGTGGCATCAGTGGCACCGGTGGCATCCGATGTACCTGTGCCTGGACTGGGAAGGGCTGCCTGTGCTGCTGGACCTGGTAGCCATAGTCTTGGTAGGTGAGGGCATGTGGAAAACCTTGGAAAGGCAGTGACATCACCTGGGGTGGAGGAGCAGGCCTGGACTAGGTGGGAGCAGGTTCATCTTGGTCTGGAGGGTTGTGAAGAAGATCGGTGATCCTGTCCTTCACCACCTTGTACTGGGGTTCCAACATGTTCATGAGGGTCTGGTTGACATAGGTGAGGAAGGGCTTGCAGTTGGAGGATGGGTTGTCAGTGTGTACCAGCTGAGAGAGGAGATCTACGCTGCTCCTGATGATGTCTCTTATCTCCAGCAGGACAGTGTGGCTCTGCCCCTCCGGTCTGGCTCTGCCTGCTTTCTGTGGAGGTGGAGCTGGGGGTGGGTGTGGGTTGGTCTCTGGTGGAAGTGCCCTCTCCTTTCTCCCACTGTGTCAGGGGGCCCTCCACGCGCTCCACCACGGGTAGTATAGCTGTCGGGGGGGTCTCCGTCGTGGCACGCTCCACAGATACCTGCCTGGACACAGGAGCTGACTCTTTGCCAGAAGAGGACTGGCTCTCTGCGGGCTGCCTGAGAGAGAGGGTTGTGAGAGGGGCTGCTCCTCGGTGGCGGACCTCACCCTCCAAGAAGCTGCACTTGGCCATCACGTAGGACTCTCGGTCCGTCAGCTTGACCGTGGCCTGGCCAGATTTCTTGAGGTGCAGCTTCCCGTACCAGGTGTGCATGTGCTTCCACCAGCCGAGGAGCACCTCCGAAATGTACCCAGGCTCTCCGCCTTCTCTCTCCAAGCAGCCTGCTTCCTTTTGGTGTCTCTATAGAGCCTGTGTCCCTTCCGCCATAGATATTCGTTCTCCCTCAGCCACTTCAGCACCTCCTCCTCATGTTCCTCTTCTATGTTGTATTGCCTCCTCTCCCGTTCATGCGTCTGCCTCTTCCTCCCTTTGGCAGGGCCATATGGGCCCTCATCAGAGGGGCTTTGAGGTTGTAGGGGCTGCTCCTCCACACCACCACCACCAGCAGCAGCAGCAACAACAGTAGCAGCAAAAGCAGGACCAGCAGCACCAGCAGCACCAGAAGGACCAGGAGCAGGACCAGCAGGACCAGGAGCACCAGCAGGTCCAGGAGCACAAACAGGACCAGGAGCAGCACCAGCAGAGTAAGCACCAGCAGGACCAGCAGGACCAGGAGCAGCGCCAGCAGAGTAAGCACCAGCAGAAGCACTAGCACCAGGAGCAGCGCCAGCAGAGTAAGCCCCAGCAGAAGCCCCAGCAGCAGGAGCAGTGCCAGCAGAGTAAGCACCAGCAGAAGCACCAGCACCAGGAGCAGTGCCATCAGAGTAAGCACCAGTAGAAGCACCACCACCAGGAGCAGTGCCAGCAGAGTGAGCACCAGCAGAAGCACCACCACCAGAAGCAGCATCAGCAGAAGCACCACCACCAGAAGCAGCATCAGCAGAGTAAGCACCAGCAGAAGCACCACCTCCAGAAGCACCAGCAGAAGCACCACCTCCAGAAGCAGCATCAGCAGAAGCACCACCACCAGAAGATCGAGCCCGGGCAGCAGAAGCACCAGCAGAAGCAGAGTCAGGGCCAGGGAGTGGGAGGGTGGCCCTGTCCTTATTGCCAGGACTGGCAGCAGATGGCACAGGCTTCCTCTTCTTCCCCATGGTTGTTGGGTTGCTGGCTGGCTGGCTGGCTGGCTGGCTGGCAAGCTCTGTCTGGAAGCAGGTCTTTCCTCTGAATGGTGACCTGCTTGGAAGCTGCTTCCCTTTATATCCGCGGGGCTGACGCAATGCATCCTCCCCGCATGCGCAGTGAACACTAGGCATCCGCTGTCAATTGCTTACAAAATAATAGGTATAAGTAAAAACATAGTTATGAATACACAGATACATACAAGAAAAATAAAAAAATATATATAAAACAAACAATAGGACAGGGACGGTAATCACATTGGTGCACTTTTGCACACCCCCTACAGACCTCTTAGGAAAGGGGTGAGGTAAAATAGTAGACTGTCTAAGGTTAAAGTTTTTGGAGTTTGGGGAAGAAACCACAGAGTCAGGTAGAGTATTTCTGACATTGACCACTCTGTTGCTGAAGTCATATTTCCTACAATCAAGTTTGGTGCGATTAACCTTGAGTTTGTATCTATTGTTTGCTCTTGTATTGTTATGTTTGAAGCTGAAGTATTCATTGACAGGTAGGACATTGCAATGTATGATTTTATATACTATACTTAGATAGGACCCAGGCGGCATAGTTTTAGGTTTTCTAGGTCTAGAATTTTGAGTCTGATGGCATAAGGTATTCTGCAATGAGTAGATGTGGGGAACTCTTCTTGTGAAATATTTCTGGACTTTCTCAACTGTGTTTTATATCAGATACGTAAGGTGGGTTCCAGACTGATGAGCTATATTTGAGTATTGGTCTCGCAAATGTTTTGTATGCTCCAGTTATTAGTGTAATATTACCAGAGAAAAAGCTACGTAAGATTAGGTTAACAACTGTTAACGCCTTTTTGGCTATGTAGTTACAGTGGGCTTTAGCACTTAGGTCATTTGAGATGAATACTCCAAGATCCTTGACAGAGTTTGGATCATCAACAAGGTCTTGACTATTCAGCCTGTATTTTATCTTCTGATTTTTTTTGCCAATGTGTAGGACAGAGCATTTATTTGTTGAGATTTGAAGTTACCATTTGTTTGACCATTCTGATACATAGTTGAGGTCTTTTTGAAGGGTAGCAGTATTGTCGGTGGTGTTGAATAGCTTTACATCATGAGCGAAGAAAATGCAGTTGCTCTTGATATGATCACAGAGGTCATTTATGTAGAGTATGAAGAGAGTTGGTCCTAGAATACTGCCTTGGGGGACACCCCTGTTGACAGGTACAGAATTTGATAGGACACTCCCAATTTTGACCATTTGTTGTCTGTTTGACAGGAATGCTTCTATCCAGTTATGCAGGTGTCCAGAGATACTGTAAGTTTTTAGTTTTAGTAGTATTTGTTTTGTACCACTGAATTAAAGGCTGTACAGAAGTCTATGTAGATTGAGTCCATTGATTTGCCTTGATCGGGTTGTGTGGTCCATATGTTTTTGTAGTATAAGTGTTGTAGATTACATGATAGTTTTTTTTCCTAAAACCAAATTGTTTATTAAAGAGTAGGTTGTTTGTCTCTAAGTGGAGGATAATGGATTGGTTAATAATTGATTCCATGACTTTGCAGGTGACGCAGCATAAGGAGATTGGTCTGTAATTTTCAACTAGGCTGGGGTCTCCCTTTTTGAAGATGGGAATGACTGTGGCTTGTGACCATAGGTTAAGCAAGGAGCTGGTCCTGAAAGATTTTTCAAAGATTATGCTTAGTGGTTCGGCTATGACAGTGGATAGCTTTTTTAAGAAGTAGGCACATATTCCATCTGGTCCAATAGATCAAGATGATTTTTGATTGAGTAGTGCTTTTTCAACATTGTCTTACATAAAATCAATATGTATTAGATCATTGTAGTTTTCTGTGGTTCAGCTAGGAAATACTGGGCATGATCCATTGCTGTTTAAAAATACTGAGCCAAAAAATGTGTTAAAGAGGTTGGCTTTAATTGTATCATTGTTGTAATGTTTACCATTAGGTCCTTTCAGGGGTGGGATGGACCTTGAGTCTTTTCGTTTGCTGTTTGCAAAATTGTAAAAAGCACGGGTGGAATTGTATAGAAGGTTTTCCTCTTGTTTAATATGATAATTTATGCATTCAGTTTTTATCTGGTGGCATAAATTTTTGTATCGGCTTTTGAAGTTGGCAACGTGACCAGATTTGTTTTTCCACCAAAGTGATCTCTTTTTGGATTGAAGTTTCCTTATTGTTTTGGGTAATTTGTTTTTTCTGGTTTTGGGAGTTGTTAATGATACATATAGTTTGATGACTCTTTTGACTTCAAGTAAAATATATGTTGTAATGGTCTTCTACAGTATTGCATCCAGAGAATAGAAATTGCCAATCAAGGAATGAGAGATCATTGTTTATAAGATCATAGTTGCCTTTTTTAAAGGTATAATTGGGGATTCCATTGTTGTGATGATTTTTGTGTGGATGTATGTTGAGACAAAAATCAATCATGTTGCGGTCACTGTTGGAAAAGGGTTCTTTAATTTTATTCCAAAAATTGAATTCAAACTGTTGCAGAAGATGAGATCGAGGCAGTTGTTAAGTGTTGTTGGTTACGAGTTGTTCTAATCCCAAATTTGTTACTGCATTGTGGAAAGTTGCATGTGTGGGTTCAGCTGTACATTTGTTAAGGGTCCAGTTAATATGAGGTAGATTGAAGACACCAAGAAAGATAAAACTGTGTGCTGTCCATTTGTAGTAGATTCTGACCAGTTCTGGAGAACCTGTAGCCAAAATTTTGAGTTGTTCGAAGAACCAGCAAATCCCACCTCTGACTGGAGATTTTACAGTATCCTTCTCCTGCCACGCCCACCAAACAATGCCCACAGAACTGGCAGTAAAAAAAATATTGAATCCTACCACTGGGCCCTTGCCTATCCTTTTGCTTCTGGCCACTGAAATCCTGGGGAGGAGAGGACTGAGCCATTTAGGTGTTTAGCAACTTAGAATTCAAATGCAGTATAGAAGAACTCAGCACATTTTAAATTTATGCAACTCTTCCTCTAGTGGAATGTGACCAAAATGAACTTATTCAACCTTATTTAGATACTTCATGAAAGTGACAGAACTACAAAAGGCTACCAGGCAAGCCTTATGAAAGAGCATCCAAAAGATTTCCAGGATGAACAGATTATTCCAGCGAGGCCTTGATAAATTTGCAGTTAATTATCTTTCTTCTTGACATTTTAGATCCACCCAGCCCAAGCCCAAGGCTACATTTCTTTCCTAGGGCTCAGCTGCAAATGGACCACATTGGACCCAGTGCCAAATATCAGGTCCAAAGCAGAAGGTGGAATTAAACCAGCTGTCAGCCAGTTCCAAAAAAGCAACCAAGGTTACATTAACAAATCAGAGTCCACAAAACTGTGTCAATGAACCAAGTTTAATTGCAAATTGACTAAGGGAGCATAGCTGCAATTACCATCTAAGCTGCTATTATCCTGAACTCAAGCCATCTTTATTCTGAAGCAGTTTAAAAAAAAATAAGAAAACCCTTTCTCAACAAAGATATTTGGACAAGACTCTGCAAGGTATCTCCTCCAAATCTTCCATCTGCTGCTATGAATTCCTATCTTAGAACATAACATAAAAACATAGAACATAAAATCATAGGGCTGGAAAGGAACTCAGTCCAACTCTCTGCTCAAGCTAAGAGACCTTGATCTCTTGGTCAATGGTTGTCCAATCCTTTCTTGAAAACTTTCAGCAATGGAACATTCACAACCCCAGAAGGCAAGCTATTCCATTGATTAATTGTTCTCACTGTTAGGAAATTCCTCCTTATTTCAAGTTGGATGTTTCTTTCACCAGCTTCCACCCATCACTTCTTGTTCTGCCCTCAGGTGCTTTGCACAATAACTTGACCCTCTCCTCCCTGTGTCTGCCACTCGAATCCTGGAAGACAGTTATCATGTCCCCCCTAATCCTTCTCTTCAATAGGCTAGCCGTACTTGTGTGATGACCTGGGGGGGCAGGATACAAAATAAACACAGTCACAAAAGGTGAAGCCCCTTTTATTCCTTGGGGCTTCCAAGCTCCAAATATCCTTGACTGGAGACAAAAAACTCCCACATGAGCAGTTACCAGAAGGAGGACAATGTTGTTTAAATTATAAAAAGTAAAAAAACAACACAAACCAGGCAAGATAAGGGCTGGAGGACATCCATGGAAAACAGAACACACACTGAGAAGGATGCCAAACTCAGAGAGGAACTTTAAATTAGAGATATGTCCACGCTTTGTTTCCAGCGTTTGCCGAGACGTAGGTCCATCCTCTTATCCAGTTGTTACAGCTACAGCCCATGAAGATGATCAAGGCCCTCTCCTCCTGAGTAGACCACATATCCTCTCCTCCCTGCATGTCCAAAGATGGAGAGGGGATGGACCTGGGTCCTCCTCTGACTGCCCAGATGGCCTCTGCCCTTCCCCAGCCTCCTCCACCACCTCTGGAGCCATACTTCCACTCCCTGTCGGCTGTTCCTCCTCTTCCTCAGAGTCAGTCTCCACCAGGGGCATGATACCTAGCTCCCTCAACCATTCATTATGTGAGTTAGCCTCCAGATTCCTTATCATCTTTGTTGCTTTACTTTGCACTCTTTTTTATATTATGATGATCGGAACAGGATAAGTATGGCCTCACTAGTGCAGTATAAAATAGTATCATCACTTCTTATAATCTTGATGCTATCCCTTTGTTGATGCAGCCTGGGACTACATTGGCTTTTTTTGGCAACTGCAGAATCTGCTGACGCATACTTAAATGATGATCCACTAGAAAACCTAGGTCCCTCTCACTATTACTGATGTTGAGCCAGGTACCACATATTCTATATATGTTCTATACACATTTCAGTTTTTCTTGCCTAAGTGTAAAACCTGACTTTTATCACCACTGAATTGCATCTTGTTGGATAGGGCCCAAATGCTCAAAGTATATCAAGATCCTTCTATAAGTCTATAGTCTAAAATGTTAGCCATATTTGGAAAATGACTGGATCATCTTATCAAAAGAGCTGTAAACTAAAATTGGGGGGTGCCAATCTTTACAACGTTTAGAACCTAATTCAAAACAAAAAACCACTAGATAACCAACCATATAAGGAGATAATGAGTAAAGAGAAAAAAAGAAATAAAAAAAGAAAAACATAATCAAGTAAAGAGTGATAGAAAGGATGGAAATCCCAGTTACAATGTAGAAGATATACGAAGCATACCCAAGACCCATGAAGGACTCAAATGCCTATACATAATGCTCAAAGTTTAGGGAGCAATCAGGGTGAACTTGAAGTATTACCACATGAAGGCAGATATGATATAGTTGCCATTACCAAAACTTGGTGGGATGAAATCATGACTGGAATTTACTAACAGAAAGATAGAAACTATTCAAAAGAAACAGACTTAACAAAAGAGGAGTTACATTATATTTAAAAGATCACTACATCTCTATAGAAATCCACAAAACAAAGGATGAAAATCTTCTAGAATCCATATGGGTCAATATAAAAGGTTGGGGGGAGAAATGACATTGCGTCTATTACAGGCCACTCAACCAAGCAGAAGAAAGAAAGAGATGGTGTAAGGACCAGCCTCTCTCCACTTCAAAAAATAAGTATAGACTCTTGAAAACTTTGTATTTCAAAAGGAATCTTTTTATTGAAGGGAGGTAAAAGCAAGTCAAAATTCAAAGCAGGATCTGAGGTCCCTCAGGGCATGCAACTAGGGTAAAGGGAATTAGAAACCCCTCCCAACAGTCTGATGTGGATTCCACCAATCCGCAAGTGTTATAACAGCATCTATGAGAAAGCAGATAAGGAAAGTTTCCCAGGGCTATTTTTCGGTGCTGCAATCTACATGACTCCCTTCTCTCCTTGTATCTCCTCAAGAGGTGAGATTTTTTTAGGCATCTGGGGCACCACATAATGGTGACAAATTGTGTAAAGGGTTATTCAAAATACAGGGTAAGAAATCGGATACTTAGGCTACATGGAGAAGAAAAACATTAAATATATCAAATCCAAACCCTCGTTCTTCCATCAAAGAATGGCAGATACATGGATCTGACATATTGCACTCATAAAAAAAATGGAAAATCCATCTGGAAGACATAAAGCATATATTACATTAAAAGTTAGGATAGTTTGTTAAGGGCTTTTACATGTTTTTTGGCTACTCATTCATTTTGGGAGGAGTATTTCCATGCTACTAAGTATTGTATGGAGCCATGGTGAGTGCATGAGTCAAGGATATCTTTAATTTCAAAATGTTGTTCCCCTTCCACCATAATGGGGGTTGGAGGTGTGGGAAGAGGGGGTCTGATCTTTGAAGTGATTTCTGGTTTGAGTAAGCTGCAGTGAAATACTGGATGAACCTGTCAAAGTGTCTTCGGGAGTGGGAGTTCTACAGTGACAGGGTTTATGATTCTGGGAATGGGAAATGGATCAATGAATTTTGGTCCCAGTTTCTCAGAAGGTTATAATGATTGTAAGAATTTTGTTGATAAATATACATGATCCCCAACTTTGAACAGTTTGGATTCACAGAATTTTTTGTCAGCTTGAGCCTTAAAAGCTGCTCTAGTCTTTAGTAGGGCTAGTCTGATCACGGGCCAAGTGGTTTCTAAGTTGTTTATCCACTTCTTAAGGGAGAGGAGGACTGGAAAAGAGCTGATATAGTTCCCATCTTCAAAAAAGGGAAAAAAACAGACCTAGGAAACTACAGACCAATCAGCCTCACTTCAAAACCTGGGAAGATACTGGAAAAGATAATAAAAAAACAGATCTGCCGACATCTAGAAATGAGTAAAGTAATAACTAGAAGTCAGCATGGGTTTGTTAAAAACAGATCATGCCAAACCAATCTTATTTCATTCTTCAATATAGTGACTAAATTAATAGACCAGTGAAATTCTGTGGACATAATATACAGCACTTATAATTCAGCAAGGTATTCAATAAAGTAAACCACAACCTCCTTGGTAAGCTAGAAAAAAGTGGGATGGGGGCATCTCAGTGGTACTGCGTGCGATCTTGAAGCTCCAAGATCGCCGCTGATATCTCCATTGCAGGACAATCCCACCATACCTAAACTGTCCCATAGAGATGATGACTGAGGAGGGCACATCCTGTTGATCCCAGGGACATTGCAAAGTCCCTGGTTGATCCAGGAAAAGCCCTTTTGCTGGTGGCAGAGAGGCAGCCATTCAAGCTGCTGAAGCTGGGACAGCTCCGGAACGGAAGAGATTAAAAGAAAGTGTGTCAGTTTGATGAGATGAACTTTTACTTATTATTGCTTGAAGAGACACTCTGAAAGATTTAAAGTGAAATTAAAAGTCAAGAGAAAAGAGTTGAAAATTAAGAGGTGAAATTAAGCTAGTTAAAGTGAAGAAAAAATATTTTTTCTCCCTATATGTACATAAAATGGAAGATGTTTTTATGTTTTGTATGTGTATGTTTGTTTTTTAAAAAAACTCTTTAAAAAAAGAAGAAAAGAAAAAAGTGGGATAGATAGCACCACCACCAGAAGGATTTGTAATTGGCTGACACACCATACTGAACAAGTAATCCTTAATGGTACTACATCTACGTGGAAAGAAGTAAGCAGTGGGGTACCACAAGATTCCACCTGAGTCCCAGTACTCTTCAATATCTTCATAAATGACTTAGATTAGGGAATAGAAGGAGAATTTACTAAATTTGTGGATGATACTAAACTGGCAAGAATAGCAAACACCCAAAAAGATAGGCTCAAAGTCCATATGGATCGACAGACTGGAACACTGGGCCCTATCTAACAAAATGAAATTCAATGTCTCTACAAAGTTTTTACTCTAAAAGTGTAAGACTTTACTCTAAAAGAAAAATCAAAAGTACACATACAGACGGGGTGAAACCAGGCTTAATAGCAGTAATTGTGAGAGGGATCTTGGAGTCTTGATGGACAGACAATTAAATATGAGCCAACAGTGTGTGGCAGTAGCCCAAAAAGCCAATGCAATCCTAAATTGCATTAACAGGGATACAATCTAGATCAAGGAAGGTACTAATGCCACTGTATAAAGCCTTAGTAAGACCACACCTAGAGTACTGTTTCCAGTTTTGGTCACCACACTATAAAAAAGATGTTGAGACTCTAGAAAGAGTGATTTGTCTAGGGTAGACAGATAATTCCTTGATTATTATGACTTGTATACTCTTCCATCTTGTTGTGCTGCTTTTGAGACATGAAGCTGTTTCTTCCCTTTGCATAAAAACAAATGCAAAGAAGGAATTAAGCAGTTCCACTTTCTCCCTGCTGCTTGTCCCTCCTTACCATCTGTTCCCATTAGTGGACCAATCATTTTGTTGACTTTCTTCTTGTTCCTTACATTGTGACAGAAACTTTTAAAAATTTTTATGGCATTGATTGTTAATCATAGTTCATTCTGAGCCTTAACTTTCCTGTCTCTCTCCTTGCAGATTTGGGCTTCACTTATATATCTGTTTCCATTTTTTATATTTGACCTTTTTGTCCCTCAATTTTTCAGGAAGCTCTTTATGGAACCATGCTGCTCTGGTCTACTCTCACTTAGTTTTCTTTCAGTATGGCATTATTTTTACTTGGGCCTTCATTATCTCATTTTTCAGGGTTTCCCAAGTATCTTGAACTTTTTTCCTTTTCGGGCATCGATCCATGAAATCCTTCCTAGTTTCTGTCTTAATTTTTTGAAGTCAGCTCTCCTAAAGTCTACTAGTCTGAGTTGACTTACTATGGTTGCATTATGGTGAATTTTAATATGGTCGCTCTCCCTCAAAGTTCTTATAATTTCTACCCCCTCAACCATTTCATCCAATTAGTAAGAATTAAGTCAGATTAAAGATAAACAGTTGGAAGGGACCTTGTAGTCATCTAGTCCAACCTCCCACCCAAGCAGGAGACCCTACACCATTTCTGACAAATGGCAGTCCAATCTTTTCTTGAAAGTCTCAAGTGATGGTGATCCCACAACTTCCAAGGGCCTTCTGTTCCATTGGTCCATTGTTCTCACAGTCTAGAGTAGTTATCCCTCAATTCCTTCCTCAACTTTCTGTATGACAAAATTGCTGGCTAGGCACATAAGATTAAAGTCCCTGTCACACTGTACCAACGGTTGCAAAGAGGATGTAAAATGGACAAAAAAGCTTGCCATCCGTTGGTTAACACGATGTACTCACTGCCTCCGTTTTGCTTCCTCTCTATCCGTCCAGCATCCGTCTATTGACATTTTATCCGCTCAGAAAGTTTTGAGCTGCCCAAAACTTTTGCGTGGAAAATGTATCCAATTCATCCGTTATGCATCCGCTACGCATCCATTCTGCATCCGTTATGCATCCGCTATATCCGCTAGGTATCCGCTGCGCATCCGCACAACTCGCATCTGCTCGGACGCAGGGAGGAAGCGGAACAGACGCAGAACGGATACAGAACGGATGCAGCACGGAAACAAAGCGTTTAAAATGGAAAAAAACGTTCGCAGAGGGGACCTATCTCGGATATTAAGGATGTCTAGAGGATGCCTAGAGGATGCCTAGAGGATGCAAAGGGACACCTATACTGCCTATAAAAAGGGGGAGCAACACATCTGGATCTCACTTTCAGAACAGCAGCCCTGCGGTGCGGACCTCTGCAGCCTTCATCTGCCTCTTCCTCTTCCACAGCATCCAGTCATGTCCACTGTGGATCGTAATACGGTCCTTTTGGCAGCCACCATCCTTCTGCAACAGTGCGAAGCCATCTACAGGCTCTGTGAACTCTACTACGGGAAGAAAAAGGGGCGGCCAAGAACCGTCTGGGTACGAAGATGGTTCACCAGAAGAGCAGAGGATGGACTGTACAACAAACTGATGGTGGAGCTCAGGAACGAAGACACTCGGGCATTCCAGAACTTCATGAGGATGCTTCCAGCCATGTTTGACGAAGTTGTGCAGAGGCTGACACCCAGGTTGACCAAGCAGAGCACCAACTTCTGGCCCAGCCTGGAACCTGGGCTCAAAGTGGCACTCACTCTGCACCACCTGGGCTCAGGGACCACCTACAGAAGCATGCAGTACAGCTGGAGGGTGCCACCCAACACCATCAGCATTGTGGTCAGAGAAGTGGTGCAAGCCATCATCGAAGAATACCTGGAGGAGATCCTCCAGTGCCCCTCCACTTAAGAAGGATGGAAGAAAGTTGCAGAGCAGTGGTATCAGAGGTGGAACTTCCCACATACCGTTGGAGCCATCGATGGCAAGCACGTGGCCTGCAAAGCGCTAGCCAAGTCGGGGTGCACTTATTTCAACTACAAGGGCTTCTTCAGCATCGTCCTCTTCACCATGGTCAATGCTGACTACAAGTTCATGTACATCGATGCTTCAGGCAGCGGCTCATCTCCAGATGTCCAGGTATACAACGCCAGTCACCTCAAGGAGGAGCTGGAACGCAACCTCATCGTGGGCTTCCCAGATCCAGAACCTCTGCCCAACGACACACAAGATGTGCCCTACTTCATCGTGGGGGATGACGCCTTCTCCCTCACAACCTACCTCATGAAGCCCTACACCTCCAAATACCTCACCCGTGAAGAGAGGATCTTCAACTACAGGTTGTCCAGGGCAAGGCAAGTGGTGGAGAACGCCTTTGGCATCCTGGCCAACAGGTTCCAGGTACTTCTCACCACCATGCAGCATCACCCACAGACCGTGAGGAGGATCATGGAAGCTTGCTGCATCCTGCACAATCTCATGCGCGCCCGCTACCCAGTCTTACAGAACAGGCTCGTGGACCTCCAGCAAGGCAATGGGGACATGGAGCCTGGGGAATGGAGGCAAGGGCAAAACCTTATAGACACTCAGGATGTGCAAGGCCCCAACAGAGCCTCACGTGAAGGGAAGAAGCAGCGCAACCTCCTGAAACACTGGTGCAACTCCCCAGCTGGAGCGGTGGAATGGCAAGACAGGATGATAAATGCTTAATGGATGCTTCCTTCAGCCTGTCTCATCACACTGATGAGATTGGGCCATGTATGTTGAGTGGCCCTACAATGAACAGGGCAATTAATAAAGAGTTGTGTTTATGTTGACATGTGTGGATGATTGATTATATTGTTATTGATAATAAAGGGCCATAGGTATGGCACCTGGGAGGGTGGACCATACAGTCCCACTATGCTTGCACTGGAGGTTTATCTATCCCACAGCTATTACCCATCCCACAGGTATCCCTGCCCATCCCACAGCTATCTCAACCCATCCCACAGCTATCTTAACCCATCCCACAAGCATGCAAAGGCTTAAACCATTTATAAAAGTTTCCAGCAAGACTTTATTAAAAAAAAGAAATGAAGCAAGTGTGTGAATCATAAATAGACTTTATTAACAACAAGCTATAAAACAAAAATGAGTCTCTGGCACTCCTCTAGGTCGCTCAGTCTCAGGGGTGAAGGGTCCAGGTGCTGTGGAGGTGGCTGGTGCTGGAGTGCTTGTCATCAGCTCCTCTAAAAGCAGAAGCAGCAGAAGCCCCAGCCCCAGAAGAGCGAGCCCGTGCTGCAGAAGCCCCAGCAGAACCAGAGTGAGGGCCAGGGGGCAGGATGGTAGCCCTGTCCCTCTTGCCAGGGCTGGCAGCAGATGGTTGAGGCTTGCTGTGCTTCAGCATGGTTGTGGGGTTGCTGGCTGGCAGGGAGGCTGGCAGGAACCAAGATTGGCAGGAAGGCTGGCAGGGAGGTAGGCACCAAGGCTGGCAGGAAGGCTGGCAGGCAGGCAGTCACCAAGGCTGGCAGGCAGGCAGGCACCAAGGCTGGCAGGAAGGCTGGCACCAAGGCTTGCAGGAAGGCTGGCACCAAGGCTGGCAGGAAGGCTGGCAGGGAGACAGGCACCAAGACTGGCAGGAAGGCTGCCAGGAAAGCAGGTACCAAGGCTGGCAGGCAGGCATGAACCAAGGCTGGCAGGAAGGCTGGCAGGGAGGCAGGCACCAAGGCTGTCAGGAAGGCAGTCACCAAGGCTGGCAGGAAGGCTGGCAGGGAGGCAGGCACCAAGGCTGGCAGGCAGGCATGAACCAAGGCTGGCAGGCAGGCAGCACCAAGGCTGGCAGGCAGACTGGCTGGCAGCAAGGCTGGCAGGCAGGCAGACAGCAAGGCTGGCAGGGAGGCTGGCAGGGAGGCTGGCAGCAAGGCTTGCAGGCAGACATGCAGGCAGACATGCAGGCAGACATGCAGGCAGGACAGGCAAGGCAGTCAATGTGTCTGGCAGCAGGTCTTTCCTCTGAATGGTGACCTGCTTCCGAGCTGCTTCCGTTATGTCCATGGGGCTGACGCAATGCATCCTCCCCGCATGCGCAATTAACGCTCGGCATCCGCTAGGCTTCCGCTGTGCATCCGCTGTGCATCCGCTGTGCATCTGCTGTGCATCCGCTGTGCATCCGCTGTGCATCCGCTGTGCATCCGCTGTATCTGTTCCGCGTCCGCTTTGCTGAGGCCCCCCGGAAGCCTAGAGGATGTGCCATCTGCTCCCATCCGCTTCCATCCGCTGGGCTTCCATTCCGCATCCGCTTTCCATCCGCCCTGCATCTTTCCTGCGTCCGTGTTATCTGCTCCGGTTATGCAATTTTTTGCCCCTTTTGAGAGCGGATAACAACGGATGGAACATTTTGCTCGTCCGTTGTGTCCGTTTTGCATCCGTTGGCCAGTGTGACATGGGCTTTATCTCTCATTCACTGCAGAGTTTGTTTCCCAGTTGATGTGAGGTCAGTTAAAGCGGTGTGTTTTCTATACACATCAACTAAGGAATTAGCAAAGAGTTCAGCTATTTCCTCTGGCTAGTTTGGTGGCCCGTAATATACACCTATACCAAAATTATCTCTCTTTCCTTTAATATTTATTCAAATACTTTCAAGAAGACTTTGATCCCCAATATTTTGTATCTCTGTGGAGATGTAATAATTCTTTATGTACAGTGCAACACACACACACATCCCTCATTTTTTTGGTCTTTGTTGGGTCTTCTGAACAATTTATATCCATCTAGTTATGTGTTCCATTGGGTTCCATTCCACCAAGTTTCAGTATAACAGAATAATAGAGTTGGAATGGATCTTAGAAGTCTTGTAGTCCAATCTGCCCACTGCTCATGCAGAATATCATTCTGGACAAATGACTGCCCAGCCTCTTCTTAAAAATCTCCAGTGATGGAGACCCCCAACTTCTGGAGTTAATTTATTCCACTGATTAATTGTTCTCATGGTCAGGAAATTTCTCCTTAGTTCTTGCTTGCTTCTCTCCTTGATAAGTTTACATCCATTACTTCTTGTCCTGTTTTCAGATGCTTTTCAGAATAAGTTTATCCCATTTGTGAAAGCCCCTCAAATATTGGAACACTACTATCATGTCACCCCAATCCTTCCCCTTGTAGACTAGGCATATCCAGTTCCTGCAAGCATTCTTCATATGATTTAGCTGTCAGACAACTAATCCTCTTTGTTGCTCTTTTTTGCAGTTTTTCTCAGTACACAGTACACAGTACACAGAGACACACATAGAAACACACATACATTGATAACTACAATATCATTCTTTCCTTCATATACTGGAATTTCAAACTAGTGGTGGGATTTAATTTTTTTTTACTGCCAGTTCTGTGGGTGTGGCTTGGTGTGCATGGCTTGGTAGGTGTGGCAGGGGAAGGATACTTCAAAATTTTCCTCCCCATGCCACTAACCTGCTCTCCAGCTCTGTTCTCCAGTACCAAAGAAGACTCAGCCAATCAGCTGGGACTTGGGATGGGGGTGGGGCCAGTAAGAGGTGGGATTTGCCGGTTCTCCAAATTACTCAAAAATTCCGGTACTGGTTCTCCAGAACTGGTCAGAACCTGCTGAATACCACCTCTGTTTCAAACTCTCCATTTGTTTCCAAATTATGAGCATTGGTATATAGGCATTTGAGTCCTTTATAGTTGTCCATAATTTTGTTTCCTGTATCTCATGATCTGAATTTATGAGCCCCTTCTTCACCATTGCTTTCCTCATTATCTGAATTATGGTTTAATCTGATTATTTCTGTGCAGGCTCCTTTATACAATTTCCCTCATCAACATTTGCTCATACTGTATTATCTTTTTGTTTGTTTGTTATGTGCTCAATATAAGCCAGTGAAAACATCATGAAAGCAGCAAATGACCCGATGGCAGTAGTAGCAGAAGGATGGATAGATAACAGTCAGATAGACAGATAGAAAATAGATGGTAGATCTACTCTAGCTCTGTGCTCCTGGTCATTAGAACAAGTGGGTAACATAAAGAAATTGTGCTTTCTGTTTGTGTGAGAATGATCAGACTGTAAACCTGAAGTAGTGAATGTTATAGCTATCAAACACTCTGCAAATCTTTTACATAAGGGCAGAAACTGTGGCCCCATTCCATACGTTTCACCATCAAAGTAAACCTAACAAGAATCTGTTTTTAGAACTGTGTAAAGCTTTGATTCCTAGATCTGATTTGAAATTGGTTTGATTGGGTTCCAAGTTGAATTAAACTAGACAACCTCAAATTAATTTGACAATTTTTCCAAATTGACTTAAATCAAATCAATGATTCAAATTAAGCAATGATCAGATTTATTCATTCAATGGGAGAGAACTGCACACAGCTATTATTAATAATATACTGAAGCAGTAATTCCCCCAGCCCTTTTGGCACCAGGGACTGGTTTTGTGGAAGGCAATTTTTCCATGGATGAGGTTAGGAGGGATTGTTTCACATGCTATCCAGATCCTGCGCATGCACAGCTGAAGCTTTGCTCGCTTGCATGGCCTGGTTCCTAACAGGCTATGGAGTGGTCCTGGCCCACAGCCTAGGGATTGGGGAGCCAGAATAATGTGTTGTTTGCAGCCCCCTGCAGTTTACACCAGAGTGCAATTTGGATGCCTGCCCTCCTTCTGATATGGCAATCCATTCTCACTCCAGGTAAAGTCTACAAGCACCTTATTAGGTTCTGCCATTACTTTGTAATGGCTCTTGGGCCAGCAGACTCACTCTATCATGAGTGTGTGTATGTGCTATGAAAAGAATTTAGGATAGGACTATCATAAGAAGCAAAGACAATGAGAGCTAATGGCTGGCTCATTCATTAGCAGCTCTCTCTCTCTCTCTCTCCCTCCCTCCCTCCCTCCTTCCCCCCCCCTGTGTAATTGGACTCCAAAGTCACCTCCCAGCTGGTAAAAGAGGTGAAAATACCCTGCTATGTAAAATAGTAAATATAAGTGATTTGTTTAGCAGACAATGATTTTCATTTTGCATTATTGCTTCATCGCAGATTATCACTAACTTTAACCTTTTTCCATTTCTATATAGTGTTCTTTTAAACCAAGTAAATGTTTCATTGAGTGGAATCAAGTAGGTTCAGTTGAATATTTTATTTTCTGACTTCTGAATTCTTTAGCTTAGCCATGATCACTCTGGTCTTTTTATATGAAGCAGGAAGGAACATAAATGCTTGTTATTGTTCCCTTCTGAAAAGTCTGAATAATCAAAAGTAGCAGATATTGTGAATTTGAATGGCAGAACGAAACAGTGAAAACAATAAATAAGCAAAATATGAGGCAAGGAAAGGCAATTAGCGAGAAGAATAGGTGCCAATACCTTCTGTGTAAAGCAGCTTTAATTCCACAAAGAAAAAAAGGAGGAGATTAGGCATTCACTCTGGTTTCAGCTTCTTCTTCTCTTCAATAAGGCATAGATTTCCCTCAGCATTAAGGACGCAGTTTTCCCAGTTGCAACAAGTAATCTTTTATTTGCAGATGAAATGAATGCAGCAAGTGGCCTTTTAAAATTCTTGGAAATGCCTTTTTTTCAAGCTTGCAAGAGGCTATCCAGTTCCTTGGAGATTCTGAGTTTCTTAGTGGAGCTTTTGCCAAATTAGAACATAGAACATAGAATAATATAACTGGAAGGGAACTTGGAGGTCTTCTAGTCCAACCTTCTGTTTGAGCAGGAGACCCCATTCCATTTCAGGCAATAAATGGTTGCCCAGTCTCTTTTTGAAGGCCTCCAGTGATGGAGCACCCACAACTTCTGAAGGCAAGCTATTCTATTGGTTGATTACTTTCACTTCGAGGAAATCACTCCTTAATTCTAGGTTGCTTCTCTCCTTGAATAGTTTCCATCCATTGTTCTTGTCTTGCCTCTGGGTACTTTGAAAAATAGGTTGACACCCTTGTCTTTGTAGGATCCCTTCAAATATTAGAGATATTGTGTCTTCCTTAGTTCTTTTCATTAAACTAGACATACCCAATTCCTGTAACCATTATTTGTTTGTTTTAGCTTCCAACCCCCTATTTGTTCTTGTGGCTTTTCTCTGCACTCTTTTGAAAGTCTCAACATTGTTTTTTATCTTGTGGTGACCAGAACTGGATGCAATATTCCAAGTGTGGTCTTACCAAGGCCTTATAAAGCAGTACTAGAACTTCATGTGATCTTGATTCTACCCTCTATTAATGCAGCCAAATATTGCATTGGCATTTTGGTTACTGCTGCACACTGCTGGCTCATATTTGATCATCACATTACTTGGATTAGTATAAAAATTGTTCTGAAAAGAATCAACCTTATCAAAAGTATGATTAATTTCCATCATCAGTCATTTCTCAAACAGGCAGTTCTTATTGCTTTTGATCCTCTTTGCAACATGTACTAAGCTAAAATTAATATGTATGTTGAAATGATTTGTTGTGTACCAGAACTGGACACAATACACCAAGTGTGGTCTTATACTAGGGCTCCTTAACCCCCAGTTCATAGACCAGCCTGCCAGGAACTTGTCCACTCAAACAAGCAAAGCCCCATCTATGCACATGCGGAATCATGAAACCATGCCCTCACCTTGTCCATGGAAAAACTGCTTTCCATGAAACCAGTTCATGGTGTCCACAAGGTTGGGGACCACTGTCTTACACTGCACTGTTGAGACCACACGTGGAATACTGCATCCAGTTCTGGTCACAATGACACAAAAAAGATGTTGAGACTGGAGAAAGAATGCACAGAAAAGCAACAAAGATGATTAGGGGACTAAAGCTAAACTGTATGATGAATGTTTAAGGGAACCAGGTATGTCTAACTTAATAAAGAGAAGGATTAGAGATGACATGATAGCTCTCTTACAATGCTTAAGAGACTGCCAAGAAAAGAGTGGGGTTGACTTCTTCTCCAAAGCACTTGAGACAGCAAAGAAAAGAAGTAACAAATGGAAATTTATTAAGGAGATTTAACTTAGAATTAGGGAGAAATTTCTTGAAAATGATTAAACAGTGGAACACCTTGCCTCCAGAAGTTGTGGGTACTGCATCACTGGAGGTTTTCAAGAAGAGACTGGACAACTATTTGTCCAAATGCTATAGGGCCGTGATGGCAAACATATGGCACGTGTGCTGGAAGTGGCACACAGAGCCATTTCTTCCGGCATGTGAGAGGTCACCCAGAAGAGCCCACTGTATATGCCAAACAGCTGATTGTTGGGTGTCTGGTGCATGGGGGCAGGTGAGTGTGGGAGATGTGCACGAATGCACAGAGATTGTCACGTGGGGCAATCGCACGCACATGTGCAGAGATGCATGGCACAGGGAGCACATGTGCAGGGGGTGTATGGGGGTGTGTGCACATTGCCTTCTGGGTGCTGGCACATGAGTGCATGCACAATGTTCAGCATGGGGGCCTAAATTTTTTTAGCCACCACTGCTATAGGGGCTCCTGCTTGAACAGAGAGTTAGATAAGAAGACTTCCAAGTCGCTTACAAATGATTACCATCCCTTTGCTCTCTGTTCACTTCGGACAACACAAACAGGAAATTGCTATGGTCACCTAGAACAGCACATCCATCTCTGAGCATCACATTTGAAAAAAGTCATGAAGACAACACTGAGAAACAGATGTTGAGGATGAAACTTGTCTTCAAGGACCTAAAGGATGGTTGTATGGAAAATAGGGCATAATTGTTTAGAGATCCTCTAGAAGTTTGGATAAGAAAGAGCATGTATATATCTTTTCTTTATGTACACTGAGAGCATTTGCACCAAGACAAATTCCTTGTGTGTCCAATCACACTTGGCCAATAAAGACTTCTATTCTATTCTATGCTTAAATAACAAAAAAAGTAGACTTTAGTTAAACATAAAGAAGAATTTTCTACTGTTGAGAGGTTAGGGTTAGGGTTGAGGAGTGAAGCCTGAGAAACATCGTTTTTGACTCAGAACAAGAAATAGAGGCAGGGTTGTTCATGAAATGGGCATGAGGCGGGTTGAACCTGCTGTGCATTTCTGCTATTGAGAAACACTTAGTGGCTGTTGTGCTAGGATAAGGATAATATGTAGACAGGTCTATTCCCTCAAAGCATGTGTCCTTTGTTTATGAAAAGTGGGCATCCATGAAGATAAGGACAATTATCCAGGCTAATTATGAAGTTCTATATTGCAAATTGCCTTTGAACTACATAGCAAATTGAACAATCTTTCCTTTTTGCCTGAGCAAATTAAAACAGGAAAACAAAAAGCATGTTGTGCTTCTGTTGGCTCCCAGTAGACTCCTCACAAAGCAGCTATTCTTGGTGATAAATTTATTTTCCTTTCTCTAATAAGGCACTGAATACCTTGTCAGAGACAGAAGAGCAGTTAAGCATGGCTGGAAGGATGCAGCCAAAAATCAGGGGGAACAGTGAAACAACTATAATGGATGAGCTGGAGATAAAGTGGTGGGCTGGCATTTGGAGAAACAGACTCAGAGATACATAAGTGAAGAATAAAGGAAAAAAAATGGGAAGATCAAATTGATGGAGCACAACAAGGCTTAATGGTGAAAAAATAATAATGCAGGCATCAGACAAAAATGAAACATTTCCCGAGGAAGTTACTTTAAAGGTTGCTACAGGAGACAATCAGATGTACTCAAAGCAAGTATAAGAAACATAAATGTTCTCCAACTATCAGTAATACTTCTAATGTTGAGGGGATATGTAATAATGTGCATCGCTATTTAAAATAATAAATAGTGCTTTTCCCAAAGGCAACTTGACTTTCTTGGTTTTTTTTCCCTTGAAAATGTTTCACTTCTCATTGAAGTGAAGTTCAGAACGGAAGAAGCTTCTTGGATGAGAAGTGAAACATTTTGAAGGAAAAAAACCAAGAAAGTCCAGTTGTCTTTTGGAAAAGCACTTTGGGTTAAGTGGTTTTGTTTTTTTGTTTTTTTGCTTTGCTTTTTGCAGCAATCACCTCAATTTTGGGGCCTCAAAGGAGTTGATTAGAGAGATTCAGGGGCACACAACTTGTTTCCCTCACAACAACAATAATAATCATCAATGATATTTGTGATGCATTTTTGAATGTTCAGTTGACTGAGTTTCATGTTTAATGAATAAAGTAGATAATAATAGTCATAATAGTAATAATATCAGATGATACAAAATCTCCACATTGTGCTCCAAGTGATTGTAGAAAAAAATATAACTCATTCATGATTGTTTACAGAGGATAACAGGCACAGCTAAACTTAAGCAGCTACATCGCTCCAAAGAAGAAGCCTACAGAAAAGGCGATAGAATGCTGTATAATCAGGCCAGAAATGTATTAACAAGCAAGATCAGAGCAGCAAAAAGAAGCTACTCTGAAAATCTAAGGAATCAGTTCTCAACAAATGAACCAGCAAACATGTGGAAAATTCTTAAAAATATCACTGGTTACAGCAAACCTCCCTCCCATGCTGAAGGAAATTTACTTTACAACCAGGGGTAGGATTCTACCAGTTTGGACTGGTTCTATGGAACTAATTGTTATGATTCTGCACAGTTTGGAGAGCTAGCAAATCGTGTCCCTGGCTGGCCCAGCCCCTCTCTGTCTGTCCTTCCCCTCCCAGCCAGTCCTTATCGTGCATGCCCAACATCGCTGACTGCATTCTCTCCTGCCCAGTCACTCCTTAATGTATTTCTTCCCCCCCCCCTCCTGATGATCAGCTGTTCTGAGATCAGCTGTGCCAGGATCCCCCTTGCTGTCTTACTGCTTCACCCAGGAGGCTTCCCTGAGGCCCAGGAAACAAAAGGGGGCATGTGGAGGGTGGCATGGGGGTTGGAGCTATGCCCCCCCCCACTCCATTTTTTGCTTTCCTGGGCACCAGGGAAGCCTTCTAGGAGCAGGAACCCCCCCCCCAGGAGGCTTCCCTGAGGCCCAGGGGGTAAAAAGAATGGGCGGGGGGGGGGGGTTGCTGCAAAAAAGAAAAAAGAAAAGAAGAAGCAGCCATGCCCACCCAGTCACATGGCCATGCCCACCTAGCCATACCCACAGAACCGATTGTTAAAAAATTTGAATCCCACCCCTGCTTACAACAACATAGTACAAGTGACTTGCAGGGCTGACGTGACGTGCAATAAGTTCACATGGTGTAATAGGATTGTGTGTTTGCTAGTAGGATTCACTGGGTTAGGTTTTTTTTTTTGTGTCTTCACTATGAATTGTGTTGGGGGGTGCACGAAGGGAGACTCAGCCAATCTCATTGTACACATGTTGTACTCTGACTATAAAGTTTTGACTTGAATTGAGTTGAATTGGGCCCACCACCTCTGGTGATCACAGAAAAAGAAGTGCAAGATCTATTTCACAGAGAATAGTCAGGAAAAGCACCAGGCTCAGACAAAATAACTCCTTCTTGCTTAAAAGCTTGTGCTAACCAACTGGCCCTCATCTTCACCTGCATCTTTAATAAATCACTGGAGATGTGCTATGTTCCTTCTTGCTTCAAGTGCTCTACTATCATCCCAGTGCTGAAGAAATCCTCCATCAAGGAACTGCATGACTTGAAACCGGTTGTTGTAACATCTATAGTTATGAAAACCCTTGAAAGGGTAGTGCTGGCCCACACATCATGGATCCATTGTTGGACTCCTTGTAATTTGCCTACCGAGCAAATAGACCGACATGATGCTGTTCATATGGCTCTGAACTCCATCCCACAACACCTTGAATCTCCAAAGACCTATGCAAGGATCTTCTTTGTAGACTTCACCTCAGCATTCAATACCATCATTCCAGATATTCTTTTAACTAAACTAAATCAGCTAGCGGAATCTGACCACACTTGTAAGTGGATCATAAGCTTCCTAACAGACAGGAAACAGCAGGTGAAGCTAGGCAAAATCACATCAGATACCTGTACGATTAGCACAGGAGCCCCCCCAGGCTGTGTGCTTTCTCCACTTCTCTTTTCCCAATATGCCAATGACTGCATCTCAACGATCCATCTGTTAAAATATTGAAGTTTGCAGATGACACAACAGTGATTGGTCTCATTATAATGCAAAGTCCCATTTCCACCCCATTTCAAAATAATGATAATGCAAAATCCTCATTTCCACCCCATTCCAGAACACCCACCTTTCCCTCACTAACCTGCTTTCCAGCTCTGTTCTCCTCTGTTGAAGGCAACAAAAGAAGGCCATTTGACTACCAGTCTTAAAAAAGTTCAGTTAGACTTCCAACTTCTCAGAGGAAAAAAGATGTCCTGAAGTTCTAAGGTCTGACTGGTTAGTCTCCCAGTGCTGGGGCTGCTGGTCCATTGCCACCTCCCAGCTGATCATCATGGCTCCCAGTCATGCAGCCTAGTAGGCCTCCCTGCACTTACCTGGGAGCCAAAATGGGAACTCCTGGAAGGGGTGGGGTGGGTGGGGGCAGGGCCAGCCAGAATAATTCCGACCAGTTCACCCAAACTGGTTAGAACTGGCTGAATCCTACCACTGTTTTTATCCTGAATGCCATCACTCTGCTAAACAATTAATTCCCACAACACTGTCAAACTTTACTAAGACTGAATTACTATTATTCTTCTCATCCTTTCTATTACCTATCTCTTCCCACTTATGATTATAACCTGGTTGCTTGTATCTTTACGATTAACATTGTTTTATATAGTTTCCTAGTATAATTTAATTGCTTATTTAGTATCCTATGACTATCACTAAGTGTTGTATCTTATGGTTCTTGATGAATGTATTTCTTTAATGTACACTGAGAGCATATACACCAAAGACAAATTCCTTGTGTGTCCAATCACATTTGGCCAATAAAGAATTCTACTCTTATTCTATTAATCAGCAAGAAGTGCAGTGGTCAAAGTACCTGAGAGAGAAAACCTGGTCACAGATGAGGAATGCATTGCAGGTTCTGACCATGTTGGCTTCTCCACTGTGGTGCAAATCATTCCAGCAGCAATTATCCCCCTTGGTAGCACAGAGTCCAGACTTAATAAATGTATGGCATCTATTTTTTGAAAGAAGAACAAGCTGCAGAGTTAGACTCTTGAGTACAGTTTTTCACAAGAAGAGTTCATCAACTCTATCTAAGGAGAGGTGATAATCACCATGTTCTCCAGAAAGGCAGTACATTCACCAGTGACCTTTAATCATGACAAGCATGACTTTTATGGGCCCCATATTACAATTTTCTAATTATGTACATTTGTTCAGTGATTAAAAACAGATGGAAAAGCTGCCCGGATTGCTCAGTTCAAAGGGCCCCAAACAGTATCATGTAGACTTTTCTTGGAGCCTCAGTTCCACAGAGCCATCCATCAGGGAGGGGCAGAAGCAGCTTCAGTGGGTCTCATGAGAGGAAGATAGCTAATTCCTAGAACTAACCTTTTGCTCACCCCTCCTCAATGTTTAACCTGAAAGCTTTTTAAGTTCAGCTTTTAAGTTAGTTTTATTCAAATGTAAAGAGAATAACTGGGTTTAAATGGAAGCTGAGGGTTGCCATTGTTTAACATCTAAAGGTCAATCCTGTCGTGCAAACAAAGACAGCTTTAAGCTCAGCATTGTAAGGAGAAACAGGAAGGAGGGGTTTCAATGAAACCTACATTCTGAAGGAGATCTTTGCTCTATAACTTTATTTTTGTTGCCAGAGGTGTCACTGCAAGAAAAGGAAAGTGAGCATTTTCTGCCTTCTTTCCTTTGAGTCTATTGTCACACATGGACCACTAACTGAACTAAGAAGATGGAAAGAAGAAAAAAGTCCAGAAGACATCTCTTGGATTCTGTGGGCTCCATAGCTATGCAATGGCGCTCACTTTTACATCCTTCTTTTAAGTTCAGAAGAAACAATAGCAATTTAGGGATGGTCACCTTCACAATCTATACCCTGTGTACTTGCTAATCTATATTAGAGACTCTAGAAAAAGTTCAGAGAAGAGCAACCAAGATGACTGGAGGCTATACGATGAATGGTTGAAGGTACTCAATATGGCTAGTCTGGTGAAGAGAAGGACCAAGGGGAGACATGACAGCAGTGTTGCAATATTTAAGGGGCTGCCATAGAGACATGTAATCTGTATATTAGATTAGGGATCCGGAGGCTAAAATATATGAAGAATGGTTGAAGGAATTGGGTATGTCTAGTGAAACAAAAGTCTAAGGGTGACAGGTTAGCAGTGTTCCAATATTTGAGGGACTGCCACAAAGAAGAGGGGGTGCACCTATTCTCCAAAGCATCTGAAGGCTAGACAAGAAGCAATGGATGAAAATTAATGAAAGAGAGAAGCAACCTAGAACTAAGGAGAAATTTCCTAACAGTTACAATTAATCTGAAGTTGTGATTGCTCAAACACCAGAAGCTTTTAAGAAGATATTAGACAAACATTTGTCTGAAATGCTATAGGATTCCTTGACTGAACAGGAGATTGGATCAGAAGACCTCCAAGGTTTCTGTTTTGTTCTATTCTATTCTATTCTATTCTATTCTATTCTATTCTATTCAGCAGCTTTTTTTCACTCTTCTGACTCCTGATTTACCATGCTTCTCATATAATAAGGCCGGTCTTATGTTTTTTGAGCCCCGAAAAGATGGCTAGGCTGTCTTTTCGGGGGTGACTTAATTCCCCCCCCCTTGCATCTTCGGGCAGGTGGGTGGCGACAGCTTGGATGTTGACCTCGGCATTGGTGGGGCACTTCGTATCGGGGTCAACGCAGGCAGCACCATATCCAGGTGTGCAACAAAAGTACTTCCTAACGGCAAGCCCCCCACTATTCCTCCCCATTTCACATGTTTTAATATAGGCCTTAATTTGGGGGAGGGGCTTATTTTCATTTCATGCCTATAAATATGCTGGGACTCCCTATTGGGGGAGGCTGTATTGTTGGAGAAACAGGGTAGTTCTGGATGAATCTGAGCAGGAGTATATTTTGTAGATCCAAAGGAGCCACTTTACTCAAGATTGGATTGATTGATAGTTCAACATTTGAAAGTATGCTAGATAAAGACTAATTCTAATTAAGTTAATAAATTAATTGAATAGGTGAAGATTATTAAAGCTGATAATTAAAACTCCAAAAAATGAGATAGTTGTGATAGTAGTATTTCAGTGACTTGAGTTACTTCAGATTGTAGATTTTTTTTTTAATTGAGATGGCCACAATTTCCTAATTTCCACGTATGATGAAAATATATTAAAATGGTAGAAACTTTGGGTGCTGGTGATCATTATTATATTATAATTTAAGTTTATTTTTAGTTATAATTTTAATTAAACTTTTAAATGAAAACATTAATGTTTTAAATTTTATAATTTTAATTTTATATATATATTCAATTTTAAAAATAATGTATATAATTCTAATTTTGTAAAAAAAAGAAGAGGAAAATTATTTTAAAAATTTGAATTATACTTTTAAAATAAAAAATAAATGTTTACATTTCTATAACTTTAAGATTTTTAAACATTTTAAAAATAAGAAAGATTCCAAAGGCGAACAAATTGCCCAAAAATAGAAATACTGTTTTTTAAAAAGGAAGGCCCTACTACCGAGAGCAGTTGAGAATCTGCATTTCTTACTATGTTAAAAATTTTTTTCCAGTTTTCTACATGCTTGCATAATAAGTGTGAACTGAGAAAGACTGTTAAAAATAAAACCTTAAACTAAATTTTACAAGAAAGAAAGGTCACTGCGTTGGAATTACTGGGAACATTTATTGCAGCGTTTACAAAAAAAATAAGATAGTTGAAGGAAAACAACTATGGAAAAAAAAACATTTTTAATTTCAGTTTAACTCACATAGTCCATGTTTGTCTTGTATTTTAGTTTATTTATTTATTCTATGTTGTTTACAATCTTGATTTTAATGATGTTTACTGTGGATTTTTAATTGGGTGTTGTTTTATTATATGGCTGTGAACCAGTTTTAAGTTTTTTTAGTTTGCACTATAAAAATAGAATCTCTAACACATGTCTTCTTATCAAAGAATCCCACCCAGTCTTTTTTGCACCATCTGTGTAGCCAGTTGTTCTTTTGTCTTCTCTCGGGCAGGTCCTACGAGAAGAGGAGTAAAGAAAACACAGCCAGCACCCAAGATTCTTCTTCCTTCTGTGCAGCAAAGTCTCCTGCACTAAAGCAGTGGCCTGAAAAAACTTGGAAGCATGAGTCCCCACAGGCAGTGCCCTTCCCTCAGCGGGCTGTTCAATCCATGGATCTGACTGTGGTCCCTCTCAGTGATGACTTGCCAGCCCCAGGCCACTCTTGATTTCCCTCTTCCAGGCCTTGGCACCTCCTCTAGGGTCTTCTTCTTCAGGACCCCAAGTTTTCTTCCAGGGATCCATAAAGAGAATCACAGGGGAAGCCTTGGAATCTTTTCTAAGGCTCCAGAGTAGAAGAGCATTTCTTGGCAGGCCTTTGTGCTGTGGCCTTCAAAATTCAGGCACCTAAGTTGGTGTGGGAGCTGATAAGAACTGCTTATGGGCAGTAAACTTGTGTGAGGATGTGATGGGAGGCAAAGGCCAGAGAGGTGCAGATCCAGTTTGTGCCAGTCTTCAAGGCCATGCACCTGAATGTGGATTGCCCCAGTAGTGGGATTCAAAATTTTTCGACTACTGGTTCTGTGGGTGTGGCTTGGTGGGCGTGGCAGGTGAAGGATACTGCAAAATCCCTATTCTCTCCTCACCCCGCTACCCTGATTTCCAGCTCCGTTCTCCAGTGCAGGGCAACCAATCATCTGGGACTTGGGAGGCAGAGAAAAGATGGGAGTGGGGCCAATCAGAGGTGGTCTTTGCCAGTTCTCCGGACTATTCAAAATTTCCACTACCAGTTTTCCAGAACCAGTCACAACCTGCTGAATACCACCTCTGGATTGCCCCAAACATCTCAACAATTCTCAGAACACCTATGCAGCTTTCCATTGGCTGAAGATGAATTAGCCATGGGGTGTTTTTTGCTGAGATGAGGGGAAACATTTTGCATTGTTTTAGTACTGGAATCTTAGTTTTAGCCTGACTTTACTGCAGTCAGCAATCTTTAGTAAAAAGAAACCTATCATGTCACTCAAAAGGGTCTTTCTTTCCTAAGAGGCAGGTCTGACAATATGTTCTTTACAGTTCAGTTGCCAAAAAGGCTAATTCTCACGTATCAAAAGAAGAAATGGCTTTAAAAAAAAAAAAAAAAAACCCATAGTTTTCTGAATTTTGAAAAGAGGCATGGATGCCCTGCTAAAATGCTAATATCTTTATTAAAAAGTTCATAATGAAGTAATGGTGTCACAATCTTCCATTTCTTTATCTTTTCCACTCAAACTTTCTTCTGTCTTCTAGGAGACAAGTTGGTGCAGCTGTTTTCCTTCCATACCAGCTTCATGTGTTTAATCCAGGAAATATCTAGCCTCCTGAATAATTTGGAAGATGGACAATTTTGCCTCCAGTCATTCATCTTCTCTTCTAGAAAGGCAACTGTCCATGATGGGCATGGCTATGTGTCAGCGTTCCAGTGAAACTCCCCATTTCATTCAGCACTCAGAAACACAATTCATCCAAGTAAGAATTTATTGAAGAAGTCAAATTGGCACATCTAAGAAAACCTGAATCTGATATTTCCGGGTTTTCCCTTCCCAATTGAAAATCAAAACCCATGCCCTGCACCCACCAGTCCATCACATGGTCCAATCAACCCTCGTTCCAACTGGAGACATTCCTGCAAACACTTTTCTCCAGGTGCAGGGTAACTTGTCCTTGGCTTTTGAGAAGAATGCTGTTGAATCCAATCTTCTTCCTCTCTGTGAAATCCCCCCTTCCAAATTCCCAGGCACTAAAATGTGGCAGACTCAAAGCTTCTCGGTAAAATATGGCTTCCAAGGCTGACCCTACATTCCTTGAAAAAATATTGTTATTTCTAGGACACAGAAAGAACAAGAGTCCTCTTTCCAATAAGCAGGATTTCTGGACCAAAGATGATGCTTGCAAATTTTGCTTTACTGTCTATAACCTAGATAGCTCAAGCTTAACACCCAAGTGTTAAGCTTTGGTTAATTTGATGCATCTCCTAGTCAAAGATTTATGTGTCCAATAAAGAGTAATGTTGAAATTGCTAAGTACTTCCATGACAATCATTTTGCAGCATCAGCTCTGAAAATAATCAGTGGAACCAAGCTAATACTTCCACAAGATGCTAGATGGAACTCTGTAGTGGACTATTTTGAACAATATTAAAAAAAACCTGCCCAATTCTGATGACTGTTTGTGAGCAAAATTGAGAAAAAATAGATGGCACTATCACAGTCAAAATCCTCAACATTGGGCTTAAGAGAACTGTTGAACATATGCTGAGCATCCTGAAACCTGTTTCTAACGCTCTAAACAAAATCCAGAAAAATGGTTGTTTTATTGGTGATGCTGTTGAAATTTGGAAGGAACTGAGTGAGCACTTAAAAACAGAAATTAACACTAACAAGCAGAAATTGCAAGATTTAACAAACCAAATGGGACAAGCACTGTCTCTAGCTCATTTTCTTGCAAACATTGTCAATATCTGGTACCAGGGTCAAATCTTAAGTGCAAAAGAAGAGGAGTTTGGCATGACATGGGTATCCAGGATTTATCCATCTCCAGTGCCAACTATAATGAACTTCAGAGCAAAGGGGGACACCATTCAAGAAATATATATATATTTTTGATGAAGTTTTAAATAAAGTTTCCAGAGGTGGTATTTAGCAGGTTCTGACCAGTTCTGCAGAACCAGGAGCGGAAATTTTGAGTAGTTTGGAGAACCGGCAAATACCACCTCTGGCTGGAGATTTTGCAAGTATCCTTCTCCTGCTGTGCCCACCAAGCCATGCCCACAGAGCCAGTAGTAAAAAAATTTGAATCTCACCACTGAAAGTTTCACCAGTGAACTGCTAGAAGTCACTTAAGCACTTGGATTCAGAAAGTGTTGAAGTAATGATTTCACTTTTAACCGCAGTAGCCTCTTCTGTTGATGTTGAAAGAATATTCTCTTCCTTTGGACTTGTTCACTCTAAATTGAGAAATCGTCTGGGGCCTGATAAAGTAAGAAAGCTTGTTTTTCTTTCCAGATCATGAACAAACAAGAGAACAAAGATGAAAATGAATGAGCTGCAGAAGACTGTGAAGGTTTTTTTTAATATGAATATATTCGGTTTCAGTTCTTTTGTTTGTTTTTTCAAAGATATTTTGTTTATGCACTTTAGCAAACATTGATGTTTAAGAAAATATAAGAATATGTAACATAATTGTCAGCGTTCCAAGTAATGTACCCATAGAAATAGATAGAATAGAACAAAATTGGCCAAGTGTCATTGGACACACAAGGAATTTGTCTTGGTGCAAATGCTCTCAGGGTACATAAAAGGAAAGATACTTTTGTCAAGAATCATCACGTACAACACTCAATAATAGTCATAGGGTACAATAAGTGATCAAATCATACTAGAAAATGGTCAGTATAAATCATAAGAATGCAAGCAACAAAGTTACAGTCATAAGTGGGAGGGGATGGGTGATAAGGAGTGATGAGAAGATTAACAGTAATAGTTGTGCAGACTTTGTAAATAGTTGGACAGTGTTGAGGGAATTATTTGTTTAGCAGAGTGATGGCTTTCGGGGAAAAAAACTGTTCTTGTATCTAATTGTTCTGGTGTGCAGTGCTCCATAGCATCGTTTTGAGGGAAGGAGTTGAAACAGTTTATGAAAGAAGAACTCTGAGGCAGGCAAATTTCTCAAAGAATTTGAGACCCCATCTAACGATTTCCCCCCTCCCTCTGTTGTGTGGCAACCCTGATGCCTCCAAGATAGCCTCAGCCAGGTTCACTTAAAGTTTAACAATAATGTTATTGTTTTAATTAAATAAAAGAATTTGAGTACTGTGATTAACCTAAAATCGCTTCTGATATCACTGTTTACTAACCTGACAGCTTATTATTTTAAATAGGAATCTTCATTTTGTTTGCAAATAATAATATTAAAGATTCTACCAGCAAGAATGAGTCCTTACATATAAAGAGGACCTGTCATTTCAGATCCATCATGCCAGTGCCTGTTAGTGGGCATCCATTCACCTGTTGCCCACTACATCCCTCACCTTATTGTATCATTGCCACATCACCAGTCCCATTAAAGTGAGGTCAACAATGGGTCACAGGAGGAGCTGCTGAGGGACAGAGATGATAGTTGCTCTTTAGAAATCATGAATTGAGCTGATTTAAATCAAGCTTTTTTACTAGTGATTTAAATCACAATTTAAATTGACTTGATTTAAAATCAAATCTACCCTGCTCTAAAATTTGTATTGGTTTTAATTGTCAGAGGCTATCACAATTTGTACCAAGACAAATTTCTTGTATGTCCAATCATACTTGGCCAAAAAATAATTCTATACTCTCAATAGTGGGATCAATAGATCAGAATGGAAAGTGCTGATCCATAGAGTGGTCGTGGGTTAGACATGACGATCCATAGTTAGACCAGTCTTGAGTTCTAATTTACAATGAAGATTCAGAGGTAGGTGTATTAGGTTTAAGGCCCTGTCCCACTGGCCGACGGACGCAAAACGTATGCATAAAGGACACAGCGGATGAGCAAAATTTCAGGGGTGGCTCCATCCATTGTCATCCGCTCCAAAAAGTGGTGAAAATTTGCATAAACAGAACGGAAAAGAATGGAAAAGTACAGATGTGGGTAGTACGTAGCAGGGATGTTAAACGGATGTTCATAAGAAGCCTAGCAGATGTATATCGGATGCAAACCGTTCACTGTGCATCCTTTCTATTTCTGTGCTATGAATGCTGTGTAGACATTCCATGTACCTTTTGTTTCCTCCCTCTTTCCGTTTTCAGCTGCAACGGATGTGAGCTGTGAGGATGCCCAGAGGATGCAGAGAGGATACAGTGGAAGTTTAACGGATGATAAACGGACAAAGAACGTTTGTTGCTCAGATGTCACGGATTTACATCATACACAGCGGAAAGTTCATCCGTTCACAAACTTTTGTGCAGCTCAAAACTTCTTGGGCGGATGAAATCTCAGTGGACGGATGCTGGAGGGATAGAGCGTATGAAACACGTATACAGTGAGTACACAACGGATGCATTGCATTTTCCAGCGGATGGCAGGCTTTTTTTAACGTTTTATATCCTCTTTGCATCCGTTGGTGCAGTGGGACATGGGCTTAAGTTTTGGAGAAGCTTCAGTCAAATTCTAGTCTCCAACAAAAGACACAGACATGTATGCCCAGATTCTAAACCCATTTTTTCTGAAAAGGACCTCACATCATTTGATGTTTCTCACCACTGTTTCTGGAAAATAGACAGTGTGAGAGCTGTGCTACTGACTTCATGAATTATGAAGTTGTAATTGAGATCCCCCCCTCCCAAATATCCTTGTTGTGATCATAGATGTTCTGTATAACTTGGAAGGTTCCAAGTATCTCTTCTGATTGGCCAGAAAGGCCAGTAAAGGATTGGTTCATTAGGAACCAATCCAAGGAGCTGCTCAAAGGCGGCAAAGTTAAAACAATGTCATTGGCTACAAGCCGGCAGACAAGCCTCTATATAAAGGGCTGCCGCGGCTTGAGCCAATGTTCCGTTACTGTTTGCAGTTAACTAATAAAGAGTTATTTGTTGGAACCCGGTCTACCGTGCGTCTTTTCCAGACAGAACACTGGCGACGAGGATGGGATCGTCCTAAAGTGTAGACCAAGCACGCGGCGAGAAAACAACCACGCTAGACGAAATGGCTGGGATCAATGCGCCGCCCGCACCTTTTAACCCCAATGAAGAAGATTGGGAGTCTTATATCAATCGCTTTCTGATGTTTCTGGAGAGCAACAAAATGGAGGAAATCCTTCGGATCAGCGAAAGAGGGCTGTCTTCCTAACACATTGTGGGCCAGCTGTGTTCAAAATGGCAAAGGCATTGGCAAAGCCCAGAAATGTGAAACAGATGACCTGGTCTGAACTTAACTGAATGCTAAAGGCTCACTACGTGCCAGTTGTCTCAAATCTTATGAAGAGATGCGAGTTTTATGAAAGAGACCAGAGGGAAGATGAGACCATTGCAGATTTTGTGGCAGCTCTCCGCCAACTGGGAGGAGCCTGTGAGTTCCAGAGTATGGATGAGGCCATGCGAGATCATGTTGTGTTAGGTCTAAAGGACTCTACTTTACAAAGCAAACTGTTAAACAGACCTAACATAACTGTGGCAGAAGCAATCGCGGAAGCCACCGCCGCAGAAACCGCGAAGAAATCAGTGGCCATAATGAAACTGATGAATGCCAATACTGACACGACGACCCTACCCAGAGGGAAGAAGCAAGCTGCCACAACCACGCACCACGAAGACCTAGACGAGTCATCACAAACGGAAGAAAATTATGATGAGGTCCATCGCCTGTACACGAACCAAAAAAGGCATGAAAGAAGAAGAAATTGGCAGGAATGTGCTGGCTGCGGAGGAAACCACCCCTGAGCCAAGTGTAGGTTCCTTGATGCCATCTGTCGGGCTTGCAAGAAGAGAAGACACCTCAAAAGAGTCTGCCGCAATCATAAGAACAGCAGTCCTAGCAGACACAGTAATTCCCCACAAAGAACTGACCCGAGGCAAGCCGATAGAAAATGGGAGCGCAGCAAGGGAACCAGCAACTGCGAAAAAACTCACCAGACTGTCATTATCAGAAGCGCACAAACGGAAAGCGGGAAAAAAGTCAAAATTGTAGTGACCATTGAAGGAAGCCCCTGTGAAATGGAGGTCGATTCAGGATCTTTCCTATCAATGGTGTCTTGGAACACAATCAGGCGGTTGGTTCCAAACATAAAACAAAAAGAACTCAAGAAACAAAAATTAATTCTCAAAGACTACCAGGGAAATAGAATTCCCGTGGTAGGTCTAGGACACTTCAAAGTCACTTACAAACAACACGCCGAAGTCCTGCCACTGACTATAGTCGACCGAGACCGTCCCAGCCTCCTGGGCATCAAATGGTTCGCACCACTGGGCATCGGGATGATCAGAGTAAGCCGAATATACGCAAGTGATTGGGAAGAGAACCTGCTACATGAATTCCAGGACGTCTTCGACGGCACTCGAGGCAGGTACCGGGGGACGCCAATTTCCTTTAGCTTAGATCCCCAGATAGCACCAAAAAGTTAAAAGCCAGACAAGTCCCCTTTGCATTAAAGCCCAAAATAAATGAGCAATTAAACAAACTGATTTCACAAGGGGTCATAGAACCAATTGACCACACCAGGTGGGAGACTCCAATAGTAACACCTGTAAAACCTGATTGGTCTGTGCGCATCTGCGGAAACAACAAGGCTACCTGAACCATGCGCTGCAGCAAAGCGTATACCCGGTACCAGTCGTACAGCACTTACTGCACTCACTTGGGGGAGGAAAATTTTTTGTGAAACTCAATTTGACTCAGGCATATCATCAGCTTCCAGTAGACCCAATAACGGCCGAAGCACAAACAATAGTAATGCATAGAGGGGCATTCAAATGTAACAGGCTTTAATTCAGAGTAAGCGTTGCCCCAGGCATTTTCCAAAGCCTCATGGAACACCTATTAAATGGGATAAAAGGGGTCGTTCCATACTTTGATGACGTCCTAATTTCAGCAAAAACCCCGACCCAATTAGAAGCAAGACTAAGAGAAGTGCTAACCAAATTTAGAGAATCCGGCCTAAAAGTAAAAAAGGAAAAATGCTGCCTGGCTACCGACCGCGTTGAATTTTTAGGGTATTTAATTGACGAACAGGGTATTCACCCAACAGACAAAAAAGTCAGAGCAATTAAAGATGCACCCAGGCCAAAAAATAAAACGGACTTACAAGCATTCTTGGGTCTGATCAACTTTTATAACGTATTCCTCCCCCACAAAGCAACGATAGCAGAACCATTACACCGTTTGCTGGATAAAAAAACTGTCTGGACTTGGGGTCATAAAGAACAAAAAGCATTCCAAAGCATAAAAGACTTCTTAACCTCAGACACCGTTCTTATTCAGTTTAGTAACACACTTCCATTGTCGGTCACCTGTGACGCCTCACCTTTTGGAGTTGGTGCCATCCTGAGCCACCAATTATCTGACGGGAGAGAGGCACTCGTCGCCTTTTACTTGAAAACGCTCTCCAAAGCGGAACGCAACTATAGCCAGCTAGACAGGGAGTCCCTGGCAATCGTCGCTGGAGTTAAACGTTTTCATGAATACCTCTATGGGAGGACATTTTCCATTGTGACTGACCATAAACCGTTACTGGGGATTTTGGCGGGGAACAAACCCACACTGAACATTCTATCCCCACGGATGACTAGGTGGGCAGAATTCCTGGCCGCCTATTCATATACCTTGCTGCATCGACCCGGGAAACAAATCACCCATGCAGACGCTTTAAGCCGAGCACCATTACCAACCATAGAGGACGATCCGGCTCCAACCACCGCCACCCTACAAGTAGAGACCTGCCCTGAACTTCCATTGTCTGCAAATGATGTCGCCAGAGCCACAGCGAAAGACCCAGTGACTGCCTGAGTTTTGACTTAGGTAGGTAAAGGCTGGCTGGAAAGCCAAAAGACTGAATGTTTTAAACTTTTTCGGACTAGACAAACTGAACTATCAATACAAAAGTGGGGAGATCGGTTGGTAATTCCATCCAGACTGCAGGAAGAGGTGTTGGGTATGCTACATGAGGGCCACCCAGGCATAGTAAAAATGAAAAGTCTGGCCAAGAGCTATGTCTGGTGGCCTGGTATAGACAAGGATATTGAACGCTGAGTTGCAACATGCCATAAGTGTCAGAGAGCTAGACCCACACCACCACAAGCGCCCATATGGGACTGGGAGACCCCACGAGGCCCTTGGTCTCGAATCCATATTGATTTTGCAGGACCAACCAGGGGCAACATGTTCTTAATAGTCGTAGATGCATATTCAAATTGGTTGGAGGTTATAGTTATGTCATCCACAACAACCGAGGATGTTATAAAACAGCTAAACAAATTGTTTGCAACTCATGGTTTACCTGATGTATTGGTATCCGACAACGGGCCACAACTAATGGTTCTACAATTCGAACAGTACTTAGCAACCCTGGGTATACGCCATTCACTAACCGCGCCGGCCCACCCGGTGGCGAATTGTGGGGCCAAATGAATGGTCAGGTTTACTAAAGAAGGCCTAGAAAAAATGGACTGTGGGGATGTCCAAGATAAGGTGAACTGCTTACTTACACTTCAACACATCACTCCCAGTATTACAACAAACAAGAGCCCGGCAGAATTGTTAATGGGGAGGAAACTCAGATCTCATTTAGATAGACTGCACCCAAGTTACACTTGTGAGAACCCCCCCGACTCATCCAGCTGATACCCACTTTTGAAATCAGCGACCTAGTCTATGCAAAGAATTTTACCGGGGACCCTCTCTGGCTTCCAGCCACTATCACACAAATAACAGGCCCCCAGTCCTACCGACTAACCATGGACGATGGAAGAGAATGGAAGCGGCACATAGACCAGCTTCGTTCCCGAAACATCGAGCGTAAAAAACCGTGCAACCTCAAATAATAAAAATTGACGAAAACAAAACCAAGGAGGGGGGGAAAACACAAACAAATACAAAAGGGTGTGAAAATGAACCATTGAAATCAAATGTAGAACATCTAACCAACCAAAAAGAGAACTTACGGTTAGATGAATCCATTGGAGGTAGTTCAAGCGAAAGGAAAGCCGTCCTGGAAGGGGCCAGCCAGGCCAGCTCAACCAGCCCAGTTTAACTTGGAGAGAGCGGCAAAACCACCGGCCTGAGCAACTCAAATGGTAGCGGCAATGCTGACTCACCCTTCCAGGCGGTTCCATGGAGACGAGCCGGAGAGACAGCGATCCCGACCAAACCGCTTGAAGTCCTAGGCGAGAATGAGCCACGCAGGTCAACTAGGACCAGAAGAAGCCCCACCTACCTGCGCGACTATGTCACTCACGTAGGACTGAACAAAAGGGGGAGGGGTGTTCTGTATAACTTGGAAGGTTCCAAGTAGTCTCTTCTGATTGGCCAGAAATGCCAGTAAAGGATTGGTTCATTAGGAACCAATCCAAGGAGCCACTCAAAGGCGGCAAAGTTAAATAAATGTCATTGGCTACAAGCTGGCAGGCAAGCCTCTATATAAAGGGCTGCCATGGCTTGAGCCAATGTTCCATTACTGTTTGCTGTTAACTAATAAAGAGTTATTTGTTGGAACCCGGTCTAGCGCGCGTCTTTTCCGGACGGAACAATAGAAAATATAATAGTGTGCATCTAAATAATTTGTCTTTTTAAAGTGCTCAGAATGTTATGTGATTCAAAAGTTGCTACTATCCAAAGTAAAAATAATATTTGGCATATTGGAGCAAAGATTCTGGTATTTTCCAGATATAGTAGTTTTGTTTACAGAGCCATAAATCTGTGAAAGAAAGAGTAAAGCCCATGTCACACTGAACCAACGGATGCAAAGAGGATGTAAAACGGACAAAAAACCTTGCCATCCGTTCGAAAACGTGATGTACTCACTGCCTCCGTTTTGCTTCCTCTCTATCCGTCCAGCATCCATTTATTGATGTTTCATCCGCTCAGAAAGTTTTGGGCTGCCTAAAACTTTTGCGCAGAAAATGTATCCAGTTCGTCCGTTCTGCATCCGCTACGCATTCGCTACGCATCCGTTACGCATCTGTTACGCATCTGCTATATCCGCTAGGCATCCGCTACGCATCCGTGGAACTCCATCCACCCGGACGCAGGGAGGAAGTGGAACGGACGCAGAACGGATGCAGAACGGATGCCTAGCGGATGCAGAACGGAAACAAAGCGTTTAAAATGGAAAAAACGTTCGCAGAGGGGACCTATCTCGGACATTAAGGATGTCTAGAGGATGCCCAGAGGATGCCTAGAGGATGCCTAGCGGAAAACCTATACTGCCTATAAAAAGGGGGAGCAACTCACCTGCATCTCACTTTCAGAACAGCAGCCCAGCGGTGCAGAACTCTGAAGCCTTCATCTGCCTCTACCCAGTCTTGCAGAACAGGCTTGTGGACCTCCAGCAAGGCAATGGGGACATGGAGCCTGGGGAATGGAGGCAAGGGCGAAACCTGATCGACACTGAGGATGTGCAAGGCCCCAACAGAGCCTCACATGAAGGGAAGAAGCAGCGCAACCTCCTGAGACAATGGTGCAACTCCCCAGCTGGAGCAGTGGAGTGGCAAGACAGGATGGTAGATGCTTAATGGATGCTTCCTTCAGCCTGTCTCATCACACCAATGAGATTGGGCCATGTATGTTGGGTGGGCCTACAATGAACAGGGCATTTAATAAAGAGTTGTGTTTATGTTGACATGTGTGGATAATTATTACATTATTATTGATAATAAAGGGCCGTAGGTGTGGCACCTGGGAGGGTGGACCATACAGTCCCACTATGCTTGCACTGGAGGTTTATCTATCCCACTGCTATCCTAACCCATCCCACAGCTATTACCCATTCCACAGGTATCCTTACCCATCCCAAAGCTATCCTTATGCATCCCACAAGCATGCAAAGGCTTAAACCATTTCTAAAAGTTTCCAGCAAGACTTTATTAAAAAAAAGAAATGAAGCAAGTGTGTGAATCATAAATAGACTTTATTAACAACAAGCTATAAAACAAAAAAGAGTCTCTGGCACTCCTCTTGGTCACTCAGTCTCAGGGATGAAGGGTGCAGGTGCTGTGGAGGTGGCTGGTGCTGGAGTGCTTGTCATCAGCTCCTCCAGAAGCAGAAGCAGCAGAAGCGCCAGCCCCAGAAGAGCGAGCCCGTGCTGCAGAAGCCCCAGCAGAACCAGAGTGAAGGCCAGGGGGCAGGATGGTAGCCCTGTCCCTCTTGCCAGGGCTGGCAACAGATGGCTGAGGCTTGCTGTGCTTCCGCATGGTTGTGGGGTTGCTGGTTGGCAGGGAGGCTGGCAGGAACCAAGGCTGGCAGGAAGGCTGGCAGGGAGGCTGGCACCAAGGCAGGCAGGAAGGCAGGCAGGCAGGCAGGCAGGCACCAAGGCTGGCAGGAAGGCTGGCAGGCAGGCAGGCAGGCTGGCAGGAAGGCTGGCACCAAGGCAGGCACCTAGGCTGGCAGGCAGGCAGGCACCAAGGCTGGCAGGAAGGCTGGCAGGCAGGCCAGCAGACACCAAGGCCGGTAGGCAGACATGAACCAAGGCTGGCAGGAAGGCAGGCAGCAAGGCTGGCAGGCAGGCTGGCAGCAAGGCTGGTAGCAAGGCTGGCAGCAAGGCTGGCAGGCAGACATGCAGGCAGGGCAGGCAAGGCAGTCGATGTGTCTGGCAGCAGGTCTTTCCTCTGAATGGCGACCTGCTTCCGAGCTGCTTCTGTTATATCCACGGGGCTGATGCAATGCATCCTCCCCGCATGCGCAGTTAAGGTCAGGCATCCATTAGGCTTCCGCTGTGCATCCGCTAGGCTTCCACTTTGCATCCGCTTCATCCGTTCAGCGTCCGCTCTGCATCCGCTGTATCTGTTCCGCGTCCGCTTTGCTGAGGTCCCCCAGAAGCCCTGCGGTTGCGCCATCCGCTCCCATCCGCTTCCATCTGCTGGGCTTCCATTCTGCATCCGCTTTCCATCCGCCCTGCGTCCTCCCCGCGTCCGTGTTATCTGCTCCGGTTATGCAAATTTTTGCCCCTTTTGAGAGCGGATAACAACGGATGGAACATTTTGCTCATCCGCTGTGTCCTTTTTGCATCCGTTGGGCAGTGTGACATGGGCTTAAGCAGTGTTGTGTTTGGATATGTGGATGCGTTTTCATTTTTCTCTTGTGGTTTAAACTAATAAGAGAAATATACAATAGCACTTATCTAACAGCGAGATAAGAGAAGGCATAGATCATAGCTGCATAGTGGCAGAGAAAAAAGTTCAAAAGGGATCCTCCCTAAGGTTTTGGATTGTAAAGGTGATGCTGGGAGAATTTTACTTTTAAACTGCAAGATTCTATTCATGTTGCTTTGTAATAAAATAAAATCAGCTTATGTGGTCCTGTTTCCTATCTAGTCTCCTTTGTAAGGCTGATATTAATTTTACCAACCTCCTATTCTCTTTCAGAGAGAGGAATTCTAGAAATAGCCTCCGATCCTCAAGGACCTCTGTCATCAGCTGAACATCTGGCAACAGCATTGTTGTAACAACAGCAGCACATGGAGGCAGAGATGACCAACTTACAGAAAGCCATGATACAACTAACAGAACAGCTGGGGCAGAATTTGCCTCAACTCACAGCAGCAAAACAGATGGTGTCTCAGCCATTGCTCCTGCGTCCCCATGGGCGATTGCTGGAGACGTTCAGAGGGGACCAGGATCAATTCCAGCATTCACTCCTCAACGTGAAATGTTTGTGACAGGCCGGATGGCGGAGTTTCCCACTGACTGCATGAAAGTGACTTTTGTGCTGAGCTTGTCGAAGGAAGTAGCAGCCAAGTGGGAAATCATGGAGGAAACAATCAGTACCAGAGAAACTATCAAGACTTCACATACAAACTCAAAGGATACATTGGGAATCCCATGCAAAGAAGAAGAAACCCAGAAGATGAAGCAGGGACAGAGGACAGTGAATGCACATATTGTAGATTTTAAATTGCTTGCTGCCAGTGTGGACTGCTGATGACTTGCTACTAAATGGATTCCATTCATTCTTAATTGGGCAGAACCAAGGATAAAAGTTCATATGAACAAAAAGGGGATCTGGAATCCTAGTCTCCACTACTCTACATCCCACACCAAGGCCTCTCTCCATTCAAGTCACGGGCCATGGTAGTATTAATCCACTTCACCCACTGTGTCCCGTTGGTCTCTTCGGCTTATATGCCCCCAATGAACCAGAAACTCCAGATCAGAGCCTTGGGGGCTTAACTGGAAACATCTGTTGCTATCAGAACAGCATACACTCTGCTAGAGAGAACTTTTCTGAAGATGGGCTTCGGCACAAGTCCAAAAGCTCAGAAAACAAAACCTCTGGTCCATGTGACCAACCCAGATTGGGTCTTGCAACGTTATCCTCGGACAAATATATTCACCTTCATTCATAATCAAAATAGTGCTGGAAGGAACCTTGGAGATCTTTTAGTCCAATCCCCTGCTCAGGAGAGCAGGAGACCCTGTACCATTTGAGACAAGTGGTTGTCCAGTCTCCTTTTAAAAACCTCCAGTGATGGAGCACCCACAATTTCTGAATGCAACCCATTCCACTGATTAATCGTTCTTATTGTCAGGAAATTTATTCTTAGTTCTAAGTTGCTTCTCTCTTTAATTAATTTCCACCTGCTGCGTCTTCTCTTATCTTCTGGTGCTTTGGAGAATAGGTTGATCCCTTCTTCGTGGCAGCCCTTCAAATACTGGAATACTGCTATCATGTAATCATTAATCCTTCTTTTCTCTGGACTAGCCATACCCAAATCCTGCAATTGTTCTTCATATGTTTTAGTCTCCAGGCCTTTAATCAACTTAGTTGCTCTTCTCTTCACTTTTTCTAAAGTCTCAACATCTTTTTTGTAATGTGGTGAACAAAAGTTGATTTGTTGTTAAGTTGTCTGAAGGGTTTAAATCTTCTCCTAGAGCTTTCTCTGGACTCAGTTGAAGCATAAGGCTCTTGATCATTGTCACTGCCACTTGTGCCCACACAAGTGGGAAAATTGATCTACCATTGAACAGAGTCCAGGACTCCATCATCTCATTGAAAAATGTTCTTCCCACAATATAACTTCGCTTTATGCCACTTTCATAGACTTCAAAGGTGCATTTGATTCCATATTCTGAGCTAAACTGTGGGAAAAACTGGAGGCTTCCTTGATTGACTGAAATCTACTTCATTTAATATATATTCTACATGAAGGGACTTTACTCAAAATAAGATATAACCCCCAGGAGCATCTTACCAGTGCCACTAAAACTAAGAAATGTGTCAAGCAAGGCTGCATATTGGTCCCACTCTTATTCAATTTCTATATCAATTCCATGATGATCCATCTCCAAGCATGTACATTCACTTCCCAAAATCTGCTGGTAGATGCATTTGTGTTTTACTCAATGCAGGCAGTATAACACTACTTTCAAGAACAGTTGTCCTTAAAAGACACTGAGAGCACTAGCACAGTACTGCAAGAAAGACCAGGTTGAACTCAACCCTAATCCTAACTGTTTTGTTCCGAAAACACACAAGGTAGACCGGGTTCCAACAACAAATACTTTATTCTTTAACTAGTCAGTAAATAGGAACACTTGGCTGAAGCTGAGGCCAGCCTTTTATACAGGCTGGCTTGCCTGCTTGTAGCCAATGGCAGTTGCTTAAATTTGCCGCCTTTTAGCAGCTCTTTGGATTGGTTCCTAGTGAACCAATCCAATGCTTAGTTTATTTGACCAATCAGGTTTGCAGATTTGGAGTCACCCACTTTACATATAAAACACCCCTCCCCTCTTAGTTCAGTCCTACGTGGTGACGTAGTCTCGCAGGTAGGCGGGGCTTTTCCGGACTCGACTTGACTTGCACGGTTCATTCTTAGTGAAGACTTCGACCGGTTCGGATGGGGCTGCTGTGTCGTCCGTTCTTCTCCTTGGAACCATCTGGAAGGGTGAGTCAGCCATTTTACTGCCACCTGAGTTTCTTAGGCTGGTGGTTTTGCCGCTCGCTCCTGTTTCCTCCGGGCAGGTCGAGCTGGCCTGGCTGGCCCCTTCCGATGGGCTCTTCACGCAAGTCTCTCCAAACAGTGAGTATTTTATTTGCTCTTTTTGATTATATGTTTCATTGGTTTTGGTTTTAAACAGTTCTTTATTTACTTCTCGCCTTTCCCCCCCCACCTTGGTTTGCAATTCGTCGGTTTTGTCGGTGAATGGTTGTAAGTCCATGGTTCTCTCTATAATTCGGGATTGAAGCTGGTCTATGTGCCGCTTCCATTCCCTGCCATCCTCTATTATTAATCGGTAGGATTTGGGGCCTGTGATTTGGGTAATCTGTCCTGGTAGCCATACCGGGTCCCCGGTGAAGTTTTTAGCGTATACTAAATCGCCTATTTCGAATTGTCTAAGCCATGTAGAGGAGTCAGAGGGGTTTTCTGGAGTAAAATTTGGGTGTAACCTATCAAGGTGTGATCTTAACTTTCGCCCCATAAGTAATTCTGCTGGGGACTTGTTGGTTATTGTTAGGGATAACATTGTTCACCCTAACTGGTTTAGGTGAAATAATAACTATGAATCATAGTTAGTGTAATGTTAGAGTGTATACAGCTTTAACTGGGAAATAGCAATTAAAGGAGTGGTTAAGAAAACAATATAAAAGTAGCAAGACTACGGCTTGCTCTCACTCTCTCTCTGGCTTTGATGATCCCTGATTACTGCTTGGAATCAAGACTGCATTGCTCGAACGGGAGAGACAACAAAGGACTGATTTTTATGTGAACTGACATAGGATATTCTACATGGACTTTGCTAACTGAATACCCCTGAATGGACTGACTACATGGTAAATGAATATTGGACTGTTATTTGACTATGCTACAAACTTATACTGGAATAAAATATATTCTTGATAGCACAAGCGTATCTGTTATTTTTACTGTATGTTAATAAACATACAAGCTTAGATCACTCATTTATCTGTGTGCCTATCTGACTAACGCTGCACATTCTGTTTAGCTTGTCTACCTAACCCTGGTTGGGGAACCCAGGCTTAACAGTTATGGTACTGGGCATTATGTGCTGGAGTATGAGCAAACGGTTTACTTTCTGTTGGACATCTCCGGTGTCCATTCTTTCTAAACCTTCTTTAGTAAACCGGACCATTCTCTCAGCCCTGCCATTCGCAGCTGGGTGAGCTGGCGCGGTTAGGGCATGTCTTATACCTAGGAAGGCTAGGTATTGCTCAAATTGTATGCTAGTTAGCTGTGGCCCATTATCTGAGACAAGAACGTCCGGTATGCCATGGGTGGCAAAAAGGTTGTCCAGCTTTTTAATTACAGTTTCTGTTGTCGTTGATGGCATAACTTTTACTTCAAGCCAATTCGAATAGGCATCAACGACAATCAGAAAGGTATGCCCCTTGGTAGGACCCACGAAATCAATGTGTATTCTTGACCAAGGTCCCCGAGGGGTTTCCCAGTCCTTAACGGGTGCTTTTGGTGGGGACGGTCTAATTCCCTGGCATTTGTTGCATGAGCTTACCCAATACTCTATGTCCTTATCAATACCCGGCCACCAAACATAACTTCTAGCAAGACTTTTCATCTTAACCATTCCCGGGTGCCCTTCATGTAACAACCTAAGTACCCTGGGTTGTAATTTGGCAGGAATTACCACCCAATCACCCCACAACAAACACCCCTTTTGGATTGAAAGTTCAGTCTGTCTGGACCAGAAAGGTTTAAAGTTTTCAGTTTTTTGATTCTCCGGCCAGCCTTTACCTTCCCAGCTAAGAACGCGGGCAGTCAATGAGTCTTTCGCGGTGGCTCTGGCGACATCATAAGCTGATATGGGTAGATCAGGGCAAGTCTCAATTTGTAGTGTTGTCATCGCTGGTGCCGGGTCTTCGTCGGTTGCTGGTAAGGGTGCTCTGCTCAAAGTGTCCACATGGGAAATTTGTTTCCCTGGGCGATGTGTCAGAGTGTAGGAATAAGCTGCTAGGAACTCTGACCATCTAGTCATTCTTGGGGACAGTATATTAGGTGTTGGCTTGTTTCCCGCCAAAATCCCCATCAGCGGTTTGTGGTCCGTTATGATTTGAAAAGTCCGCCCATATAAGTACTCGTGGAAGCGTTTTACTCCAGCGACAATTGCTAGAGCTTCCCTGTCCAATTGGCTGTAATTCCGCTTGGTTTTGGATAGAGTCCTAGAGTAATATGCAACGGGAGCTTCTCTGCCATCAGGGAGTTGGTGGCTCAGGATGGCACCTACTCCGTATGGTGAGGCGTCGCAGGTCACTCTTAATGGCAGTGTGTTGCTAAATTGAATGAGAACGTTTGTTGATGTTAGCAAGCTTTTAATATTTTGGAAGGCTTTTTTTTCTTTGTAACCCCAAGTCCAAGTTGCCTTCTTGTCTAAAAGATGGTGTAACGGTTCTGCTATAGTGGCCTTGTTTGGCAGGAACACATTATAGAAATTAATTAGTCCTAAAAATGCTTGTAGTTCGGTTTTATTTCTTGGTTCAGGTGCATCTTTGATTGCTTTAACTTTTTTGTCTGTAGGGTGGATACCCTCTCCGTCTATTGAGTAGCCCAGGAATTCGACGCTATTCTTAATTAAACAGCACTTTTCTCTTTTTACCTTGAGGCCAGATTCCCTAAACTTAGTTAATACTTCTTTGAGTCTTTTACTTAATTGAGTTTCATCTCTGGCCGAGATTAGGACGTCGTCAAAATAGGGAACGACTCCTTGTATGCCATTCAGGAGGCGTTCCATCAGACTCTGGAAAACGCCAGGGGCCACGCTTACTCCAAATTGGAGTCAGTGACATTTGAATGCGCCCTTATGGGTGACTATAGTCTGTGCTTCTGCTGTTTCTGGGTCCACTGGGAGTTGTTGATAAGCTTGTGCCAAGTCGAGTTTAGCAAAAACTTTGCCCTTTCCCAGGGAGTGAAGCAAATGCTGGACTACTGGCACCGGGTATGCGCTTGGTTGTAATGCGTGGTTCAGGGTAGCCTTATAGTCACCACAGATTCTAATGGACCCGTCAGGTTTTATGGGTGTGGCAATAGGCGTTTCCCACTTGGCATGGTCCACAGGTTCTAACACCCCTTGGGCTATTAATTTGTCCAGCTGTTCCTCTATTTTTGCCTTTAGTGCAAAAGGAACTCGCCTGGCTTTTATTCTTCGTGGGGCTATTTGGGGGTTTAGATTGAAAGAAATAGGATTTCCCCGATACTTGCCAAGTGAGCCATCAAAAACATCCTGGAATTCTCGGATAAGGTCGTCTTCGCAGCCGGTTGTAGTCACTCGATCGATCCCGGTCATCCTGATGCCCAATGGCACGAACCATTCGATGCCCAGGAGGCTTGGTCTGTCTTGGTCGACTATGGTCAGCGGTAGCACCTTGACATGTTGTTTGTAGGTGACTCGGAATTGTCCCATGCCTACCACAGGGATTTGGTTTCCCTGATAGTCCTTGAGGGTTAGGTGCTGCTTCTTCAATTCTTTGGGTTTGATACTTGGGACTAGCTGTCTTATTGTGTCCCACGATACCATGGAGAGGAAGGACCCCGAGTCCACTTCCATCTTGCAGTGTTTTCCTTCGATTTTTACAATGACTTTAATTTTCTTCCCACTTTCCGTCTGAGCGCTCTTTATAGTGACAGTTTGGTGTGTATTGGCTCGCTTCTCTTGTTGCCACTTTCTCTCAGCTCGTTTAGGCTCAGCTCGTGTTGGGGAATTTCTGTGTCTCGTTGGGCTGTAGCATTTTTTGTTCCTGCAGACTTTCTCGATGTGCCCTCGTTTCTTGCAATGCCGGCAGATGGCATCGAGAAATCTGCATTCGGCTCGGGGATGGTTTCCTCCGCAGCCAGCGCATTCCCGCCAATTTCTTCTTTCGCGCTCTTTTCTGTTCGTGAGCAAACGGTGGACCTCGTTGTCTTCTTCGCTCGATTCAATTGTTTCGCCCGACTCTTCGTAGTGAGTTATGGTGGCAGGCTGCTTTCTGTCTTTGGTTGGTGTTTCTTCGCTGTGTGTGTTCATCTTTTTCATGGCTATGGCAGATTTTTTCACGGCTTCAGCGGCTGTGGCTTCCGCGATGGCTTCGGTAACGGTGATGTGTGGTCGAGTCTCTCAGGCCCAACACCACGCGATCCCTCATTGCGTCGTCAATGTTCAAAAATTCACACTCACCCCCTAATTGTCTAAGGGCAGCGATGAAATCAGCGACGGTCTCTCCCTATCTCTGGTCTCTGTGGTAAAATTCGTGTCGCTTTATTAAGTTTGACACCATCGGAGCGTAGTGTGCTTTGAGGACTCTTTGCAATTCTGTCCACGTTAGTTGTTTAACATCTCAGGGCTTCGCAAGGGCCTTTGCCATCTTGAAAACTGTTGGCCCGCAGTGCGTCAGGAATACAGCTCTCTTGCGTTGCTCTGAAATGTCTTCCATTTCATTGCTCTCCAAATACATCTGGAAGCGATCAGCATAGGAATCCCAATCCTCTTCGTTGGGATTGAAGGGTGCGGGCGGTGCATTGTTTCCAGACATCTTGGTTGTCATCTGGACTTCTTATCACCGCGTGCAGGTTTTTCCGTTCAGGACGATCCCATCCTCGTCGCCAGTGTTTTGTTCGGAAAACACACGAGGTAGACCGGGTTCCAACAACAAATACTTTATTCTTTAACTAGTCAGTAAATAGGAACACTTGGCTGAAGCCGAGCTCAGCCTTTTATACAGGCTGGCTTGCCTGCTTGTAGCCAATGGCAGTTGCTTAAATTTGCCGCCTTTTAGCAGCTCTTTGGATTGGTTCCTAGTGAACCAATCCAATGCTTAGTTTATTTGACCAATCAGGTTTGCAGATTTGGAGTCACCCACTTTACATATAGATCACTAACCCTAACCCTAACCCTAACCCTAACCCAAGACTTTTTAAGATAAAAGGAAGGAATATAAAATTGGCTTATTTGATCAATGTTAAATATATATATGACAGAATTTTAAAGAGTTTTTCTTGACTAAGACTGTATGACAAAGTTTTGAGATTTGTTTATAGATAAAACATAGAAGAGATTTTTTTTACTTATATTTTTAAAGTGATAGGCCTTGGTGTTAAACTTTAAGGAAATTAAACTTGTGAAGGACTTTCTAAGAGAAGATAAAAAAAATGATAAAAAAATTAGTTTGTGGAACACCATTTAGAGGGATTAAAGTTCAAGTTGTTCAATATGTTGTTTCTGGTAGCTTTTAATGGATTTTTCTTGTTTGAATGACAAGGCCTTAAATATTTTTTCTAGAGATAAGGTATGAGAAGAGATTTGTTGTTACTGTGAAAATGACAAGTTACTGTGTAAAGGATATGAAATGAATTTACTTGCTTAAATTTTAAGGTAAATACATAGTTGTTTCTGATAATTCTTAATTGACTTAATTGAGGCTTTATTATTTGCTAATAGATAAAAGATAAGACAGTTGATGAAGAGATTTTTGGTTGAAATGTTAGAGAAGACACATTACTGAAATTGTACTTGTCTTGATCAAAAAGAAGTCATTTCTTTATATATCTTTTCTCTTTCTTCCTTTTTTTTTCTCTTTGCAATTCCTGTAATTGTAGCTTGAAAAATGCTGGAGTGAGTGAAGTGTGTGATTTTTCCCCTTCGGCTTTGCACTCCCACTTTGAAAAAATAGCAACATGCAAGGCCAGAATGGAAACTGGAGGAGGCTCTTCAGAACAACAACCTCTTTCAGATTACGTCAATCAATGTCTGATGAATTGGGGTCAAAATTAGCTCAGTCATTTATGACTCTTGGGTGGGGGGATGATAGATAAAGGTTGGATAAGATAGTTAATTCTGTAAAACAAAATCAGATAAAAAACAAATACCTGGAGATACAATGACAGAATGAAAATCATACAGAATCATCAGAGTTTACAGATATAGGATTAGAAAGATGAACTGATAATTTGGCCTTGCTAAAATTTAGAGAGAAGGAATTCTGTTAGAGATTTAGAGCCATTCTGGAAAATTCAGATAATATTGATTCCAATAATATTTGATAAATATTGAGAAAATTGACAAAGTGCATCACATAAATTTGCATTTTGCAAGAACAAGAAATATCCCAAATGATATTTTTGTTAATTTTGTGAGGAAAAAGACAAGTTTTGCAACAACATTTTAGTATAAAATGAAAGATTGATAATGTAGGCATAATTATCTGCAAAGAAATTCATTTTGGAGTTTTGTGCAAAAGAAAGAAATAATCTGACTGAGATAATTAAAGCAGAAGATTTCATTTCATTGGGAAACATTAGAAGAGGTACTTTTTTACTTTCCATCAAAAGAGATTCTGACTTATTTCTGCTCAAAAGTTCAGAGATTTTATGGAAAATTTTAGAAGAAGGTTTAGAAGAATAAAGGGAGATTGTAAAGAAGACAGCTTTGAAACCACAACAGAAACAAAAGATTTGTGAAAAAGATAACTGAATTAAATTTTACAGACATTGAGCTTTTCTGAACCGAACTATGGATTATAAATATCTAATATGTAATATAGATGGATGTCAGGCATGCCATCATAAACACTTCAACTTACTTAGCTTCATTGACCTCCAGCCATAAAACGTGGGGAGGGAGCAGAATGAGAATGTAGGGGGGAGGAATGACAGGAACTAGAGGTGTCAATCCAAAACAGACTGATGGATCCAAGGACATAAAGTGTGAGAATGGAATACAAAACCCAACCAAAGATGTGCCAAACCTCAAAGCTGTTACAAAACAACACTTTGAATACTATTGAACACTATGCACTGGTCAAGGGCGGAGAGCTTGGGAGAAGGGGAAAAGGGCATACTTTACACAAGAATATTCAGATCCAACCTTGCCATCACTGTTTCTGGTCTTTCCTTTTAGTGTTTTGGAAAATAAGTTGACTACCTCTTCTTTGTGACAGCCCCTCAAATACTGCCATCATATCATTCTTAATCCTTCTTTTCTCTAGATTGGCCATATCCATTTCCTGCAACCGTTCTTCATATGAATTTGTATCCAGTCCTTTAATCACCTTAATTGCTCTTCTTTGCACTTTTCCTAAAGTCTCAACATCTTTTTTGTAACATGGTGATCAAAACTGGATGCAGTGTTCCAGATGTGGTTTTACTAAGGCTTTATAAAGTGGCACTAATATTTCACATGATTTTAATTCTATGCCTGTTTATACAACCAGGAATTGTATTATTTTTTAGCTGCTGCTGCATATTGCTGACTTATGTTTGATTGTCCACTAGGATGCCAAGGTCCCTCTCACAGTTACTGAATTTCTGTAAAAATGTAGTGATCTTTAAAATATAATGTATGTCTACTTCCTCTTTTGTTAGGTCTGTTTCTTTTGAATAGTTTGTATCCTTCTATTAGTACATTTCAGTCATGAGCTTCATCCCACCAAGTCTCAGTAATAGAAATAATATCATATCTGCTTTCATGTACTAATGCTTCAAGTTCACCCTGATTGTTCCCTAAACTTTGAGCATTTATGTATAGGCATTTGAGTCCTTTATGGGTCTTGGGTATGTTTCTTGTATCTCCTGCTTTGTAACTGGGATTTCCATCCTTTCCATCACTTTCCACTTCGTTATATTTTTCTTTTTTTATTTCTTCGTTCTCTTTATTCCCTACCTCCTTATGTGATTCTAGTAGTTCTTGCTTGGAATTAGATTCTAAAGGTTGTTTAGGTTGACTCCCCACCTTATTCTGATATCTTATGTCAAATTAGACTTTCACTGCAACATTTATCTGTACAGGCACTTGAGATCTTTATGTCTGACTCTGCATATACTTCCTTATGTCTCCTATTTGGTGTTTGAGTTTGTCTTCCTTCCCATCTCTCCTTACTTCATTATTTTACTTGCTTTCTAGGGGTTTTCACTTGGAATTAGGTCCTGGAGATCATAAAGATCGGTCACCCTCCCCTTGTATATGTTGACAACAAGAGAAATGGAAACCAAGATGGATTATGCTAAGCAAAAGAACTCTGAATTTGAAAATAAGCCAGGGAAATAGTTAGCTTATAAATTAAGAAAGCAGAAGGAAAAGAAGATGATTTTGAAATTTCAAGAGGGGGACATTGAATTAATGACGATACAAAAACATTTTCTTTCTTTAACTTCTACAAAGAAATGACAGTCCTTTAGAAATATTGGATGACTATTTTAAAAAACCCCAACATTTACTAAAGCTTAAAAAGAACCAAAGACCGACAGTTATAAGGGCTTTCTGAAATGCACAACCACATACATGCAAAATATTACACACATAAATAGACACCCATTAGTATTAAGAACGTTAAACCAGGAATAGAACTAGAACCAGATGGGTTACCAGGCTCTTATTATAAATGCTTTGAAGATAAATTTGTGAAATGTGATGAACTTTCTCTTGTAAAGCCCATGTCACACTGCACCAACGGATGGAAAGAGGATGTAAAACGGAGAGAAACACTTGCCATCCGTTGGTTAACGCGATTCATCCGTTCTGTACTCACTGCCTCCGTTTTTCATCCTCTCTATCCGTCCAGCATCCGTCAACCGAGGTTCCATCTGCTCAAAAAGTTTTGAGCTGCACAAAACTTTTTGAGCGGAAAATGTATCCAATGCGTCCGTTCTGCATCTGCAACGCATACGGGGAACATCCGTTCTACATCCGTTGTCATCCCTTACGCATCCGCTATATCAGCTAGGCATCCACTGCGCATCCGCGCAACTCAAATCCACTCCAGCAGAATACGGACACAGGGAGGAAGCGAAACGGACGCGGAACGGACACAAAGCGTTAGTAGCACGGACGGAGAAAGGATGAAAGTGGATGCAGCTCACAAAGAAAGCATTGAAAATGGAAAAAAAGTTTGCAGAGGGGACCTATCTCGGATATAAAGGATGTCTAGAAGATGCCTAGATGATGCAAAAGGACACATAGTGGAAAACCCATATTGCCTATAAAAAGGGGGAGCAACTCACCTGGATCTCACTTTCAGTCCAGCAGCCCTGCTATGCAGACCTCTGCAGCCTTCATCTGGGTCTTGCTCTTCCACAGCATCCAGTCATCTCCACCATGGATCGTAACACACTCCTTTTGGTAGCCACCATCGTTCTGCAACAGTGCAAAGCCATCTACAGGCTCTTTCAACTGTTCTACGGGAAGAAAAGGAGGCAGCCAAGAAGTGTCTGGGTCTGAAGATGGATCGGGAGAAGAGCAGAGTATGGACTGTACAACAAACTGATGGTGGAGCTGAGGAACGAAGACCCTCGTGCATTCCAGAACTTCATGAGGATGCCATCCAGCCATGTTTGATGAAGTTGTGGAGCAGCTGAGACCCAGGTTGACCAAGGCAAACACCAACTTCCGGCCGAGCCTGGACCCTGGGCTCAAGGTGGCACTGACTCTGCACCACCTGGCCTCAGGGACCACCTACAGAGCATGCAGTATGGCTGGAGGGTGCCACACAACACCATCAGCATTGTGGTCAGAGAAGTGGTGCAGGCCATCATCGAAGAATACCTGGAGGAGCTCCTCCAGTACCCCTCCACTGAAGAAGGCTGGAAGAAAGTTGCAGAGCAGTGGTATCAGAGGTGGAACTTTCCCCACACCATTGGAGCCATAGATGGCAAGCACGTGGCCTGAAAAGCTCCAGCCAAGTTGGGGTCCACTTATTGCAACTACAAGGGCTTCTACAGCATCATCCTCTTCGCCATGGTCGATGCTGACTACAAGTTCATGTACATCGATGCTTCAGGCAACGGCTCAGCTTCAGATGCCCAGGTATACAATGCCAGTGACCTCAAGGAGGGGCTGGAACGCAACCTCATCATGGGCTTCCCATATCCAGACCCCCTGCCCAACGACATGCAAGATGTGCCCTACTTCATCGTGGGGGATGACGCCTTCTCCCTCAGAACCTACCTCATGAAATCCTACACCTCCAGACTCCTCACCCGTGAAGAGAGGATCTTCAACTACAGGCTGTCCAGGGCAAGGCGGGTGGTGGAGAACGCCTTTGGCATCCTGGCCAACAGGTTCCAGGTACTTCTCACCACCATGCAGCATTGCCCAGAGACCGTGAGGAGGATCGTGGAAGCTTGCTGCATCCTGCACAATCTCATGTGCACCCGCTACCCAGTGTTGCAGAGCAGGCTCATGGACCTCCAACAAGGCAATGGGGACATGGAGCCTGGGGAATGGAGGCAAGGGCGAAACCTGATCGACACTGAGGATGTGCAAGGCCCCAACAGAGCTTCACATGAAGGGAAGAAGCAGCGCAACCTCCTCAGACACTGGTGCAACTCCCCAGCTGGAGCAGTGGAGTGGCAAGACAGGATGATAGATGATTAATGGATGCTTCCTTCAGCCTGTCTCATCACACCAATGAGATTGGGCCATGTATGTTGGGTGGGCCTACAATGAACAGGGCATTTAATAAAGAGTTGTGTTTATGTTGACATGTGTGGATGAATGATTACATTATTATTGATAATAAAGGGCCATAGGTGTGGCACCTGGGAGGGTGGACCATACAGTCCCACGGGATGGTGTGTTGAGGAAGCTCTCAGACAGCTGGCTCAGCCCCGTGATGTTGAGTGCCCCTTCCTCCATGACATGGGGTGTCAGCCTCAATACCGATGACAGATGCACTGAGGCCAGGCTTGGCTGTGGGGTGGAGGAAGGAGCAGTGTAGTGGGGCTGTCTGGTCTGCAGCTGGGTGAGGACTGGCATCGGTGGCATCTGTGGCGTGGGTGGTCTCGGTGGCGTGGGTGGCATCGGTGGCATCAGAGGCACCGGTGGCGTCCGATGTACCTGTGCCTGGACTGAGAAGGGCTGCCTGTGCTGCTGGACCTCCTGGTAGCCATAGCCTTGGTAGGTGAGGGCCTGTGGAAAGCCTTGGAAGGGCAGTGATATCACCTGGGGTGGAGGAGCAGGCCTGGACTGGGTAGGAGCAGGTTCATCTTGGTCTGGAGGGTTGTGAAGAAGATTGGTGATCCTGTCCTTCACCACCTGGTACTGGGGTTCCGATATATTCATGAGGGTCTGGTTGACATAGGTGAGGAAGGGCTTGCGGTTGGAGGATGGGGCGTCGGTGTGTACCAGCTGAGAGAGGAGATCTACGCTGCTCCTGATGGTGTCTCTTATCTCCAGCAGGACAGTGTGGCTCTGCCCCTCCTGTTTGCCTCTCTGCCCAGGTGGAGCTGGGGGGTGGATACGGGTTGGGCTGTGGTGGAAGTGCCATCTCCTTTCTCCCACTGTGTCAGGGGGCCCTCCACATGCTCCGCCATGGGTAGTGCAGCTGTCAGGGGGGTCTCCGTTGTGGCATGCTCCACAGATACCTGCCTGGACATAGGAGCTGATTCTTGGCCAGAAGAGGACTGGCTCTCAGCAGGCTGCCTGAGAGAGAGGGTTGTGAGAGGGGCTGCTCCTCGGTGGCAGATCTCACCCTCTAAGAAGCTGCACTTGGCCATGACGTAGGTCTCTCTGTCCGTCAGCTTGACCGCGGCCTGGCCAGATTTCTTGAGGTGCAGTTTCCCGTACCAGGTGTGCATGTGCTTCCACCAGCTGAGGAGCACCTCCGAAGTGTAGCCCAGTCTCTCTGCCTTCTCTCTCCAAGCAGCCTGCTTCCTTTTGGTGTCGTGATAGAGCCTGTGTCCCTTCCGCCATAGATACTCGTTCTCCCTCAGCCACTCCAGCACCTCCTCCACATGTTCCTCTTCTATGTTGTATTGCCTCCTCTCCCGTTCACACGTCTGCCTCTTCCTCCCTTTGGCAGGGCCATATGGGCCTTCATCAGAGGGGCTTCGAGGTTGTAGGGGCTGCTCCTCCACACCAACAGCAGCAGCAGCAGCAACAACGGTAGCAGCAAAACCAGGACCAGCAGGACCAGCAGGACCAGCAGCACCAGCAGCACCAGCAGCACCAGCAGCACCAGCAGGACCAGGAGCACCAGTTGGACCAGGAGCACGAGCAGGACCAGGAGCACCAGCACGACCAGGAGCAGTGCTAGCAGAGTAAGCACCAGCAGGACCAGGCGCAGCGCCAGCAGAGTAAGCACCAGCAGAAGCACCAGCACCAGGAGCAGTGCCAGCAGAGTAAGCACCAGCAGAAGCACCAGCACCAGAAGCAGTGCCAGCAGAGTAAGCACCAGCAGAAGCATCACCACCAGAAGCAGCCTCATCAGAAGCACCACCACCAGAAGCAGCATCAGCAGAAGCCCCAGCACCAGAAGATCGAGGCCGGGCAGCAGAAGCCCCAACAGAAGCAGAGTCAGGGCCAGGGGGTGGGAGGGTGGCCTTGTCCCTCTTGCCAGGGCTGGCAGCAGATGGCAGAAGCTTCCGTTTCTTCCCCATGGTTGTTGGGTTGCTGGCTGGCTGGCTGGCTGGAGAGCTGTGTCTGGAAGCAGGTCTTTCCTCAGAATAGTGAACTGCTTGGGAGCTGCTTCCCTTTATATCCGCGGGGCTGACGCAATGCATCCTCCCTGCATGCTCAGTGAACACTAGGCATCCGCTAGGCTTCCGCTCTGCATCCGCTCTTTCCGTTCCGCGTCTGCTTCGCTGTGCTCCCCCGGAAGCCTTGCGGATGTGCCATCCGCTCTCATCCGCTTCCATCTGCTACGCTTCCATGGAGCATCCGCTTTCCATCCGCCCTACGTCCTCCCCCCGTCCGTTCCTTTCTGTGTTGTCCGCTCTGGTTATGCAAATTTTTGCCCCTTTTGAGAGCGGATAACAACGGATGGAACATTTTTCTCATCCGCTGTGTCCTTTTTACAAACGTTTTGCATCCGTCGGCCAGTGTGACAGGGCCTTAAGGAACAACAATGCCAGAATCTTGGAAAAAGGCTAACATAGCATTAATATCTAAAGAGTAAGAAAATTTAACTTAAACCCCCCCCCCCAAAAAAAAGCCACCTGTAAACCCATATCATTACTGCATATAAATCATTTAAAATGTTTAGTAAACAGACTGAAAATAGTTTTAAAATAATTTATTAAGGAAGACCAATGTGAACTTTTAGCTGAAAGACAATTAGGAGATAATGTCAGAATGGTATTGGATATCATAGAATATTTGGAACAGCAAAATGAAAAGCAATTAGTGTTTTTTTTTTAAGATGCAGAGGAAGTCTTTGATAATTTAAATTGGCCCTTTCTGTTTAAAGTTGTAGGGGTTATGATCTTTGGAGAAAATTTTATAAAATGGGTAAAATCAATGTATACTTCACAGAAAGGACAAGTTATTATTAATGGAGATTTAAGGAGACCTTGTGAGATCAGATCTCTCTCTCTCTCTCTCTCCCTCCAACGTCAGCAAACCACTGTCAGTCAAGATTCATATTAGTAGTCCCCGAGATTTAAAATTATGAGTTTGGTGGTCCCCAAGGTCCAAAAAGTTGGTGACCCCTGGTGTAGGATCTCCTGCTTGGGTGGGGGTTGGAATAGATGATCTACAAGGTCCCTTCCAACTCTGTTAATCTGTTTGTCAGGGTTCTAGTTAACATATCCAATGGAATCAAAACATGGTCCAACAAGGTCACATCCTCCATCCTGACCAAAGTCCACGCCTCTCCAACACCTAGTAGAGCATCCTTGGCTCCCATGGGAAAAATGTTTTGGTTACACATCCCCAGCTATCTCTATCTACCCCCTCCTTATTTTCTCACAACTCCAATTGGCCTTTCTGTGACAGCTCTGAAGATGCTTCCAAAATGGTTTCACCTCAAAATGGCTTCAGGACTGACAGGCTGCCTCCCTCATTTGAGGAGTACCTCCTGCAAAAGAATATTAAAGGAGGTTAAACCATGTCACCTTCAACATCCCCTTCCCCACCAGATGATCCCTTAGGATTGTGAGGGTAATTTTCATGGAACTTCTTCATCAACCTGTCAGCTTTCACAGATAACAAGTCGATGACAGTCCAAATTACCATATCCCTTCACTTTCTGGTAATTCAACAATAAAGTCCATTGCTATTTCTTCCCATGGCTTTGTTGCTTCAGCTACTTGTTGGAGAAGTCCAGGGGGTTTCTGGGTATATGTTTCATGGTGGCACAAATAGAGCAGCTTTTTACATAATCCTCAATATTAGTTGTCATTTTTGGCCACCATAATTGTCTTCTGACGAAATGTAGGGTTTTTAAAAGCCCAAAGTGCCCCCCCCCAACCAAGAGTCATGGCTGTGTTTTAGTACCATCAATCTCAGGGTACTGGGTACATAAACCTTGTTTCCTTTCCAAGCCAATCCTTCCCTCATTGTCAAATTAGTTTTGATTCTCGGCAAACCATGGATCATTTAAAAGTGCTGCTTTCAAATCAGCCATTAGTTTATCTTCAGGGAGTTCAGAATGGTGCTTGACTTGGGCTTTGGTGGTCGCTTGGGTGGTAGGTTGGGCTTTTGAAATCAATGCATGCACTATTTCCTCTCGGCGACTGTCAAATTGGGGTTTTCTTGACAAGGCATTGGACAATAGATTTCCCCTCCTGGAATATATTTCAGTTTAAAATTGAATCTCTTATTGAGCAAGTGAACTTGCTTGGGGGAAAGATGTTGAGGAACTTTTAGAGCCTCAAGTTTTTTGTGATCAGTCCACACCTCGAATGGCTCCTTAGCTCCTTCCAAAAAATGCTTCCAGGACAAGAGGGCCCATCGCTCAGCAAAAGCTTCCTTCTCCCAAACTGCACACCTATAGTATGCTCCATGTCAGTCAGTTTCTGAGAAATATAGGCACGGGGCAATATTGGTTGTGGGGGCCTTTTTGAAGGAAAAACATGGTCACGGCCATATCACTTGCATCATCTTGGACGATAAATGGTTTGTTTGGATCAGGACGCTGAAGGATAGGTTCCTCTGCAAACAACCACTTAAGTTTTTCAAAAGATTTCTGAAAGTCCATAGTCCAAGCAAGGGGTTGGTTAGGTTTTGGCTGAGAAGGAGAAGGGCTGGTTTTTAGAAGTTCAGCTAGAGGGAGGGCTACCTCTGCAAATGAAGGAATCAATTGCCTATAAAAGTTTGTGAATAATATGTCCCGTCCATTTATATTTCCATTGCAATGCTATTTTTATGACAACTTTGAAAGAAGTGTATCCTTGATTTTCCTCATTTTTAAATCTATCTGTGGACAAGATTTTTGCCTTTCTTTTTCTATTGTCTGCTGCATAACTGAAAGCTTTTCTATAAAAAAGATTTTTATAAGTTCCATACTTCACTTCTATGGCAGATCAGACATGAAATATGACCAGATGAAGTAATTCTGCTTTAGAGTTTGTAAGGTTACATTAAAAAAAATTCTTCCAAATCTGAAAGTCTCTTTTTACTGCCCTAATAAATTAAGGTAGATTATTTCTAAATTTCTTTCTCTGCTTGTAACTCAATTGTGGCCTCCTCTCCCTTTTATCTGATTGTTCTCTAGACAGTCACTCTTCTCTCCATCTTCTGAGGTTATTCACACATTCCATTATTATTTTTCATGAAGATGACTTTACAATAAAACTGTATCTTCTCTCTGAAAACATACATGAATATTTCTAAACCTTAAAATTGGCCGTACATGTTCTCTCTGCCCTATTTTGAAGGAAAACTGCCATGGGAAAAATAGAATTTCTGGAGGTTGCTTACAGGTTACTATTTTTCCCATTATTCTAATCTATATATATATATATATATATATTTCTCATTTAGCTATATAGAAGAGGAAAAGCGTATTGTAAGTTAATAATTTTATATAACACATTCTCTGAGCAACAAATTACTCTAGACTGAATATTTGAATTGCTATTTTTATTCTTTTTCCGACTAAAAAAGCCCTTCCTTGACTGAAAATGATTGGATGAATAAACAAGCAATTATATTCTCCTCCCATTTCTCACCTGCTGCTGCCTAAAATGCCTAGGAAAAGTCTGAAGAGGTGGTCTGGCTTTTCCTAAGTCTTCTGCTCCCCCACTTTAATAGATTACTGTCCTTTCCCCCATTACATTGGAGAATACATTTTCACACCCAGCTTGACTTTTATTAGGCTAATAAAATAATGGACCACAAACTGTACACACTTTAAAGTTCACGTTGTATGTGGCAATGCAGGATTCCACAGTCAGGAGTCCATAAATTTTGGAAGACCTGGTTAAAGGGTTGGTCTTTCTTAGAGTGGACAAAGAATTTTCAAATTCAAATGGCTGAATTCATCTTAACCCCCCTAGCTCCCTCAGCCATTCATCATACAATTAAGCCTCAATATCCTTTATCATCTTTGCTGTTATTTTCTGTACTTTTTCTAGGGTCTCAACATATTTTTCTCTTTGTGTGTGTGTGATGACCAGAACTGGATGCTGTATTCCAAGAGTGATAGAGCAGTCTTGACTTCACTTCTCTTGACTTGATGCTATCCCTCCTTCAATGTAGTTTAGAACTACATTGGTTCTCTTGGCAACTGCAGTTCATGTGTGGCTCATACTTAAGTGGTGGTCCACTAACATTTCTAGATCGCTCTCTCTCATTTTCTTATCTTTGGAGGCTGATAGTTTATCTAGTAACTCTGGACCAGGCTGTTTATTTTTGGTCTCCTGATCTGAGCTCACCATAACAAATTTTCTAGAAATAAAACAGAAGTATTTTACCTAGATCAGCAACAGTGGGCTAATCTCATAGTTGTTTCAAAATTTTCTAAATAAAACCATAGGGGGAAAAATTCTTCTTAACAATTAACTGAGGTGCTATATGTCTGAGATTTTCCTTGATCTGCTGTCTTCCAAACAACTTCCAAACAGGAGATGAATCTGAAAATAACAAGCAGATGCTACTAGAGAATCTTTCCACAATCCTCTTTAGTCTGGTCTGGTGTTCATCATTTTGTCACCCACAGCAAAATCAAGGCTGCTGCTTATAAGGTCCTGCCTCTCCTTTCTGTTCAGGAAAGCATGAACTCTTGAAACTTTAGCATTTCAAAAGAAAATTTTTACTGAAAGGAAGCAAATGCAGGACAATGCAAAGCAGGGTCTGAGTTCCCCCCAGGCAATTCCGTTAGGATAAAGTGGTTAGAAATCCTTTCCCTCAGTTTGATGTTGAATGAGCTAATTAATCCACAGGTGTTGAAGATGTTGTGGAAAAAGATAAGGAGTCATTCCCATGTGCTTCTTCTGTGAGGCTTCCAAACTGTAAGAAAACAAATGGCCCTCCCTCCTTGTACATTCCCCAAGATAAATCAAAGCACTGGGCAGAATAGGTGACAGGGTAAAAGTTATAACTGGGAAAATTACAGGATACATAGGAAACTGGATGAGAGCAATAAATGAGTAAAAGAATCCAGGGCTCCCTCTCCACATGAATGGCAGTATCACGATAGAGATCTGACATGCTGCCCCCCCTTCAAAAAAACAAGGGGATTACCTGGGACTACCTGTAAAAGAAAACAGAAAGATGATTATCATAGAGAGTTCAGTTTGTTAGGACATTTCTAGTGAAACTTTTTCAACAATGTAGGGGCCTTAATATGTTTCTTAGCTACCCACTCATTTTGTGAGGTGAGTAAGTGTTTCAAGGAGACTAGGTATTGAGTTGAACCACCGTGGATGTGAGAGTCAAGGATTTCTTTGATTTCAAAGTGTTGTTCATCTTCGACCATAATAGGAATGGAGGAGCTTCTGCTTGGGTCTCAAAGGGGATGTGATTTCAGGTTTCAAGAGGCTGCAGTGAAAAACTGGGTGGACCTGTCAAAGTGTCTCGGAGAGTAGTAGTTCTACTTTTACTGGGTTGATGATTCTAGTGATTGGGAAAGATCCTGTGAATATGGGTCCCAATTTCTTTGAGGGTTGTAAGTAGGAATTGTCGGAATTTTGTGGACAGGTAAACCTTATCACCAATTTTAAATCCTCCTTTTTTCAGCTTGGGCTTTAAAAGTGGCATTAGCCTCCTTCAGGGCTAATCTCACTACTGGACAGGTGTTTTGTAGTTATTGTATCCACTCCTTAAAGGAAGGGTATGACTGGTTCTTCTACTGGTAGTTCTGGCATTGGGATGAAGCCTTGGCCAGTGGCAACTCGAAATGGGGTGAACCCAATGCTAGAAAGTTATTATAGGCAACTTCTGCAAAAGGCAGGAGGTCGGTCTAGTTATCTTGTTGATAGTTAATAAAGCATCTTAAATATTGTTCCAGAACCAAAATCAGTCTCTCTGTTGAACTCTTAGTTTGAGGATTATGACTAGAACTTTGGCCATGGTCAGTTCCAAGAAGGTCCAAAAAGGCCTTCCAAAACTTTGAAGTGAATTGGACCCACTGATCAGATATTATTTTTTGTAGAGCTCCATGTAGCCAATAGATATGATGCAGGAACAGTTTGGTTAGTGCCCTAGCAGTGGGGATTTTTTGGCAGGGAATGAAGTGGACCTGCTTGGAGAAAAAGTCTGTTGCAACCCAGATTCCTCCCACTTCAGGTAACTCTACAATAAAATCCATAGAGATCTCTCTCCAGAGTGCTGAAGGCTCAGCTACTATCTGTAAAAGAACAGGTTTTTTTTCCTTTTCCTCTTTGCTTCTGCAAAGACAGGGTAGCTGGCTACATAGCTTTCAATGTCTTTTTTAAGAGATGGCCACCAGAATTCCTTTTTGATAAGATGTAGGGTTTTAATGAAACTAAGGTGACCAGCCAGTTTGGAGTCGTGGCATGTTTGCATGAGAGGAATTCTCTGAGTAGCTGGAACGTATAATTTTCCTCTCACCCAAGCTAAGTCATCTTGAATTAAACAGGTGTTTTTATGGCTAGGAACCAGTCATCAGTTTTTTAATGCCTGAGTGGTAGCATTGTCCGTTAGTGGTTCTTGTTTAGCTTGCACCCTGGTTATCACTTTGGTTGCCGGTTGAGAGACTGGGACCAGGGGTTTGATCATTTCAGGTTTCCCACTATTAAACTGAGGCTTTCTAGATAGTGCCTCTGCTAAAAAAATTTTTCCCCTGGGAAGTATTTTAGGTTGAAAGTGAAATGTTTGAAGTATTGAGCCCAGCAAACTTGTTTTGGGGAGAGTTTCTGTGGGGTTTTTAGATACTCTAGGTTTTTACGATCAGTCCAGACTTTGAAAGAGATTTTATTCCCTTCTAGGAAATGCCTCCAAGTTAGGAGAGCCCACTGTATTGCAAAAGCCTCCTTCTCCCAGATAGCCCATCTCTGTTCAGTGTCAGTTAGTTTTTTAGATGTGTTTGCACATGGATGCAGTTGGCTTTGCTGGTCTTCTTGGAGTAGGATGGTTCCGACTGCTGTATAAGAGAGCATGGAATCCTTAATTGAAAGCTTTTAACGAGTTGTGGAAAAATGTATATTTCCATTATTGGCATGAACTGCTGTAAACATCTGTACATCTGATCTCAAAAAGATGAGACTAAAAATTGATTTACTTATTGTAGCTTGACAGAGTGAATTATTAAACTGAAATAGCTATTAGAGTTGCAAATACTTGAGGATAGCATGGAGAAGAAAATCATTTTGAGATAGCCAATCCATTTACTTCTTGGCCTGCAAGATTTTAAGAATGATTGAAAACAGGGCTAAGTTTTGTTATTTTTTAAAACCCACTTTTATTATTTTTTATAAATAAGATAGAAAACTTTTATTTTCCTAAAATAACCTTGAGGTGAAGTGTGTTGGGCTGGAAGAGAGAGTAACTGGCCCAAAGCTACCAAGCCATCTTTCATACAAAGGCAGGATTAGAACATATAGTCTCAGGTTATGTAGCCTGGTGCCTTTCCATCAGATCAGGCAACTCTAAATTTGGAACTTTGGAGACCCTGCACTAGACCAAACTGAATGAGATTTTGAATGGGTTGAATTAGCTTTTCAGCCAATGTATCTCCTGGATTTCTTACAACACAAACTTCTACCTTCTCCGATGGCAATCCTGATTTTGAATGAGGTCGATAGGAAAGGTGGTGGGAGTCCAGATCCTCTCTCTCCTAAACACCCTGAAGTGGCTGATAGTTGGAATAGGGAAGGCAATATGGGTAACCCTCTCAATTGTCTTGCTAGCCAACCTAGAGCTGATGCCAATTATTTTTGGGAGAGCAGGAAAAAATTTCCCCCATGCCCTTCTTTGATCTGGGCATTGTTTCCACAACTATAACTGCCAGTAGCAAATGCTCTGTTCTTCATAGGTAAAACAAAACTAAATAAATACAAAACAAGTTGGTTTGCCAAAGGGACTTGGCACCATGACAATGATGTCAAGAGCTCTAGATGCTGCCCATGAGTCTCAGATTGCCTATTTATACTTTCAAAACTCTCCAGTTTGTTGGATGTCAGTCCTAATTAAAAAGTTGCAATTACATATTTTATTTCCATAAATTGTTTTCAGGAAGATTCTCAAAATCTTTCATTAAACTGCTCCTGCAAAGGAAGCTCCATTGCCACAATTCACCCTATCAGATTGGCTTTCTAAAACCAGGTGATTTTATTTTTCTGGCCTATGGTGACACCAACATGTCAGATACAGCCTTGTTCACCTTATTGTGTTCACTGTGTGATTTGCAGCATCTTAGTTTTTCTTTTAAAGTGAAAAGTATTCCATGACATATGTTGATCACAGCTGAAACTGGTGGATATTCTTTATTTATTAAACAAATGTATATAGCAACCTAGGTGACTCAGGATGGTTGACAACAACTGAAGGACTCCTGGGTTGGGGGTGGGGGATATTGCTGAACAGTGGAATTGTTTTGGGAGGAGGCAAGAAGAAAATACTCCCTCTCTCTCCCTCTCTCCCTCCCTCTCTGTTTTATACAGACATACATACACACACATACACACACACACATTTCCAAGTGAGCTGTTATTAACTACATGTTTTGTGCTAACAAAACCTCAAAGTAGAACATCAAAGTAGCTCTCAGCAGCAGATTTTCAGTTCATAAAAAATCTGGAATCTTAAAATTATGGTTCCCATAGCAACTGCAAAATAGCAATTATCTTCATTTTGTCTATTTCTTTAAGCAGAAAGTTATATTGATTGCTTAAATCTATAGCTCACCTCCCTCCCCCTTTTAGTGAAGCTGAAATAGGCTTTTTAGAAGTTGTGTGTGTGATGACTGGAAGAGCCTGTTGACTTTCCCCTTCCATCTGTGTATCTTGCTTTGTCTTGCCTTCATGCTCAATCTTTCTTTGGCAGATAATATTCAATCTCGGTGCAAATGCTGAACCCCTTTGAAGAGTTTGTGCACAATTTGTTTCCAATTAGATTGCGAGATTGACTCTTTGTGAGGTGCATAATCTGTGGGATAGACTGCATCAACCATCTTTCTATATATCATGAGTAATAAATATTGCTGCAATAAAATTCATTGCTTGTGACACTTCTTATTAATGCCACCACGGCTCAGCAAAGAGATAGCAACAAGGGAAGAATTTATGCAGCTCCTGGACTATCATCAAGTATGTCCATCTTGCACTTTCCAAATCCTTCTATGGTATCATTAAATGAGAAGCATTTTGTGGGACAGCACGAAGTGATGCTGGGTGTAGAGGAATACAGACTTATAGGTCCTCAGAAAACTTGTAATTTTTTTTTTCCTTTTCCCTCCCCTTTTTCTAGTCACAGTTCCCCTGAATTGACTGGACAGAAAGTAACTAGAAGAGGATCTGTGTCTAGGATAACATGCTCAGATATAAAGAAAAATCTCCAGCACAGTTTTTGGGGAGGCAAACTAGTTCAGAGCTGAACCTCAGGTTTCCCAGGCAGCTTTGCCACAATTTATTTGTATCTCTAAACAAATAAAATAAAATGAAGAGACTTTAGAATATATCAGTCATAGTATTTGACACAGAGAAATCTAAGGTAAAGAAATACCAGGAAATATACAGATTGTTAAGATTTTAGAATGTATCAGAGCCATTATTTGTAATATCGTTCAATTTCTTGCTATAGTCAAAATATGTAAACAAAAAACAAACAGAGAAGCATGTAGACTAAAACAATTTAAATCAAAACCCAAACTTAAAAGAGACACCTGAATTGTTCTCTATTTCAAAGATCTTAAATTTTGTCAAGACTTCAGACTCACTCCATCCATCCATCCATCCATCCAGACTTCAGTAAGACATTTGACAAAATAGACCACAACCTATTCCTCGGTAAGATAAAAAACAACAACAAATAAACTGTAGGATAGAAAGCATTACCACCAGATAGACTCATAACTGCCTGACCAGCTGCATTCAATGTCCTCAATGGAATTGCTGTATATCTATATGGAGGGAAGCATACAGTGGGGAAACTCAAGGTTCTCTTGGTACCAGTACTCTTCAACATTTTCATAAATCATTTAGACAAGGGGGTAGAAGGGGACCTTGTCAAATTTGCAGATGACATTAAGCTTGGGAGGAGGGGGATAGCCAATATTTTGGAAGATAAATTCAAGCTTCAGAAGGATCTTGACAGACTTAAATGTGGGCCCTATCCATCAAGATACCCTTGAGTGGTGTGAAAAGTAAGGTTTTACCTTAAGGCAAGAAAAACCTAATTTATAGGTAGAGAATAGGAAGTTCAACAGCATTAACTGTGAGAAGGATCTAGGTTTCCTAGTGGAATACCACTTAAGTATTAGTCAGCAGCATGCTAAAATTGCCAAACAAATCAATGCAGTCCTAGGCTGTATCAACAGAGGGATAGTATCAAGATCAAAAGAAGACTCTATACTGCACTAATGAGGCCACATTTGGAATATTGAATCCATTTCTGGTCACTATGTCACAAAAAAAGATACTGAGCACCAAGAAAGAGTGCAGAGAAGCAACAAAGATGATTATGGGATGATCTTGAGACTAAAACACACAATAATCAATTATGGGAATTTAATATGCCTAACTTTTAAGATGATAAACAGGTGAGAGATGTGGGCAGTGGTGGGATTCTTTTCTGCCTTCTGCACAGAGATGGATTTGAAGCTGTACAGATGCAGATAGATAACTCAACAAGTCGTCCATAACAAATTACATTTATTGGTTCATCAGGTATCCTCAAAACTCATGTTTGTGATGAAGTTCTTCTTTAATGACCAATCCTTTGTATATCTGCCTTGTAGTAAAAGATGGTTTTCTCCTAACCCATCTCGTAGCGATAGAAAGCAACTGCTATGAGTTAGGGAGTTCAGGCAAAAGTGAGGAAAACCTCCCCCAACCCTTTGAGGGTCAATTTAGTGACCAATGAAGATTACAGATGTGGCCACGTGACATGAACTACATTTCCAAGGATACCTTTAACTACATTTACCATGATGCATTTCCTTAAGGGGAGAGCGCATAATTCCTAAAGGCTCAGTCCCACTGGCCGACAGACGCAAAACATATGCATAAAGGACACAGCGGATGAGCAAAATTTCGGGGGTGGCTCCATCCATTGTCATCCGCTCCAAAAAGTGGTGAAAATTTGCATAAACAGAACAGAAAAGAACGGACGTGGGTAGTATGTAGTGGGGATGTTAAACGATGTTCATCGGAAGCCTTGCTGATGAAAGCGGATGGAAGGGGATGACACCTCTGAAGGGGTTACAGGGGATAATTGCGAAGCGGATGCTTCGCGGATGAAGCGAATGCATCACGTACACCTAAAGGAAAGAAAGGGGATGCTGCGTGGATGTATATCGGATGCAAAGTGTTCACTGCGCATCCTTTCTATTTCTGTGTTACTAACGCTGTGTAGATGTTCCGTGTACCTTTCGTTTCCTCCCTCTTTCCGTTTTCAGCTGCAGCGGATGTGAATTGTGAGGATGCCCAGAGGATGCAGAGAGGATACAGTGGACGTTTAATGATGATAAACAGACATAGAACATTTGTTGCTCATATGTCGCGGATTTACATCGTACATGGCGGAAAGTTCATCCGTTCAAAAAGTTTTGTGCAGCTCAAAACTTTTTGCGTGGATGAAATCGCAGTGGATGGATGCTCAACGGATAGAGTGTATGAAACACGTATGCAATGAGTACACAACGGATGCATAGCATTTTCAATGGATGGCAAGCTTTTTTTAATGTTTTACATCCTCTTTGCATCCGTAAGTGCAGTGGGACCAGGCCTTATTCAATTCCCATAGACTGACTGGGACAGCACAGATTCAAATATTTTTACCCCCGGTTTGGTGAGTGTGGCTTGGTGAGTACACTTTGCATGCACTTTGCACAGGCACAGAGATGTTAGCTCAGGTGCAGTGGCATTCTAACATCCTGCAAACCTGCACTCTCCCAGTCACTTCAGCTGCTGCCGCGCAGCATTCTGCTGTGCTGCACAAAGCAGCTGCACTTTAAATTCAAAGGATAAAGGTGAGTCTGGAAGTCCAGGCAGGCAGGTGGGCCCAGTAACAGAGTGGCGGAGAGAACCAGTTTGGTCTCTGCTGCTCATTGCAGCTACTGGCTTGACAGAACCAGGCTGAACCAGTAGAATATCACCACTGGATGTGAGTAGTCTATCGAGGAAAGGGATTTGGGGGAACCTGCTACCTGTCTTCCAGGACTTGAGAGGCTGTCACAAAGAAGAAGGGAAGGGACTGACTTATTCTCCAAGGCACCAGAAGGCAGGACAAAATGTAATGGGTGGTGATCCAACCTAGAACTGAAGAGAGATTTCCTGACATTGGGAACAGTTAATTAATGGAACCCTGAATGGAACAGCTTGCCTCCTGGACTCCTGGGTGTTTTATCACTGAAGGCTTTCAAGAAGAGACTGGTGGAGAAGGCGGAGCTTCGTCTCGGTGCTACAGCTGAGATCTCGGGGCTCTGAGATCTCAGCTGATATTTTCACCCCTGGTCGGTCCTAACGGACCTAAACC
>BLBF01000046.1:3980770-3995044 GCA_015471245.1 Laticauda colubrina | reverse complement strand
CTATCTATCTATCTATCTATCTATCTATCTATCTATCTATCTATCTATCTATCTATTTATCTATCTATTTGACTGCCCATCTTACCACAAGGTAAACTCTAGGCAGTTTAAGCCCATGTCACACTGCCCAACGGATGCAAAAAGGACGCAACGGACGAGCAAAATGTTCCATCCATTGTTATCCACTCTCAAAAGGGGCAAAAATTTGCATAACCGGAGCGGATAACACGGACGCGGGGAGGATGCAGGGCGGATGGAAACCGGATGCGGAACGGAAGCCCAACGGATGGAAGCGGATGGGAGCGGATGGCACGTCCGCAAGACTTCCGGGGGACTTCAGCAAAGCGGACGCGGAACGGATGAAGCGGATGCACAGCAGAAGCCGAACAGATGCCTGGCGTTAATTGCGCATGAGGGGGGGATGCATTGCATCTGCCCCACGGATATAACGGAAGCAGCTCGGAAGCAGGTCGCCATTCAGAGAAAAGACCTGCTGCCGGATGGATTGGCTGCCTTGCCTGCCCTGCCTGCATGTCTGCCTGCAAGTCTTGCTGCCAGCCTTGCTGCCAGCCTGCCTGAAAGCCTTGCTGCCAGCCGGTCTGAAAGCCTTGCTGCCAGCCGGTCTGCCTGCCAGCCTTGCTGCCTGCCTTCCTGCCAGCCTTGGTTCATGTCTGCCTGCCAGCCTTCCTGCCAGCCTTGGTGCCTGCTTGCCTGCCAGCCTTGGTGCCTGTCTTGGTGCCAGCCTTCCTGCCAGCCTTGGTGCCTGCCTTCCTGCCAGCCTTGCTGCCAGCCTTGCTGCCAGCCTTGGTTCCTGCCAGCCTCCCTGCCAGCCAGCAACCCCACAACCATGCGGAAGCACAGCAAGCCTCAGCCATCTGCTGCCAGCCCTGGCAAGAGGGACAGGGCTACCATCCCGCCCCCTGGCCCTCACTCTGGTTCTGCTGGGGCTTCTGCAGCACGGGCTCGCTCTTCTGGGGCTGGGGCTTCTGTTGCTTCTGCTTCTGGAGGAGCTGATGACAAGCACTCCAGCACCAGCCACCTCCACAGCTCCTGGACCCATCACCCCTGAGACTGAGCGACCAAGAGGAGTGCCAGAGACTCATTTTTGTTTTATAGCTTGTTGTTGATAAAGTCTATTTTTGATTCACACACTTGCTTCATTTCTTTTTTTTAATAAAGTCTTGCTGGAAACTTTTAGAAATGGTTTAAGCCTTTGCATGCTTGTGGGATGGGTAAGGATAGCTTTGGGATGGGTTAGGATACCTGTGGAATGGGTAATAGCTGTGGGATGGGTTAGGATAGCAGTGGGATAGATAAACCTCCAGTGCAAGCATAGTGGGACTGTATGGTCCACCCTCCCAGGTGCCACACCTATGGCCCTTTTTTTTTTTTTTATTATAAAGTTTTTATTAATTTTCTACAAACAGACAAACATACAAAACATTAAAAACATCTACTCTCATATATACTTCCGGTGTATCGGTTGGTTCATCAGTTTTGTGCATTCATTTTATAGTGTCAATTACAATTATATTGCATAACCACTCATATTGTCAATCCATATTCTAATATTACTAAAAAAAAAAAAAAAAAATCTTTTTCTGACTATACTTTTAATCATTCATGCTTTGTGAGATAACAATACTTCAAACAGTTTATTCTATAATTTATCGTATAATCATAACAAATCAATCCTAAAAACTCTTCATATATATAATATTAATGCTCTATTATTGTATTTTATCATCTAACCATTGATAAAAAAAACCCCAAATTGCATAAAATTGTTTATCTTCTTGTTCTCTAATTTCAAATGTCAATCTACTCATCTCAGCACATTCCAATATTTTCTTAATAATTTCTTCCTGCAATGGTATTTTCTCATTCTTCCAGTTTTTAGCAAATACAATCCTAGCCGCCGTTAATACATTTACAATCAAATATTTCAAGTCTTTATTATATATATCAGGTAAAATTCCCAATAAAAAGATCTCTGGCTTCAAGTCTATGTGTTTCTTTGTCATTTTTTCCAACCACATGTGAATTTTAGTTCAATATTTTCTAGCATTCTCACAAGTCCACCACATATGATAGTATGAGCCAGGTATCTGATGACATTTCCAACATTTTTCAGATTTATTCTTGAACATTCTTGCTATTCTTGTCGGGGGAAGGTGCCACCTGTAAAACATCTTATACAAGTTTTCTTTATATGCTATTGACATTGTCATTTTATAATTTTGAGACCACAATTTTTGCCATTGCTCTAAATCAATTCCATATCCAAAATTCTTCCCCCATGCAATCATAGTTTCTTTAAATTGTTCTTCCTCTAGCTTAATTCCCAATAAATAACCATATAACTTTTTAATCACTTTCTCATCAGTACCCATCAATATCTTATCTAAATCAGTCTGTTTATCATAGAATCCTTCCGTTTTAAAATCTTCAGGATATCTTGAGTGTATTTGCGCATATGAAAACCAATTCATCCTTATACCTTGTTCCTCTAAATTTTGGATCGTTTTAAGTCCACCCTTTTCATCCAACAGTTCCCCATATATAACTGTTTGTTCCTTTTTATAGATTATAGGATAGGAAAATGCTTCAATAGTCGATAACCAAATTGGAATTTTCAAATAACATTGTTTTTTTATCTTCTCCCAATTTAACCACAAAGACTCCCATATATAATGTCTTCTGAAATACCCCTGTGTTTTAGTTCCCTTGTACCATAAAAAAGCATGCCAGCCCAACAGTAAATCATGTCCTTCTAATGTCAACAATCTATGTTTTCTTAATGTTATCCATTCTTTGACCCACATCAAACTTGCAGCTTGATAATACAATTCCCAATTAGGCAGGCCAAAACCTCCTCTATTTCTAGCATCTTGCAAAAGTTTTAACTTTATTCTCGCTTTTTTACCTTGCCATATAAACTTCAACATAGTTTTATTTAAATCTTCAAAATAGTCTTTTCCAAGTCTAATTGGTATTGTTTGAAAGAGAAATAAAATTCTAGGTAAAATATTCATCTTAATTGTTGAAATTCTCCCTATTAATGACAATTGTAAATTTTCCCATTTCTTCAAATCTGTAATTATCTGTTGTTTAAGTTTAATATAATTATTCTCTTTTAATGTGCTACATCTTGCTGTCAAATATATCCCCAGATACTTAACCTTGTTTGTAATTTGAATTTTCAAAAGATCTGTCAGTTCTTCTCTTTGTCTCAATAACATGTTTTTTGTCAAAATCTTTGTTTTATCTTTATTTATTTTCAAGCCAGCCATCTCACCATATGTCTCTACCTTTTCCAATAACTTTGGAGCGGTTTCTAACGGGTCTTCCAGAATAAAAGCTAAATCGTCAGCAAAAGCTTGTAGTTTAAATTCTTCCTTTTTAATTTTCATTCCTTTTATATTTTTGTCATCTCTAATATTTCTATTCAACACTTCCAAAGTTAATACGAATAACAAAGGAGATAGGGGACATCCTTGTCTTGTACCTCTTCTTATATTAATAAGATCTGTAAATCTTATTCTCCCTCCATCATTACCTTTGCTGTCTGTTTATTATATATGGCTTCTATTGCTTGAATAAATTTTCTGGCAAAGCCCATCTGTTCCAATAATAATAACATAAATCTCCAGTTCACGTTGTCAAATGCTTTTTGAGCATCTAGGAATATCAAAGCCTATGGCCCTTTATTATCAATAATAATGTAATAATTATCCACACATGTCAACATAAACACAACTCTTTATTAAACACCCTGTTCATTGTAGGCCAACCAAACATACACGGCCCAATCTCATCCATGTGATGAGACAGGCTTAAGGAAGCATCTACCATCCTGTCTTGCCACTCCACTACTCCAGCTGGGGAGTTGCACCAGTGTCTCAAGAGGTTGCGCTGCTTCTTCGCTTCATGTGAGGCTCTGTTGGGGCATTGCACATCCTCAGTGTCGATCAGGTTTTGCCCTTGCCTCCATTCACCAGGCTCCATGTCCCCATTGCCTTGTTGGAGGTCCACAAGCCTGTTCTGCAAGACTGGGTAGCGGGTGCACATGAGATTGTACAGGATGCAGCAAGCTTCCATGATCCTCCTCACGGTCTCTGGGCAATGCTGCATGGTGGTGAGAAGTACCTGGAACCTGTTGGCCAGGATGCCAAAGGCGTTCTCCACCACGCGCCTTGCCCTGGACAGCCTGTAGTTGAAGATCCTCTCTTCACAGGTGAGGAGTCTGGAGGTGTAGGGTTTCATGAGGTAGGTTCTGAGGGAGAAGGCGTCATCCCCCACGATGAAGTAGGGCACATCTTGTGTGTCGTTGGGCAGGGGTTCTGGATATGGGAAGCCCACAATGAGGTTGTCTTCCAGCTCCTCCTTGAGGTGACTGGTGTTGTATACCTGGGCATCTGAAGATGAGCCGTTGCCTGAAGCATCGATGTACATGAACTTGTAGTCAGCATCGACCATGGCGAAAAGGATGATGCTGAAGAAGCCCTTGGAGTTGAAATAAGTGGACCCCGACTTGGCTGGAGCTTTGCAGGCCACGTGCTTGCCATCTATGGCTCCAATGGTGTGGGGGAAGTTCCACTTCTGATACCACTGCTCTGAAACTTTCTTCCATCTTTCTTCAGTGGAGGGGTACTGGAGGAGCTCCTCCTTGTATTCTTCGATGATGGCCTGCACCACTTCTCTGACCACAATGCTGATGGTGTTGGATGGCACCCTCCAGCCGTACTGCATGCTCCTGTAGGTGGTCCCTGAGGCCAGGTGGTGCAGAGTGAGTGCCACCTTGAGCCCAGGTTCCAGGCTGGGCTGGAAGCTGGTGTTTACCTTGGTCAACTTGGGTGTCAGCCGCTGCACAACTTCGTCAAACATGGCTGGAGGCATCCTCATGAAGTTCTGGAACGCCCGAGTGTCTTTGTTCCTGAACTCCACCATCATCTTTTGTACAGTCCGTCCCCTGCTCTTCTGGCAAACTATCTTCGGACCTAGACTCTTTTTGGCTGCCTCTTTTTCTTCTTGCAGTAGAGTTCACAGAGCCTGCAGATGGCTTCGCACTGTTGCAGAACAATGGTGGCTGCCGAAAGGACTTTGTTACAATCCACTGTGGACATGACTGGATGCTGTGGAAGAGGAAGAGGTAGATGAAGGCTACAGAGGTTTGCACCGCTGGGCTGCTGTTCTGAAAGTGAGATGCAGATGAGTTGCTCCCCCTTTTTATGGGAAATATAGGTTTTCCGCTAGGCATCCTCTAGGCATCCTCTAGGCATCCTCTAGACATCCTTAATATCTGAGATAGGTCCCCTCTGCGAACGTTTTTTCCATTTTAAACGCTTTGTTTCCATGCTGCATCCGCTAGGCATCCGTTCTGCATCCGTTCTGCATCCGTTCCGCTTCCTCCCTACGTCCGGGCGGATGGAGTTGCGCGGATGTGTAGCGGATGCCTAGAGGATATAGCGGATGCGTAAGGGATGCATAGCAGATGCGTAGCGGATGCATAGCGGATGCAGAACGGACGAACTGGATACATTTTCCGTGCAAAAGTTTTGGGCAGCCCAAAACTTTCAGAGCGGATGAAATGTCAATAAACGGATGCTGGACGGATAGAGAGGAAGCAAAACGGAGGCAGTGAGTACATCGCGTTTTTGAATAGATGGCAAGCTTTTTTGTCTGTTTTACATCCTCTTTGCATCCGTTGGTGCAGTGTGACATGGGCTTTACAATTTTAAAACAATGAAAAATCTGGGATAAAAGTCATAGTCTTTTATGTTTGTATTATTCATACTATGAGAAATAAACAGGATGTGCTTGAACTCTTATTAGAGAAAGATAAATAGGATTTATAGATATAAATGTTCAACAGAAAGAAGCTGGTGAGAATGTAGAAAGCCTTTGAGAATGCAAGAAGCCTTAATAAAAGCAGTTTTGTCTATTAATTCCTACACAAGAAATGAGCCGGATGATGCCTTTGAAAAGCAAATTGCAGATCTCAGAGTCACCAAGTAGCAGTGATTGCCCTATTTACCCCAACATCTGCTGGAAGACAAATCTGGCTAAACATGGCCCTTCCAGAAAATAATGGATTTGTCTTACTATTAATTTTCCACTTCAGAGGGTAGAAAAAAGAGCAAGGGAAATCTTTCCATCTTTGACTTGGTAATACCAGGAATTTACTCAAGGAAGTGGAAATAGTAAGACTATCAGAGAGAGGTGAACTTGCAATGGTCTTAAGGAAAATTAAAACTTAATCAAATGCTTAGGACTTCAATAAAGTAGATTTTTAAAAACTTGAATATATGATAAGAAATGAGGAGGAAGAGGAGGAGGAGAGACACACATGATAACCATACTATTTCTTTATAAAGTAACATTATATAAAGAACAGATGCAAAAGCAATAAACCAAAGAAATAAAACATGGCATTTGAAAAAAGAGGAAATTATAGCTAAATTTGGTTTATATAAACACTATTCACTCTATATTGCAAATCCCTACTTCTAGTGGTGGAATTCAAATAATTTAACAACCAATTCTCTGCCCTAAAGATTTCTTCCAACAACCAGTTCACCAAACTGCTCAGATAGTAAATAACTGGCTCTCCTGAAGTGATGCAAACTGGCTGAATCCCACTACTGCCTGTTTCCACTATGCCTATTCAGTTATTTTTTCATTTTTATTTTTGAGAACTTCATTAACTCCATCTGTCTTCCTTTATCTTCTTCCTTTTGACCTTTTATAGTATCATGCCCCTGGTGGAGACTGACTTTGAGGGAGAGGAGGAACAACCCAACAGGGAGTGGAAGTGTGGCTCCAGAGGTTCTGGAGGAGGCTGAGGAAGGCAGAAGCCATCTGGGCAGTCAGAGGAGGACCCAGGCCCATCCCCTCTCCATCCTAGGGCACGCAGGGAGGAGAGAATAAGGGAGAGACGTGGTTTACTTGGGTGGAGAGGGCCTTGATCCTCTTCATGGGCTGCAGCTGTGACAATTGAATAAGAGGATGGACATGCTATGGGCGAGTGCTGGAAACAAAGTGTGTGTTATTTTGGGCTGAAGTTATCTTGGTTGGCATCCCTTCAACAGATGGTGCCATGTTATCTCCTTGAATTTGGTAATTACTTATCCCGGTCCGTTATGGAAATTTCTTCGTTGTAGTTTGTTTGGGTTTTTTATTTCACCTTTATCTGCTCATTAAATTCAGACTGTATTGCTTTCTTTTGAAGACTATTTTTGAGTATGTTTTATCTCCAACTGAGAATTATTGAACAGTGAGGCCAAGTTGGAGGCATTAAAGGACATTTATTTATGTTTTGGATTTTGTTACGTTTGTGTCACATCACATATGATGGGTCATCACATATATATTTCCTTTGCAGTCTGATGTTCATTTAGTCTCTCTATAGGACCAATGTCACTACTTTTAATTCAATTCACATTCACTCCCCTCCTTCTTGACCCTATTTTTTCATCAGTAATTACACTTCTTAAAATAGCTTCCTTCCTAATTCAATTTGATTTTATGCTTCTCCTCATTACCCAACTCCCAGTTCCATAGAGAGACAGAGACATACTCAAAATACTAGCTTCTGATAAATAGAACAGTCATCCAACACTCAAGTTCTAGGCAGACCAGTGCCAAGTGTGGACTTACTTTTAGAAAACCTACTCATGAATCTGTGAATGCCTGCCGCTCTACAAAGTTAAGAGGACCAAGGACCGACTCTGGAAGTCAGTGACAGAAGCGGCCATCAAAGTATGGCATATACCAAGATGATGTGCTGTTTCTGCTGCTGTTCTGCAGAGGCTTAAGCTCTCTCAGCCAAATAATGACAAGAACCGGCTATGGATTCAAGCGCAAAAGTAGAATTGCCATTCTGGCATCTACCTGGATGTAGAAGTTGTATGTTAAGAGTGAACAAGACATTGACTTGATGATCCACCTGACAGAGATCTACAGTGAAGACACTGGGATGTCATTTGAATTGGAGAAGTATGGCCAGCTAATAGTAAGAAGAGGGAGAGTAGTTAAGACTGGTGGAGTGAAACTTCTTGTCAGGTGGTGCTCCATTCAAAATCCAAGAAAGAAATACTTAGACTCCTTTAATCAGAGAAAAGGTATATTTTACTGGAAATCAAGTGGTAGCAACAAAAGAATTCTGAATCTGAGAAGATGGGCGCGTAAATCACATATACAAAGTAATGGCAACGTTCCCACCCCCAATAGTTCAATTGGTTCATCCAATTAAAAGTTGTGTATATCATCATGTGGGCATCTCCAGATGGTGATGAGGCCTCTGTCCGTTGACCTTGACATAGTTTGATAAAGAGTTGCAGCTGCACATAGCATAGAATCGAAACCTAAGCAAGAATGTACTCCCACTCCCCAGTTTATACAACTCTGGTTCATAACACCTCCAGCTCACTTCCCATAACTATTACCCCCTCCTCCCCCCATTACTTACGACAGCCTAAAGATGCAAAGCAAAGGAAGAAAATCTTGAAGGCTGACACTTCTACTGGGCCACATAGCAAATGTACAGATCAGCTACCTTTACTTTCTATCCCACAATCAAATAGGAACCTCGATGAGGGGGCAATGAAGACAGCTATACCCAAGAACCAGCAAAGGATAACAGAGGTCCTGAAGAGTCAGTTCAAAGAGAAGAACAAGATCCATGCCATCCACAAGTATGCCCTGCCAATCATTGGATATCTTGTCAGTACAGGGAACTGATGAAAAGAGGATATGGAGACTGCTGATGTGAAGCTCGTCACAAAAGTACAGAAGTTTCCATCCCAAGTCAAATATCCAGAGACCATATATCAGCCAGAAATAGGGTGGATTGGGGTGGTGGTTTCAAAGCCATTGTCCTGGAAGAAACCCAGAGTATCCTAGAAGCATATCACTAAGATGGCACCCGAAGATGATCTGTTGAGAGAATACTTGAGGCAGCAGAAAAGGTGGGAAGAAGTTTAAGCAGAGGAAGGACCATGGCAAGACAAGATCCTGCATGGAATGTACCATCAGCAGAGGGCTGAAATGGGAGACACTGTGGAATCCTGCCTGTGGCTGGAAAGGATTGGACTAAAAGACAGCACTGATCAAAACAGTACACTCAGGCACTAAGCATCAGACAAGTTGGAATCTTCCACAATAGACAGGACGCAAAGTGCAGACTGTGCAGAGAGGCCTCAGAGACAGTCTAACACATAGTTTCAGGGTATAAGATGCAAGCAGGAACTCCATACACTGAATGGCACAACCAAATAGCTGGCATTGTGTATAGGAACATCTTTGCAGTGTATGGGCCTGAAGTCCAAATGGGAGACTCCACAGAAGGTCACAGAGAGTAAGAGGACCAAGATCCTGTGGGACTTCCATTTCCAGACAGATAGGCAATTTCTGGCCAATCAAGCAGGCATTGTAGTAATAGACAACAAAGCAGAAGATAGCAAATGTAGTGGTGCCAAGTGATAGGCATTCCAGGGCCTGAGGGAGGAATTAGAGAGGATGAAAAGTCAAGGTCAAAGTGGCCTCAGTGGTAGTAGGAGGATTTGAGTCGGGGCACTTGAGACTATGACTCCTAAGCCAGGAAGGTGACTCCAACAGATGTCAGGAATGACATTAGAGTGCTCTGTCCAGAAGATGGCAGGATTAAAGCCCCTGTCCCACTGCACCAATGGATGCAAAGAGGATGTAAAACATTAAAAAAAGCTTGCCATCCATTGGAAAACGCGATGCATCCGTTGTGTACTCACTGCATACGTGTTTCATACGCTCTATCCCTCGAGCATCCGTCCACTGAGATTTCATCCAGGCAAGAATTTTTGAGCTGCACAAAACTTTGTGAGCGGATGAACTTTCCGCCGCGTATGATGTACATCCGCGACATATACGGGCAACAAACGTTCTATGTCCATTATCATCCGTTAAACGTCTGCTGTATCCTCTCGGCATCCTCTGGCCATCCGTCGCAACTCACATCTGCTGCAGCTGAAAACAGAAAGAGGGAGGAAACAAAAGGTACACGGAACATCTACACAGCGTTAGTAGCACGGAAATAGAAAGGATGTAGCGTATGCATCTCGTATATAAAGGATTAAAACGGACAAAACGTTTGTATCTGGGATGTATCTCAGATATTTAGGATGTCTGCAGTATGTCTAGAGTATGTAGAAGGACACCATGCAGACTTCCAATATTTCCTATAAAAAGGAAGAGGAAATCATCTGGATCTCAATATGAGTCCAGCAGCCATGGTGTACAGACCTCTTCACCCTTGGTCTTGGTCTTCCACATCATCCATAGTTCTCCACCATGGATCATGACACAGTCCGTATGGTAGCTGCGATCATTCATCACCAGAACCAAACCCTGTTCAAACTGTTTCACCTTTTATACACAAGGAGAAGAAGGAGACGTTCAAGAGCTGTGTGGGTCCGAGGATGGATCGTGAGAAGAATGGAGTTTGGACTGTATGACCAGTTGATGGTGGAGCTGAGGAATGAAGACCCTCGTGCATTCCATCACTTCATGAGGATGCCACCAGCCATGTTTGACAAACTTGTAGAGCATCTGAGACCCAGGTTGACCAACTTCCAACTTGAGCACCAACTTCCGTCCCAACCTGGACCCTGGACTGAAGGTGGCACTGACTCTGCGGCACCTGGCCTCTGGAACCACATACAGAAACATGCAGTATGCATGGAGGGTGCCACACAACAGCATCAGCAAAGTGACCAGAGAAGTGGTGCAGGCCATCATCGAAGAATACGTGGAGGAGCTCCTCAAGTGCCCCACCACTGAAGAAAGCTGGAGGAAACTTGCAGAAGAGTGATATCAGAGGTGGAACTTCCCCCACACTGTTGGAGCCATAGATGGCAAGCACGTGGCCTGCAAAGCTCCAGCCAACTCAGGGTCCACTTATTTCAACTACAAGGGCTTCTTCAGCATCATCCTCTTTGCCATGGTCGATGCTGACTACAAGTTCATGTACATCGATGCTTCAGGCAACTGGTCAGCTTCAGATAGCCAGGTATACAACACCAATGACCTCAAGGATGGGCTGGAACGCAACCTCATCATGGGTTTTCCAGATCCAGACCCCCTACCCAATGACACACAAGCTGTGCCCTACTTCATCGTGGAGGATGACGCCTTCTCCCTCAGAACCTACCTCATGAAGCCCTACACTTCAAGATACCTTACCCGTGAAGAGAGGATCTTCAACTACAGGCTGTCCAGGGCAAGACGGGTGGTGGAGAATGCCTTTGGCATCCTGGCCAACAGGTTCCAGATACTTCTCACCACCATGCAGCATGAGGCACATACTGTGAGGAGCATCGTGGAAGCTTGCTGCATCCTGCACAATCTCATGCGCACCCGCTACCCAGTGTTGCAGAACAGACTTGTGGACCGTCAACAAGGGAATGGGGACATGGAGACTGGTGAATGGAGGCAAGGCCGTAACCTGATAGACACTGTGGATGTACAAGGCCCCAACAGAGCTTCACGTGAAGGGAAAAAGCAGCACAGCCTACTGAGACACTGGTGCAGTGGAGGCAATGGATGATTCCTTGAGCCTGTCGATTGTGCCATGTATGTTGAGTGGTCCTACAATGAATAGGGCATTAATAAAGAGCTTTGTTTATTTTGAAATGTGTTGATCAATGAATAAATTGTTATTGATAATAAAGGTCTGTATGTGTGGCAGCTGGGATGTGGGACCATAAAGTCCCACTATCCCACAACTATCCTTATCTATCCCACAACTATCCTTATCTATCCCACAAGCATGCAAAGGCTTAACCATTTGTTAAAAGTTTTCACCAACACTTTATTAAGTAAAAAAAAATGAACCAAGTGTCTTAAGCAAAGATAACCTTTATTAACTTTCTTAGGTAACTTTATGACTTTATTAAATAAGCAAAATGAACCAAGTAAACTGAATTAAGTGTGTTAAGCAAAGATAACCTTTATGAACTGTCTTAAGTAAACTGTATGACGTTATTAAAAAAGCAAAATGAACCAAGTAAAGTGTCTTAAGCAAAGATAAAGTGAACAAGTAACAACTCAGTCTCTGGCACTATTCTCAGTCACTCTGAGTCAAGTCCATGGTCTCAGCTGTTAAGCGGGCAGGGACTGTGGAGGTGGCTGTGGCTTGAGTGCTGGTCTGAGGCGCCATTGGGGTGCTTGGCCCCGAGATTACAACAGGGGATGGTGTGTTCAGGAAGCTGTCCGAGAGCTGACTCAGTGCCGTGAGGTTGAGAGGCCCTTTATCAAGTACCTGGGATGTCAGGCACAAGACTGATGACAGATTGTCTGTTGATGGGCTTGGCTGTGGGGTGGAGGAAGGAGGAGTGTAGTGGGGCTGTCTGGTCTGCAGCTGGCCAAGGTGTGGCGTGTGATGAACCTGAGCCTGGACTGGGAAGGTCTGCTTGTGCTGTGGGAAGTCCTGGTAGTCATAGCCTTGGTAGGTGAGAGGCTGTTGAAAGCTGTGGAAGGGCTGTGACATCGCCTGGGGTGGAAGATCAGACCTGGACTGGGTTGGAGCAGGTTCAGCTGGGCCTTGAGGGTTGTGCAGAAGTGCTGTTATCTTCTCCTTCATCACCTGGTACTGGGCCTCGGGCAGATCCCTCAGGGTGTGGTTCACATAGGTGATGAAGGTGTGGCGGCTCGAGGATCCTCTGTCCAAGTGGACCAGCTGAGAGAGAAGTTCTGTGCTGGTCTTCATTGTGTCCCTGATCTCCTACAGGATAGTTTGGCTCTGGCCCTCCAGTCTGCCTCTCTGCCTGCATCCTCTGGAGGTGGGGGTGAGGGTGGTTTGGCCTCTGGTGGCTGCCGCTTCTTCCTCCATTTGTGACAGGGGATCCTCCAAGTCCTCTGGCATGGGGTGTGCAGCTGTCGGGAGGGTCTCTGCCGTGGGGCCCTCTGAAGACACCTGCCTGGACAGGCTAGCTGGTTCCTGGCTGGAAGAGGACTGGCTGTCTGTGGGCTGTCTGAGGGAGAGGGGTGTCAGAGGGGCTGCTCCTTGGTGGCAGACCTCACCCTCCAGGAAACTGCACTTGGCCATGATGTACATCTCCCGGTCAGTGAGCTTGACAGCGGCCTGCCCGGATTTCTTCTTGCCATACCATGTGTGCATGTGCATCTACCATCCCAGGAGTACATCTGCAGTGTAGCCCAGGCTCTCTGCCTTGTCTCTCCAAGCTGCCTGTTTCTTCTTGGTGTCGCGATAGAGTTTGTGGCCCTTTCTCCACAGGTACTCGTTCTCCCTCAGCCATTCCAGCACCTCCTCCTCATGCTCCTCGGAAATGGTGTACTGTTTCCTCTTTCCCTTCTCCTTCCCTTGCCTCTTCCTCCCTCTGGCAGGGGCTTCAGCAGGGCCTTCAGGGGCTTGAGCAGCAGGGCCTTCAGCAGCAGGGCTTTGAGGGCCTTGGGGCTGGTCCACCACAGCAGCAGTAGCAGCAGCAGCAGCAGCAGCACCAGCAGTAGCAGCAGCACCAGTACCAGCACCAGCACCAGCAGCACCAGCAGCTTCAGAGTCAGTGCCAGGGGGTGGGATGCTGGTTCTGTCCTTCTTGCCAGGGCTGGCATGAGTAGGCACCGGCTTCCTCTTTTTCCCTGACTGATGAACCATGGTGTTCTTTCAAGATGTATGTGGCAGCACGTCTTTTGCTGACTGCGTGCGAACTGCATCCTTTTATATCCGCGGAGCTGACGCAATTCATACTCCCCGCATGTGCAGTGAACACTTTGCATCCGATATACATGCGCTCGGCATCTGCTTTGTTTCATCTTGGCGTCCATGATGCATCCCTGTCATCCGCTATGCATCCACCCCTTCCGCTATGCGTCCGCTTTGCAATTCTCCCCCAGAAGCCCTTCGGATGTGTCATCCGCTTCCATCCACTGTCATCTGCTAGGCTTCCTATGAACATCCATTTAACATCCCCGCTATGTAGTACCCCATCCGTTCCTTTCCATTATTTTCCGTTCTGTTTATGCAAATTTTCACCACTTTTGGGAGCGGATGACAACGGATGGAGCCCCCCCAAAAAATTTTTGCTAGTCCGCTGTGTCCTTTTTGCATATATTTTGCGTCCATCAGTCAGTGGGACCTAGCCTTAAGGAACAGATGAGAACCCTCAAGCTCCCTCTGGAAGAAGACCTGAGAATGAGGGAAACACAGACCACCCATCGGAGTGAAAAAGAAATTTCTCTCTCTCTCTCTCTCTCTCTCTCTCTCTCTCTCTCTCTCTCTCT
>BLBF01000046.1:3960586-3979493 GCA_015471245.1 Laticauda colubrina | reverse complement strand
CTCTCTCTCTCTCTCTCTCTCTCTCTCTCTCTCTCTCTGTGTGTGTGAGAGAGAGAGAGAGAGAGAGAGAACATCACCAGCCCTCCGAGGTTAGATCAGATCTCTCTCTCTCTCTCTCTCTCTCTCTCTCTCCCTCTCCCTCCCAGCAACATCAGCAAGCCACGTCAGTCACAATTCACATCAGTAGTCTGTGGGATTTAAAATAATGAGTTTGGTGGTCGCTGAGGTCCAAAAAGTTGGCGACCCTGCTTTATAGAGCTGCACTCAGTTTGTCATTCAGTTTTTTCTACTTCCTGTTTTCTGTTTTAAGTCAAAGCTTGGACTTTCCTTCACCTTTCCTGCTTGGAAGTTCCTTTCCAGTGATGCTTTTTGCTGCTGCTCCTTCTGGACTCCTAGACCCCAGCTCTCTGGATTCAGCCTCTGCTTCAAGAAGCCCTGGGAATTAGTAGAGCTCTCCAGTGGCCATCTTTTCCTCCTTCCTCCTCAGTGCAGCTGCCAGGCTGGGTCATCCTGACTAGAAGGGAGAGGAAGGAAACCACCCCTCTCAAGTGTTTTGAATCTACTCAGACAGTCTGTCCTTCTGCAACAACAATACCTCGATACCCCTCAATGCAAACCTGGAACCAAACCCTGCAATACACCCAGATGACTACTTTGCTGCCATATTTACATTAAACCACCATTACAGGTCACAAACCACACACACACAAGATTAGAGATGCTTTCATGGGTTCTTCTGTTGATGTAAGATATGCCATCATCTGCCACCAACACCTGTCTGGATTCTACAAACAATGGACAGAAGAATAATTATCAATTTTCCAACCAAATTCTCCACCCCAAATTCAGGACTCAAAGTCCATCCAAGTAAGAATTTATTAGAGGAGTCATATTGGCACATCTGGGGAAAACCCGAATCTGAATTCCCATATTTTTCCCTGCTACACTAAAGCTCACATTCAGCCCCCTTATGATTACCCTCAAGTCACCCTCTCCAATCCACCTCCATTCTGAACTCCCACCAAGTCAGTCAGTTCCTTCCAAACTCCAGCGACTTGACCCTGAGCTCAGGAAAGAATGTTGTTGTGGCTAGCCTCCCATTTCACTAATTTTCATTCCTACAGCTACCCATCCTCCCTTGTGGTAGTCCCAAATCTGAATCAAGATGGATATGGGTATGACACCAATAAAATGTGTTTGTTATAAACATCAGACTCCTTGGTTGATTCATGTTATCTAGCTGTTTCAGACTTAAGCCTCATCCGCTTTTGCCCTTGCCCTTTCACTAAAGTCATTATCCTTGCCCTATACACCACCTCCCCCTTAACCTTAGCCTCCCCCTCCCCATGTATGCCCAGAAAATGCAGAGCCAGGGTTATGGGAATCAGCTGTAGAATCACTGCTCTCCACCTGGGCTGGCAACTCCACAGGATCGCTAGAGAAGTCCTGAAAAACAAATGTATCATGAGCAGGTACCTCCTACTCATCTCCTTCCTCCTGTTCTGTTGATTATTTCACCCTCCCTTTCTGGCTCTTCTTGCAACCCACCCGCCAAACTTGAAGCCTCAGAGTAGATGGAGCTGGGGAAATGCTCCTTCTCCCTACTGGGTCACTGTCTGTACCATGACCCACTTCACTCTGAAAAATCCCAGCCCATTCTAATTAGGTCTCTTGTAATAATGGCCGTTCATGAGAACGGGATATCATAGATGACACTGGGTGCAGTACAGGTCAGTGGCAGTTTTGCACAATCTCTCTGACTCTGGATAGACCTTCTATTAAATCAAATATTCTAAATATTTCTCTTCTATCTGAAGCCCAGACACTTCATACTCTTCCCTCTCATCACCCAGGATGAGGGGGACATAGAGCTGCTGTAGTTCAGAATCTGTGGGAGCACAGCGGAGATGGCATCCTGTACAACAGTGAGTTACAGAAAATAAAATTCACCTTCCCTGATGCTGGCAGGGGCAAAAATTGCAAATAAAGGGTTTATTAGCTTAATGATTAGGAAGGCACTTAATAAGCTTTGATTCTAGTTTCTAGCAGAAGACAATGACTTTGCAGGAAGCCCCACTCAACCCCTTTCATTAATTTTACTATCTTCTCTCAGCTGGCTTGTATGCTTCCTTGCCAGATCCAGCTGCTTCTCCTGCAGGAAGCCTGAAGCCTGAAGAACTGCCAGATTCACCAGTTCTCCAGGACAACATGCAAGGGTGATTGCCATAACTTATCTGAAACAGGCAAGATTATTGCAATGGTAGCGAATATCTATAGCTCAGGTGTAGGATGAGTGTGGAGATTCATTCTCTGAGCTTGTGGGTTGGTTTTTGAATGTTTGCTCTCAGGCTAGATAACATCTTCATCAGAATTTAGGGGATGTCAGATCTTCACCTGACCCCCCACAAGACTAGACCCTCATCTGACATGACCTTCCTATCACAAGCAGAACACCAACACGGACATTCCCTCAATTCCGACGAAGTTGTTAACTAGCCTGGTAATGAAATGTTCAGAAACCAATCCATATGTTTAGAAAACAAATCTCCACTCTCACTGGACAAATGTCCAGTCTTTACCATCCTTCCCTTACCATCACTGGAGGAGAAATAGTGACAACTCAAGGTATTAAGATTCCCTATGGAAATAACATCAAGGGTCTGCATGACAACTCAATATCACTAAAAATACTTGAGTATCTTCAAGATGACAACATCAAGCATACTGAAATCAAGAAGAATGTTACAATTGAATTCATCATGAGAGTGAAGAAGATCATAAAGAGCAAATTCAGTGGAGAAAATACCATCAAAGCAATGAACACCTAAGTAATTCCAGTCATTAGATAACAGCTGGAATAGTGGTTTGGACCCTGGATAGGAAGCAGAGATGGTATTCAGCAGGTTCTGACCAGTTCTAAAGAACCGATAGTGGAAATTTTGAGTAGTTCGGAGAACCAGCAAATACCACCTCTGACCTATCCCACCTCTCACCTGTTCTCTGCCTCCTGAGCCCCAGCTGGGTCTTCTTTTGTTGCCCTGCACAGGAGAATGGAGCTGGAAAGCAGGTTAGTGAGGTGGGGAGAGAATGGGATTTTCCAGTAACCTTCCCCTGGAGTGGGGAGCGACTGGACATTTTACAGCAGGGGTCGCCAATCTTTTGGACCTCAGGGACCACCAAACTCATAATTTTAAATCCTGAAGACCACTAATATGAATTTTGACTGATGGTGGCTGCAGGAAAAGAGGAAATTCCCCACCCCATTTTCCTACAGATCAATCATTCTTTATTTGGAATCGCAGGATACTGTCTCCAACTCTGTTCTGGGAGCGGGAGGAGAGACTTTTGGCTTCATGCAAGGAAAGCTGCAGAAGCAGCAGAAGTCTTTCTTTCTGTCCCCCAAACTCTGCCAGAAATGAGTCTGCCAGTGCATCCTCCTGCAAGGCATTGTCCCAAAGACTCATTTCTGGTGGAATTTGGGGGAGAGAAAGAAAGACTTTTTCTGCTTTCCTTGCATGCAGCCAAAAGCAGAAGAAAGAAGTGAAAAGAAGCAGCCCAGTAGCCAGGTAAGGCGCATGGGGGACACGGAGAAAGTCTCCCCTGCCCTTTCTCTCCTTCCCTCACTACCTCATGTTGTGCACAATGCAAGTGATTCAAGTCTTGAGGTCCTACGGGCCATGTGGGCAGCCTTGTGTTCCTGCGCAGCCTGGATTAATTGCTTTGAGTGTGACTTTTCTCTGTGGACCACCAAAATTTTCTCATAGACCACCAGTGATCCCCGGCCCACTGGTTGGTGACCAGAGTTTATAGTATCCTTCCCCTGCTATGCCCACCAAGCCACGCCCACCAAGCCATACCACACCCACCAAGCCACAGCCAAAGAACCGGTAGTAAAATGTTTTGAATCCCACTACCGATAGGAAGGCCAGATAATAATGGCAATGCAATAATGCCCTTCATCCATCCATCCAACTCTGTTATTCTGTGGTCCCTACAATAGTTTCGCTTCCCATGTCTCTCTTTATTTCTTCATTTGGTCTTTATTGTGGACAAATTTGGTCTCTTTGGTATTCAGTATGTCTTCATGCTATAGCTTCAGTACATTTTTTTCACTGACCCTCACGTATTCTTCCAATGCCCACTTTCCTTCTTCGTCTATCTGGTGTACTTGCAAACATTCTACCCATCACTTACAGTTGGGACTGCATTTCAGTCATAAATCAATACAGTTGTACATCAAGGAACCCAGGTCACAGGCACTCATTTTATAATATTTTTGTGGTTGTCATTAAGTGAATCACCACAGTCATTGTGAATACACAAGTGAACACAATGGTTTAAGTGTGAGTAGGCAGCAAAAAAATATCAGAAATCACACCACTACAGGATACTGCAACTAGTTTAAAGGTGAACCAGTTGTCAAGGACCAAAATGTGGTCAAGTGACTATAGTGTGTTTGTGTGTATGTGTCATGACATTTTATAACAGCTCAAAGCCAAAGAAAACACAGTGACATCCAATTGTACTCAATTTGCATCTAGAATGTTGTCAAGCTAAAGCTATAACTTTCTAAGCTCTTGATTAATCCTAGGGATGTGGCTTCTCTGGCCCCCCACTCTAGCTCAGGACTGCACACTCTCTTAATATAGGCCTCTCTGGGATATTCCTGTGTTGTCAAAACTTCTACTTGTTGCCTCTGTACCTGTGCATTTTTCTAAGTATAAGATCTTATATTTCTCACCACTGACTTGCATTTTGTTGGATAAAGCAAAGTGTTCAAGTCTGTAAACATCCTTCTGTAGCTTGAGTTTATTGTCTAGAGCAAGCTGTGGTCCACGTAACCCTGGGGTGGGGCTGCGATGTTGTCATAGGGCATCCATGAAGGCTTGAAGAAATGTTATGATTTAAATGTTGAGTTAAATCTTGGTGGTCTGTGGCCCTAGTCAGTGGCCACAAATATTTAAAGGGGATCTGTCGTAAAGAGAAGGTTCAGAACCACTGGTCTTGAATGTTGGCTATTGCCCCAGCTTCCACCCAACAAGACAAAAGTCAAAGTCAGTCCACTAATGGGAAACGATGGTGATGAGCAGCAAGGAAAAATCAGAACTGCTTAATTCATTCTTTGAATCTGTCTTTACACAAAAGGAAAAAAAACAGTCCAACTTATCAAAAGAAGTACTATAAAGGACAGAATAAGAATGCAATTCAAAATAGGCAAGAAAATAGTAGGACAACACCAGTCTATCCTAGACAAATTCAAATCACCAGGATATCCCAGAGTTCTGAAGGAACTGGCAGACATGCTCTTGGAACCATTCAAAGATACTGAAGCACTGGGGAACTACCAGCAGTCTGGAAAAGAGCTGATGTGGTTCCCATCTTCAAAAAGGAGAGAAAATGGGAGAATACACGCCAGTCAGCCTGACATCAATACCTGGGAGGATCCTGGAAAAGATAATCAAGCAACGAATCTGTGAACACCTAGAGCAAGCAAAGTTACAACTAGAATCCAATATGGATTTGTCAAAAACAGATCATGCCAGACAATCAATCAATCAATACAAATAGGGCTGGAAGGGACCTTGGGGGTATCTTAGTCCAACTTCTAGCTCAAGCATAAGACCCTATATCATTCCAGACAAAGGGCTGTCTAGTCTCTTCTTAAAAACCTCCAGTGATGAAGCACCCACAACTTCTGAAGGCAAGGCATTCTGCTGATTAATTGTTCTCACTGTTAAAAAGATTTTCCTTAATTCCAGGTTGCTTCTCTCCTTGATTATTGCATTATCTTTATTATAATGCCACACAAACCTTACATTCTTTGACAAACACTATATATTTTTGTCTAAAACTATGCATCTATTGACTAAAAACTGCGCGTACATTAAGAGCAACATGTTGAGTGGGTTGGTCAGTCAACTGTGAATCCATCCAGTATTGTTGCTGTCTGTTCCCACGTTGTCTTATCTTACCAAAAAGTAGGATGTGGTCTAATTTATCACATCCTTACTGAATTGCAAATATATTATGTCCTCAGCATTTCCCCAATCCACTAATTTTGAACTTTATCAAAGAAGATGGTAAGATTTGTGTGGCATGATTTGTTTTTACAAACTTGCAGTGTTCATGGCTGAGTCTGGCTATGTTACTTGTTCACATGTGGGTCTGTTGAAAGGAATATTTGTCTGTGTGTTTTAAGAGTCCTGAGAGCTTCTGTCTTTGAAGAGTCTGCAGACTCCTCCTCCTCAGTATTTGGTGCTTATGCGGTAAATGTTGAGGTGCAGAAATCCATTTTGAAGCTGCAGAATAGAAGAATTCTTCTTGGCAAGCTTGGACCTTTGTGTCATTTGTCTTAAAAAATATATTTTGGAAACTTTTAGAGCTGTGGTCCCTCCACAAGAGCTTCAGAGTATTAGGACAACATAACCTCCATCCCTCTCCTTTCAGGGCAGCCAGTGTGCACTTATAGCCTGCATAATTCTCATTGTCTTCCAGGAAGAAAACAAATATGGCATATCCCTGATAGATCTCAAGACAGTTTCCTCCACTGCCATTTCCCCCCAAAGTTCCTCCTCTATCAAATTTCTCCTTCGTCTTCTCTACTTTCTTGCTCATGAAACTTACTCTCTTGGACATTGGCTATATACATTCCCCGAAGCTGGTTGATAACGTTCAGTTTCAGTTACTCTAATTTTCTTCTTGCAGTCTAGGTATTCCACATCTTCTTCCAGTGTATCTGATATTTGTATCCTACCTGAAGAAGTTTGCAGAACTTCTCTGTTCAATTTCATTGTTACTTTCAGTACATTTCTTCAATCCCTCAAGATTCTTTTGAATTTTAATCCAGTCTACTCTAGAAGTATTTATCACACTCAATTCTGTACCATCTGAAAATTCAGTAAGTATTCAGTTCAGTAACTCTTCATATAAATAACTGATGAAAATATGAAGTAATATAAAATCCAGGTCTAACTTTTGGAGTATTCACTTAATCTTTCTTCCCATTTTAATAAGGAACCAGTGATGTCCTCTCTTTCAGTATGATTTTCAAAGGCACTTTATATCTGTTTAAATATTATGTCAATTAGTCTACATTTCATTCCCTTGTTATTCAGTATTTCGTAGGGTACTTTGTCAGATGATTTCGTGAACTCAAGATAGGCATACAACCAATCTACTAGAGAAGTTACCCAATGAAAAGTGAAGATTAGGCTAGCAAATCTATTCTTTAGAAATGTATGTTCACTTCCAGTAATTGTCACATTTTTTCAAGATGAAGAGTCTCTTTTTCTCTGAAATGTAGAATCTTCCCACATATTATTATCAGAATGACTGATTTGTAGCCTTGCTGTATGTTCTTTTTCCCCTCATAGAAGAAAAAGATATTTGTCATTTCACTGGTTCTCTGGAATTTCTCAGAGACAATGCATAAAGAATAATACTTTTTCCATGCAGTGGCTACATTGCATCATTCGATACTGCCTATTTCTGAAACATTTAATACTGAATTTGGCAATTTTTATATTTTAGCTACCTTGGAAGTTAAACAGTCCAAAAATAAATTCAATGATGTACTGTTGAGAGTGTTTGCTGATGGTAATCTATATGTCTAGATATATGCATAGATATATAATCTATATGTTTTTCTACAAGGTATTCGCTCAGTGGTGGGATTCAATTTTTTTTATTACCGGTTCTGTGGGCATGGCTTGGTGGGTGTGGTGTGACTTGGTGGGCATAGCAGGGGAAGGATACGATAATATCTCCATTCCCTCCCCACCCTACTAACCTGCTTTCCAGCTCCGTTCTCCTGTCAGGACAACAAAAGCCAGTCAGCTGGGACTCAGGAGGCAGAGAATAGATGGGGATGGGGCCAGTCAGAGGTGGGATTTGCTAGTTCTCCAAACTACTCAAAACTTCTGCTACCGGTTGTCCAGAATTGATCAGAATCCCACCTTTGTATCCACTGAAAATGCCTGTTTTTAAAATATGTGAATTAATTAGGAAAGTCTACATCCTCCTCCAATTATTCTCCCTTTACAACCCTTTACTATGTTCTAGTGCTGCATCTCATTGTGTTCTGTCCCGTGGCACAGATAAGTGACAAGGATACAGATCCTGTTCTTCATCACTATTTCCTTTAACACTATTCCACTGTTTTTCTACTTCTCGTTTGTATGAAGCTTGTTGGGACCACAGAATTAAATAATTCCAGGACTGCTGGCAGAGCAGTCTAGCATGATTGCCTCATTCTGAGAAACCACCAGCAGAGCAATACTTGTTCAGTCCTGAGGGAGACTACCGGAATGTCAGTGTCAGCCCCAGATCCATCTTGATTCAGATTTGGGGCTGCCACAAGGGAGGCCGGGTAGCGAGAGAGTAGTGAAAAGAGAGGCTAGCCACAACAACATTCTTTCACCAGAGCTCAAGGTCAAGTTGCTGGAGTTTGGAGGGGACTGACTGGACTTGGCGGGAGTTCAGAATGGAGGTCTATTGGAGAGGGTGACTTGAGGGTAATCATAAGGGAGCTGGATGTAAGCTTTAGTAGCAGGGGGAAACGTGAGAATTCAGATTCAGGTTTTCCCCCAGATGTGCCAATATGACTTCTCCAATAAATTCTTACTTGGATGGACTCCCTCTCTGAGTGCTGAATTTGGAGTGGAGAGTTTGTTTGGAATGCTGACAGTCAGCACACCAGACTGAGTACTAGGGATTGGAGGGAAGGCAAGTCACACAAACAGTGAATAAGCACCCCTTGGATAATAGCCAGACAATTGCCTCCAGGGTAATAGGTTGTGGAACCTAGTTTACCCCTGCCATTGGATGCATTAACAGTATCCCAGCCAGAGGTGGTATTCAGCAGGTTCTGACCAGAAATTTTGAGTAGTTGGGAGAACCAGCAAATACCACCTCTGGCTGGCTCCACCCCCATCTATTCTCTGCCTCCCACTGAGTCCCAGATGATTGTCTGGATCTTCTTTTGTTGTCCTGCACAGAAGAATAGAGCTGGAAAGCAGGTTAGTGGGGTGGGGAGAGAATGGAGATTTTATAGTATCCTTCCCCTGCTACGCCCACAGAACCAGTAGTAATATTTTTTTGAATTCCACCACTGATCCCAGCTAAGGATGAATGAAGTAATCCCTGATTTACAACAGTTCATTTAGTGACCATTTGACATTACAAGGGCACTGACAAAAGTGACTTATGACCATTTTTCATGCTTACGACTGTTGCAGCATCCCCATAGTCATGGGATCAGAATTCAGACTCAAATTCATCATGGTTGTAGTGTTCCTGGGTTCTGTGTTCATCACCTTTTGCGACCTTCTGACAAGCGAGTCAATGGGGAAGTCACTTAACAACTGTGTTATCAACTTAACAACTGCAGCCATTCATTAAGTTGCTGTGGCAACAAAGGTCGTAAAACTCACTTCGCAAACATGTTGCTTAGCAACATAAATTTTGGGCTTAATTGTCATCATAAGTTGAGGACTACCTAGAATTGATCACCAAGTAAAAAGATGTGGAAATTCTCAAATTGAATTATGTGGGAATTAACATGTGGGAAGTGGCCAGCATAGTGGCAGTTTTCAGGAAGTAAGATGAAGCAATACACAAATGAAAAACCTTCTGCCTCAAGTGGCAATCCCTCCAGTTAAAATAGAGCCAAATGCCCTCATTCATTAAAAAAAAATTGTTCTGCATTTCATCCCCTTCTGGGTGATGGGCTGGCTGCCAGGTGAGAGATGTGGTTGGTGAAATAAAAGATTCTGATAGAAAAAGATTGGAAAGTATGGAAATATCAGATTGATGGTTTAGATCTGGTATAATGCAGAATGGTAGCCAAATATTAAATACACCTGTTTCCTCCATCTCTCTCTGCTCCTGCTTCACTTGGACACTTTTCCAAAGGGAATGTCTGGTGCCTATCCATAGAGAGAATGAGGCAGACAAAACATAAAATAATAGGGTTGGTGGGTACATTGAAGATCTTTTAGTCCAACTCCCTGCTCAGGGCAGGAGGTCCTATTCTGTTCTGGACTTTCTTTGTTGATGGGATCATAGAAAGAATAACAGAATAACAAAACAGAGTAACAGAGTTGGAAAGGACTCCAAAGGTCCTCCAGCCCAACCTTTCCCTCCCCCCAAGCAGGAGAGCCTATACCATTTCAGACAAATGTCTGTCCAGTCTCTTCTTTAAAAACTCTGGTGAAGGGGCATCCACAAATTCTGCTACTCCACTAAATAATTGTTCTCACTGTCAGGAAATTTCTCCTTAATTCCTGGTTGCTTCTTTCTTTGACTAGTTTCCATCCATTGCTTCTTGTCCTGCCTTTAGGGCTCTGGAGAATAGCTTGACTCCCTCTTCTTTGTGGCAGCCCCTGAGATATTGGAACATTGCAATCATGCCATTCCCAGTCCTTCTTTTCACTAGACTAAACATCCGCAGCCAGTTGTGCCTGCCCCCTCTTGTTGCAAGGAAACCAGAAGAGTAAGGGTTAAAATCAACTGTAATCAAGTTTTTGAACAATCAGGTGGAAAACATCTTCATCTCCATCTTTTTCTCAGAGATGAATCGTAGATCCTCTTTTGCTCATCAACATTCCTGCCTCCCCGCTTCCTACGGCGCTTATTGTCAGTTCGGCCCCACCAGAGAAAGGACTGGTATTTTTATGTCAAATATGGACAATATCTGTGGATTGAGCTACACTATTGACAGCTTAATTCCTCCTGTTGTAGCACTTGTGCTACATTGGTAAAAAGCATCATAATTACCCAGCTTGTTGCTGGAGAGACGGTCTTGTGCACACCTGAAAGGGACTCCAAATGGGAGCAGCTGATAGCCCAGAACAATGCATTTCTATCAAACAGCTTTCGGAGAGGGCTGCTCTTTCCATTTGTCTTGGTGCTTAGTGCTTCCACCTGAAGTGGGCTGTCAAGCTCTTGCTTCTCCCTGAAATCAAAATTTGAAGACAGAAGCATCTCCCTTGCTGATGAGGGGAGCTTTGGGGCAAGGTTGATTTCTCCTCAGTATGGGACTGCCTTGCTCACCTTCCATTGCTTCTTGTCCTGTCTCCAAAACACCCAAAGGCAGGACAAGAAGCAATGGATAGAAACTAATTAAGGGAACCAGAGGATTCAGCAGGTTCTGAAATTTTGAGTAGTTTGGAATGCCAACTGGCCCCACCAATCCCATCTCTTCTCTGCCTCCCATTGAGTCCCAGCTGATCGGCTAGCTCTTCTTTGGTTGCCCTGCTCAGGAGAACAGAGCTGGAGAGCAGGTTAGTGGGGTGGGAGAGAATGGGGATTTTACAGTATCCTTCCCCTGCCACTCCCATCAAGCCACTCCCACCAAGCCACACCACGCCCACTAAGCCATGCCACACCATGCCCACAGAATCGGTAGTAAAAAAAAATTGAATCCCACTACTGCAGAGAACCAACCTAGAAATAATGAGAAATTTCCTGACAGTGAGAGCACTTAACATTGGAATGGATTGCCTGTAGAAGTTGTGGGTGCTCCAGCACTGGAGGCTTTTAAAAAGAGTTTGGACAGCCATTTGTTTGAAAAGGCATAGGGCAGGGGCTACCAACCTTTTGGATCTCAGGGACCACCAAACTCATAATTTTAAATCCCGCAGACCACTGATATGAATTTTGATTGACAGTGGCTTGCTGATGTTGGTGGGATATTCAATCCTATATTCCAGAGCTGCAGGAGTCACAGGACTGGCGCTTTGGTCATCCTGGAGCAGCTGCTCCTCCAGCCTGCCATGGACTAGAGGAGCTGCTCTGGGATGACTAAAGGGCCAGTCTTGTGACTCCTGCAGCTCTGGAATAGGGACCGACTTTCCACCAATGTCAGCAAGCCACCTCAGGGCTGATTTCTCTCCCCTGCCATTAGTCTTCCCTTCCAGTTCCAGCTCGTGTGGCTCTACTCAAGGTAAGGTTTGTGCTTGGCTGAAGGGTGGGGGCCAGCGGGTGGACAGGCCATGTAGGCAGCGCAGCCTTGTGTTTCTGTGCAGCCTGGATTAATTGCTTTGGGGGGGGTGCTTTGGGGGGACTAATATCTGTGGACCACCAAAATTTTCTTGTGGACCACCAGTGGTCCCCAGCCTACCGGTTGGTGACCACTGGTATAGGGTCTCCTGTTTAAGCAGGAAGTTGAACTAGAAGATCTTCCAAGGTTCCTTCCAACTCTGTTATTCTGTTAACATAAATTATCCTATAGCTGATAGAAATCCTAAAGTTGCTTCTTCCGTGGCAAAATATTGCTGCTTAGGAACATGGACATGCCATCAGAATAATGAGTACTTGGAGCAACTAGTGATTTCCCATATGTATAAAGACTGTGGAATGTTTTAAAATGCTTTAGGTTTATTGGTGCCATGATTTCTCCCCAAAGCCTCTTTTCCTCTTGGCAGCTTTTAGGACAGCTCCTCTGGGCAGGGGCCCTTCCTTGTGCTGCTGAGGACAATATTTCCAAAGTTTTAAAACAATCCCTTTTATTTCTGAATGGCTGCAAGAGAGCATGTGTCTCAACTTCTCTAAGCAGAAAAAATCATGCTGGGGATTTTCAGTCCCCATTTTGAAACTGACAAGAAGATGCTATGAAATTGACAGAACATGATAGCAGTGTTCTAGTATTTGAGGGGCTGTCAAAGAGAAGAGGGGATCAACCTATTCCCCAAAGCACCAGAGGGAAGGACAAGAAATAATGGGTAGAAGGTCATTGAAGAGAGATCCTAAGAAGAAATTTTCTGACAGAACAATCAGTGGATTGGCTTGCCTCCAGAACCCTTCCTCAGTTTCTTGTTGTTGCTTAGTCCCATCTGTTATCTCCATTTACATTTCTTCTATTTCCCTTTTCATTTGGTTACAAATGTGTCTCCCACTCCTCCTGTCTCATTCCATTGCTCCATTGGGGACCCAAACATCAGCCATTTTCTGCTCTGAGTTTTGTACCAGAGGAAGAAAGAAGACGGTGCTCTATTTTAAGCTCATGTGCCCTTGTCCTTTCTGTCACAGTGGGAAGGCACCCCTGCCTTGACTTTCATGCTTTTTCAGGAGTACTTCCCAGAAAGATCAGTTGACTTAGGTTCCCTCCAAAATGTCCTTTGGGAGGTGGCCACTAGGACTTGTGGGAAACACAGATCACCATCTTTCTGTGGATCATTGCGTAAATGAATATTTGTCCAGATGCTGGGTGAACTTCATATTGTCCTTTGTTGGAACTCTTGGCATCTTACTTGGATTCCCTGGCAGAAAAGTGGACTGGGGACAGTCTTGCTTAGTACTCACAAGTACTGTGGGAAGCCATACTGCCCTTGAATGGAAGAACAAAGGGCAATATGTTGTTATCCCAAGACATTATCTGTGGTGGCTGTTTTAGGAAGGAACTGGGGGAGGATGACTTGGATTTGGGAAGCTCTGCTCTGTGCCTTATTTTTGGCCTGTGAAGGAAAAGTGGGTCTCACAGAGGCTGTCATGTTCTTGTTGGAGACTGATTCTGAGGGGGAGATTGAGGAGCTGACAGAAAGTGGGAGTGGGCTCTGGTGGTTGTGGAAGAAACAGGGGGAAGGATACAGTCTGGCTGGGCATTCAGAGGAAGACCAAGGGCCACCCCTTCTTCATCCTAGGGCACGCAAGGAAGAACGGAAGAGGGAGCAACGTGTCTTATGAGAGAGAAAAAGGCCCTGATCCCTTTCATTAGTTGCAGCTGGAAGAACAGGTTATAAGAAAGGTGTTTGCACATAGCACCTTGCTGGAAGCAAAGCGTACATTATCTTTGTCGAGGCTTATCTGGGTTTTGGCATCCTTCCAATTGTATGTGTGCTTCGTTATCTTTTGGAAGTCTGCAATTTATTATCCTGGCCTGTTATGTAAAGTACTTCAATGTGGTTTGTGTTGGTTTTTTATTTCTAATTGATCTGTTCTTTGGGTTCAGATGGCATTTCTTCCCTTTGTAGATTGTTTTTGAAATAATTTGATCTCCAGCCGAGGACAACTGGACATTGTGGGCACGTTGGAGGTATTAAGGGGACTTTACCTATTTTTATGACTTTGTTGCTTTTGTGCCATGCCCCGGGTCATCACAGAGGCCTTCTGTTGGCCCTGGCAGAGCACCTCCCCCAAAGCTGTCCATAAGATTGCTGTGATGTCCCACTGCTGGATGACTGTGGGGATCCAGAACTGGTGACCGGTTATGCATGTAGCTCCTGTGATGTCATTGAGAGTAGGAGGGTGGAGGCAATGAGGAAAGTAGCATTACAGTGTAGCAAGTGAGGCCAATTCAGTATCCACTCAATGCACCTTAGTATTTGGGCATAGTTCTCTAGGAGAAGCAGCTACTCCTTTGGATGTGCTGGGAGAGCCATTCAGAAGCTTGTCTGCATGAAATCAACAGCAAGCAAAACTCATGAGATCCTGTTGTGAGGATTTGAGCACTGAGGGAAAGTGATTTATAGAAATCTAAAAATGGAAGGGACCTTGGAGGTCTTTTAATCCATCCCCATGCTTAAGGTGGGAATCCACATACCATTTCAAACAAATGGATGTGCAATCTTTTCTTGAAAACCTCAGTGATCAAGTCCCCATGACTTCAGGAGGGGGGCTGTTCTACTGCTTAATAGCTCTCAATTCCTGCTTATTTCAAATTCCAATCTTTCTCTGTGTAGCATCCATCCCCAGTTCTTGTCCTGCCCTCAGGTACTATGGAAAATTAATCCATACCTTCCGCTCCATGACATCTCTTCAGAGAGTGAAAGGCTGCTATTATAGAGGCTGAGAGCCTTTTTAGTCGGGTGGCTAAATAAATAAATTGGTCTTCTGTCCTTTAAGCTAAACATATCATGTTCCTTCAACTGCTCTTTTGTAGGATTTAAATTCTCAAAAGCACTCAAATTCTGTTCTCTTTTAAACCATAGCACAAGAATGAATTTATATTACTACAAGGCAGATTCTGAGTGAATGTTAGGAACAATACTAAGAGCATTTTTTCCTTTCTTCCTGATGTGGCAATTATCTATGCCATGAGCAGCCAGTCTGGACTGCTCCATCTCCCTAACCAGGCTGCTTTCAGCTGGTGAGCCAGGAAATAGTTGCTGGTCGACCTTCCATCCCTGAGGTCACACCTGTTTCAAGAGGCTTGTATGCAGGGGTAGGATTCAAAATTTTTAACAACTGGTTCTGTGGGTGTGGCTCAGTTGGCGGCTTAAGTGGTGGTCATGTTATTGGTGGACATGGCTTGGTGGTCATGTTATTGGCTGGATGTGGCCAACTCAATATCACTCACATCAAGGCACACATCTCCTTGCCTGGCTTCTCATGACTGTGGGGATGCTGCAACAGTTGTAATGGTCATAAGTCACTTTTTTCAGTGCCATTGTAACTTTGAATGGTCACTTCACACAAGCAAAGTACCAGCAAAGCAGGGGGAAAAAACTCCAGAGACGTTCCTGAGACAGGAAGTTCAGTCCTGCCAAGAATGTAATAAGGGTTAATGGAGAGGCAGTTTCTGTAAGCAACATCAGAATGTTTCCTTCCTACCTTCCTTACAGGATTAGGCCAGTAATTTCTTCTAACAACTGTTTCTCCGAACTGCTTAGAATGTTAACAACTAGTTCTAGCAAATAGGTGCAAACTGGTAGAATCCCACCCCTGCTTGGATGGCCCACAGCTGTTAGCTAATATCATCTCACTCCCCTTTTAGCAGGAGGCTCTAAAGAATTTTAAAAGAATTGTTTTTATTTAGAATTACATTACATGAGACCCCATTGAGTGCTTCACCCATGAAGGGTGGGGGACTTTTGTGTTTCACATTGCAGAAGACTTAAAATATGGTCTTGGAAGCCTCTCTGGTGGTGGGAAGGTGGGGGGGGATAAGCGAGTTGGGGGTACTCTTCATGGGTGAAGCACTACTATCTACTTGTAATTCTCCAAAGGGAGGGGGCTCACCAGGAAGGCCTCTGAATGAATCAAAGAAACCAGCAGTCTGTGCCCCGAGTCAGATAACAGAATAACAGAGTTGGAAGAGACTTTGGAGGTCTTCTAGTCCACCCCCTTGTTGAGGAAGGAAACCCTATAAAATTCCAGTACTGACAGACAACTACCCTTCTCCCTGGAAACAGGCAATAGACCACAAGCTGGGCTCCTATGGGCTCTCACCATTATTCTTAATGTCCCCAGGCTATGACCAAGCAAAGTAAGTAATAATCAATAGAATGAAGGACATGGAGTTTCAAGAAGAACTAAATAAGACAATCCACAGTAGGGATAGAATCAAACAGGGAGTGCGGGAATCGGGAAGATGTCTAAATGATCTGACCTTCCCAAAACAAAGAATAACTTTCTTCAGATCCAGATTTAATATTCTCCCATCAGCACTCCTTCAGGGCAAGTATCAGAAAACACCAATAGCAGAACAGATATGTATATGTGGCAAAGGAGAAGTTGAAGATATCTCACGTGTTTTGTTGTACTGCAAGTTATACAGAGTTTATATAGGTCATTGTATATTCTCCCCTAACTAGAGAGTTTGCCAGGGAGGGCAGTCAATTTTTATGTAGGCTTTTTCCTCCAGGACTCAAACCCGGCTATTATGCATGCATAATTGAGTTGATGAATATACAGAGAATAAGTTAAGATTGTCATAAAGATAACAGATATAAGAAACAATGGCATATAAAGAAAATGTGATTGTTGCTATAATTGGTAAGAAAACTACTATTTATAATTGTTAACACAAAGTATATATACCCAGTCGACACACTGTTTAAATGAAAGATAAGTTTATTCTAAATATAAAATAAAAATTTAATAAAAAAATGCAGGTAAGTTGGATGGTGGACATATGATAAAGAGTGACTGGGTGGGGAGGGGTGGGTGGGGAGGGGAGGGCTCCTCTTTATTCCCCATGGGAGGGGCCACTCACCGTTCACCTGTGCCGATACTCCTGAGTCAACCCTTGTTTCTCTCAGGTCTTCCACCCTTCATTGGGAGGAGGCAGTGTGTGGCCAGGAAGGCTGCCTGCAGTTCTTGCAGCCAAAGCTGGTATGTCTGTGATCCCGCAAGTATGTATGACTTGTTCTGCCTTCAGCAGAAGGTTGAAGTAGAAGACCTCCAAGGTACCTTCTAGCCTATGCTTCTAAAGTCTCTCTCTCTCTCTCTCTCTCTCTCTCTCTCTCTCTATCTATCTATCTATCTATCTATCTATCTATCTCTATCTCTCTCTCTCTCTCTGTGTGTGTGTGTGTGTGTGTGTGTGTGTGTGTGTGAGAGAGAGAGAGAGAGAGAGAGACAGAGACAGAGACAGAGACAGAGACAGAGACAGAGATGGGGGAAGAAAGAGAAAAGATTTCTTGGGGGTGCATTTTGGAGAAGCGTCAAGAGAAATGCTAAAAGGGCAATCAGCTTGGGATTAAATTGGGTCTTCAGGGTAAGGAGACATGAAGAACTGTCAACTGCAGGTTTCTAAAAAATCTTATTAAAATGAATGTCTGGAGGCAGCTCTCTAACTCATTAGCCCAGAGGGAGTAAAAGTGATAGGATCCCAATCTTAGTTATTTAGCTTAGGAATAACAGAATAACAGAGTTGAAAGAAACTTTGGAGGTCTTCTAGTCCAACCTCCTGCTTAGGCAGGAAAACAGAGGATGCCAAAACTCTGAGTCTTGGGAAAGGTGTCAGAATAACAGAATAACACTTAGAAAGGACCCTGGGGAGAGCCCTATACCATTTCAGAGATATGGTATAGGGCTTCCCCTCAAGTCTTTTTCTTAAAAACTTCCAGTCTTTTTCTTAACAAGTTCCAGTGATTGAGCACCCAGAACTTCTGGGGACAGGCAGTTCCACTGGTTAATTGTTCTCACTGTCAGGAAGTTTCTTCTTAGTTTTAGGTTGTTTCTCTCTTTGTTCAGTTTCCATCCATTGCTTCATGTTTTGCCTTCTTTGGGAAATACATTGCCGGCCCCTTCTTTGTGGCAGCTCCTCAAAAGCCTGTTTTGTGACCTGTCACAATCTTGGGCAAAGCATGTGAACCATTTCCTCCTTTCAATGATCCATGAAAGTACATCTATAGTATGTAGATGCATATAATAAATTTGAAAAAAGATGAACAACATTTCTACAGAACTATAGCTATGTTGAGGCCAAGAACAAGGAGTGGTTGGGGAGGGAAGGGGCTGGGCAAGGCACATCTTGACATGAGTGACATTCAGTTGGCCACACCCACCCAGTCACATGACCACCCAGCCATGCCCACCTGGCCACACCCAGCCAGCCAATCATTAGGGCAGAGAGCTGGTTGTTAAAAATTGTGAATCCCTCCACTGCATCTGAGGAAGTCTGTATGGAATGAAGGCCACATGTGAACATAAGGATCACTTCAGGGTTTTTGTATACCTGGAGAATCTTTGAGTGGAAGAAGGAGGGGACCTCACTCACTGCCCCAGAGGGAAGAACCCAAACCAATTAAAACTACCAGGAAGAAATGTCAAATTATTGTTCTGTCAAATAGTGAAAAAGATTGTCATGTGAAGCTTTGTGTTTCCCCTCATGAGATGTCTTTAAATAGAGGCTGGATGCCATTGGTGGAGTCTTCACTGAGCAGGGGATTGGATTAGATGAGGGGTCTCCAAACATGGCTATTTTAATACTCTTAGCCAGTATGGCTAGCTGAAGAATTCTGGGAGTTGAAGTCCACAAGTCTTAAAGTGGCCAAGTTTGGAGACCCCTGGCTTAGATAACTACAAAGGCCCTTCAGTTCTGTTATCCTATTTATACAGAAGTTGTCAGGCTTACTCAGATTTCCTACTGTCTTGTGACTTATCCAATGAATTGGCACATATGAAGCGGGACAGAAATACATGACTAAAGTCACTCATATTCTCTTGAAAGGAGTCCAAATGA
>BLBF01000046.1:3927116-3960576 GCA_015471245.1 Laticauda colubrina | reverse complement strand
ACAATGATGGCAATTGTACTACAGCTGATCAATTGGTAGGTGAAGATTGTTTTACATATATTTCTGTGGTTCCATAATATATCAATGAGTGCATTTTCAAAGAATACATTCAGCACTTGTTTGGATCTCACTTTTTGTTTCTGGCAAACTTTTATGAAAACACCATCTTTCAGAATGCCTTATTTCAACATTGTTGCATTGTAATTATCAACAAGTGTCCTATAAAAGAGAAAACAACACCTTCATCAATCCCATATTAAAATCAGACCTCACATTTTGCAATGAAGTTGCTCAAAAGGATCAATAGCGGCATGTTCTGCTCCATTCTGTGTGTCAGATTCATTGTTTCTAACAAAAAGTGAATCAATAACAAACTGACTTACAGTTCATTTTCAGTGCTCAATAACCACAGTGCAATTTTGAGCAGCAGTTATGAATGATCTGTTATGTTTTCCAGCCAATATTCTGCTTTACAGTGTGCTGGCAATCTTGGGTGCATATCTGCATGGAGGGTATCAGGCAGGTTTGAAACATTGACTGTTTCCCACATTTTTACAATAATAATTTAGAAAAAGGCGAGGCATGTTGATCAATTTCTTCATTCAAATGGAAGAGTTATTAATGCCTTTAAGATAGAGCCAAAACTTTTCAAACCATTAGCCATTGATTAAATAAAGTACAGCCACCTGCCGAAAAGACAACAGTTGGGGACTTGTGCTTTTCAAAACTGCTATGATAATGTAATTATTAGAGCCACATGAAATGATCATGCACTTCCAACACAATTGCTTCCTTTTGTGGTGACAAAGGTTCCAATAGTCCACGGTATTGCTTCTCCTGCCTCTCTCCAAGTCTTGTTTTCTATGTTTCTTTCTCAAATGTTCAAAGAATGTTGCAAAATTGTGAAAAGCAAATGAAATATTCTTGAAGGAATTCCGTCACCATTTTCACTTCCCAATTTATCCAAGAACTTTGTGGAGGACCAGCAATTTTCTTTTGTGTCAAACTGGCACCTCTGAGAACGAAGAGCAAAGAATTGCTGCTTTTGTCAAGGCTCTGATTAATGAACCCAAGAAAATCAGAACTCTGAGACTGGGATCCTTCTCAAAGGTCTTCTTTATTGAGTACATCATATTGGCACAGCTTCAAAGGAAAAGCAATTCTAAATCTTTCCCACAGTTTCAATATGATTAAACTAGGAAATAACCCCATCCCTAAGTGTCAAAGGTCACATTGGCCAATTGGATTAATTGGTGGGTTCTCCAGGCATTCCTTCCCTAACCTTATCCATTGCCTCATGAGAAAGAGCTCTGTTGTGCCTAGCAAGGCATTCCAACCTCCTTTCCCCCTTCTCTCTCTGTGTGGAAACTGAGGAACAGAAAAACAACTGCTGCCAGGTTTGGTTAGAAGTTGACAGCCTTCTTTTACTTCTACAGATCCTGAAGAACCAGAATTTAACCACTGGCTTAAAAACTGGTGTTGTCAACAGAACCTTCCTAGACCATAATCTGCCTTATCTACATGAAGGGCTCCTGGCAAGAGGTGGACTGCACTTCACAAGAACTGGAAAGAGTATATATTCAGAAAATGACTGGTTCATCTTATAAAAAGAGGTTTAAACTAAAATTAAGGGAGGGTGGAATCTTCATGATCTTTAGAACTTAATTTGAAGCAAAAAAACAAAAACAAAAAACAATCATATAAGGAGGAAGGGAGTAAAGAGAAAGAAGAAATAAAAAAGAAAAATGTAATGAAGTAGAGAGTGATGGAAAGGATAGAAATCCCACTTACAAAGTAGGAGATAAAAGAAACATACCCAAGACCCAGAAATGACAAATACCTATACATGAATGCTCAAAGTTTAGGAAACAAACAGGGTGAACTTGAAGCATTAGAACATGAAGGCAGATATGATGTAGTTGCCATTACTTAAACTTGATGGCATGAAACTCATGACTGGAATGTACTGATGGAAAGACTATTCAAACACACTATTCAAACAACTAGACCTAACAAAAGAGGAGGTAGAGTTGCATTATATATAAAAAAATCACCACATCTCTACAGAAATCCACAAAACCAATGAATTCCTAGAATCCATATAGGTCAATATAAAAAGAAAATAAATGACATTGCTATAGGCATATATTGTAATCCAGGCCACCCAACCAAGCAGAAGAAATAGATGAACTGTTTGCTAATCAATTAACAAATGTATGTTGGAAGCATACCACAGTAGTAATGGGAGACTTATCAACTGGGAGACAAACTCTGCAGCAAGTGGGAGATCAAACAGATTCCTAACCAACCTAGATGACAATTTTGTTATCCAAAAGGTAGAGGAGGAAACAAGAGGAAAAACTATACTGGACCTAATGCTTACTAATAGAGAAGAATTGATAGAAGGAGTTGAAGTTGCTGGAACCTTGGAGCAAGAGTGACCATGTCATACTGGAATTCAATATAATGCAAACACAACCAACAGAATATAATCCATCCAGTGTCTTTAACTTTAAAAGAGCTGATTTTAACAAACTCAGAGAGAGCCAAGAAAAAATTCCTGGATGAAAATCCTAAAGGGGAAAACAACTCTAGAAACATGGAAAACTTTGAAAAGTGTGATCATAATAGCCCAGTCCAACACAATACCACTAAAGAAAAAAAAACCAAGAAATTGAAAAAGAAACCAGCATGGTTTCACAAAGATCTCTCTGATAAAGATCTCTCTTTGAAAGACAAAAGGGATAAGTTAAAAAATGGAAAGAGGGACACACAACTAAGGCAGAATATCAGCAGATACACAGAATCTGCAAAGATTAAGTCAGGGAAAGAAAGGCTCAGAATGAATGAAGACTAGCAAAAAAAGTTAAAAATAGTGAAAAAAGATTTTTTTCCAACATATAAATTACAAGATAAAAGTCAAGGAAACAGTAGGTCAACTAAAGAGAGAAGATGGCAAGGAAGTAACAGGCAGTAGAGAGAAAGCAGAGCTGCTTAACTCATTCTTTGCATCAGTCTTCATGCAAAAAGAAACTGTAGTCCAACCTGCCAAAATCATAACTGTAAAAAACAGACTAGAAATAAAAACTAAAATAAGCAAGAAAAAGATAAGAAAACACCTGTTTGACCTTGATGAATATAAATCATTGTGACCTGGTGAATTATATCTAACAGTTCTGAAGGAGTTGGCAGATACTATCTCAGAACCATTGCACCATATTCTTTAAAAAATCCTGGAGCACCTGGGAACTACCAGAGGATTGGAAAAGAGCTGATGTGGTTCCCATCTTCAAGAGAAGGAAAAAAAATAGACCCAGGAAAGTAGAGAACAATCATCCTAGCATCAATACCTGGGAAGATACTGGAAAAATAATTAAAAAAAAAAACAGAACTGTGAACATCTAGAAACAAATAAAGTTATAACTAGTAGCCAGCACAGTTTTGTTAAAAACAGATCATACTTATTTCATTCTTTGATTAAGTTATAGACCAGTGAAATGCTGCGGACATAGTACACTTAGATTTCAGCAAGACATCCAGCAAAGTAGATTAATTCAGTGGTACACGACAAACTACTACTAAAACTAAAATCTTATGGTATCTCTGGACACCTGCATAACTGGGTAGAAGCATTCCTCTCAAACAGACAACAAATGGTCAAAATTTAACACATCTACATGGAGGGAAATAAGCAATGGGGCACCATTCCGCCTTAGGCCCAATACTCTTCAATATCTTCATAAATTATTTAAATGAAGGAATAGAGGGGGAACTCATAAAATTTGCAGATTACACTAAGCTGGCAGGAATAGCCAATGCCCCAGAAGACAAGCCCAGAATCCAGAAAGATCTTGACAAGACTTGAACAATGGCCCCTATCCAACAAAATGAAATTTAATGTGGAGAAAAGCATGATTTTACACCTAGGTGGGGAAAAATGAAGTTACAAGTACAGATTAGGTGAAACCTGGCTCAAAAACAGTAATTGTGAGAGGGATCCTCTTAGTGGACTATCACATAAACACGAGTCAGCAGTGTGGGGCAGCAGCCAAAAAAGTGAATACAACTGTCAGGCTACAGAACTTTTCCTATTCAATTAACAAGAATGAACTTCTGAAAACCAAATTTATCAAAAAGGAATCCTTTATTGAAATGAGACAATTCATATAGGGATTTAAAGCAGTGTTGAAGTTCTCTCAGGCATGCAGAGATAGATAAGGGAGTTTAAAACTGTTCCATCCGGAAAGAAGCGCGTAAGACCGGGTTCCAACTATAAACTCTTTTATTAAACTCGCTAAGCAATAGTAACGGAACAACAGCCCAAGCCGTGGCAGCCCTTTTTATAGTGGCTTGCCCGCGGCTTGTGGCCAATGACACCGCTTTAACTGTTCCCGCCATTTGGCAGGTTAACCGGATTGGTTCTCTAATAGCCAATCCGCAAATGGCCTTTTCGGCCAATCAGAATGGGGAACTTGGAGCCTACCAAGTTCCATTCAGAACACCCCTTCCCCATTGGTTTAGTCCAACGTGCGTCACGTAGTCATGCAGGTAGGTGGGGCTTTTTTGAGTCCTGGTTGACTTGCGCAGCTCAGTCTCGGCATGGTCTTCGAGTGGTTCGGACAGGATTGCTGTCTCTCTGGTCCTTCTCCATGGAACCTCCTGGAAGGGTGAGTCAGCCTTGCCACTCCTGCCTGAGTCTCTGGGGCCAGTTGAGATGGCCCCGCCGCTTCCTCCTGGTTTGACCGGGTTGGTTGAGCTGGCCTGGCTGTTTGCTTCCAGGAAGGCCTTGCTTCGTTCTCTTGCTCCCGGACTTCTCATTTGGGGTTCATCTAACCGTGAGTGCTCTTTTTGATTTGTTAGATAGTCTTTTTGTAGTGTTTGTTGTCTTGTTATAGGAGGTTCGTCTCTCCCTTTTTTATTATTTTGTATTCCCCTCCCTTCAGTTGTTTTTTGGTTGATATTTATTTATTTTTTGGTTCTGTGGTGTTTTTTCGTTCAAGATTGTGGGAACGAAGCTGGTCTGTGTGCCGCTTCCATTCTCTACTGTCATCTAGGAGGAGTCGGAAAGACCGGGGGCCTGTAATTTGGGTGATTGTGGCTGGAAGCCACTACGGTTCCCCGGTGAGGTTTCTCGCATAGACCAGGTTGCCAATTTCAAATGTTCAGTATTTGCTGGAGGAGTTGGGGGGTTTGTCCCAGGTGTAAGTGGGGTGCAGTCTGTCTAGGTAGGAACGTAATTTTCTACCCATTAGGAGTTCTGCTGGGCTTTTGTTGGTTGTGCTGCTGGGGTAATATGCTGTAGAGATGTAGTCAGTTTAGTTTGTCTTGCACGTCACCCTTGTCCATTCTATCTAGGCCCTCCTTAGTGTACCGAACCATGCATTCAACCCTGCCGTTTGCAGCCGGATGGGCCAGCGCTGTTAAAGCATGTTGGATACCCTGGGCAGCCAGATACTGTTCGAATGCTAACGCTGTAAACTGGGGCCCATTATCTGACACCAGTACATCAGGCAGCCCATGTGTTGCGAAAAGTGTGTCTAGCTGTTTCATTACTGCCTTGGTGGTTGTGGAAGCCATAAGGATGACTTCTAACCAGTTCGAGTAGGCATCCACAACTATTAGGAAGGTGTTTCCTTTTGTCGGCCCTGCAAAGTCAATATGTAGTCTAGACCATGGACCCCGGGGAGTTTCCCATTCTCTGACTGGTGCCTGTGGGGGGGGGTAGGCCTCGATTTTTGACAGTCATGGCATGTTGCCTCCCATCGTTCAATGTCTTTGTCCAGCCCTGTCCACCAGACATAGCTCCTGGCCAGGGCTTTCATTTTGACTATGCCCAGGTGTCCCTTGTGCAACATGCACAGAACATCTTCCTGGAGACTGTTTGGTATAACCACCCTGTCACCCCATAAAATGCAACCTTTTTTGATAGACAGTTCAGTCTGTTGGGTGCGAAATGGCTTAAATGTCTCAGTCTTGTTCTCCTCCGGCTAGCCCTTACCTACCCAATTCAATATGCGCACTGTCAAAGGGTCTTTAGCGGTTGCTCTCGTGACATCTGCTGCGGTTAGCGGCAGGTCCAGGCAGGTCTCTAGTTGTAGTGTGGAGATGGTTGGAGCTGGGTCCTCCTCCGTGATGGGCAGCGGGGAATGGCTTAGGGCATCGGCATGTGTGATGGCTTTTCCGGAGCGATGAATCAGCGTGTCGGAGTAGGCAGTGAGGAATTCAGACCACCTCATCATTCTAGGTGACATCATTCTAGAATGTTCAGGGTTGGCTTGTTGCCTGCTAGGATTCCTAAAAGGGGCTTGTGATCAGTGATGATCAAAAAAGTTCTACCGTAAAGGTACTCATGGATTCTTTTGACTCCGGCAATGATTGCGAGGGCTTCTCTGTCAAGTTGGCTGTAATTGTGTTCTCACTTGGAAAGCGTCTTTGACTAAAAAGCGACTGGTGCTTCTCTGCCGTCTGGTAGCTTGTGGCTCAGGATGGCGCTGATTCCAAAAGGCGATACATCACAGGTGACCGTCAAAGGCAGGGTATTGCTATATTGGATTAAAATGGTGTTCGACGTTAATAGGTCTTTGATACCCTGAAATGCTGCTTGTTCCCGGTGACCCCATGTTCAAGTATTTTTTTTTAATCTAGCAACCAATGTAGGGGTTCTGCTATGGTTGCCTTCTGGGGCAGGAACACATTGTAAAAATTTATGAGACCTAGGAATGCTTGAAGGTCAGTTTTGTTCCTAGGTCTAGGAGTGTCTTAGATTGCCTTTATTTTTTTTTCGGTGGGGTGTATGTCTTGTTCATCAATTAAATAGCCCCAAAACTCAAACTGGTTGGTGGCTAGATCACATTTTTCTCATTTTACTTTGAGGCCTGCATCTCTAAATCTAGTTAAAACTGCTCTTAATCTGTTCTCTAGTTGGTTGGTGTTTTTTGCTGACACCAGAATGTCGTCAAAATAAGGGACGACTCCCTTGATTCCATTTAACAAGCATTCCATGAGGCCTGGGGCAACGCTAAAGCCGAACTGGAAACGGTTACACTTGAATGCCTCTCTATGTGTCACAATAGTCTGTGCCTCTGCGATAATGGGGTCAACGGGTAGTTGTTGATATGCCTGTGCAAGATCAAGCTTTGCAAAAAAATTTCCTCCCCCTAGTGAGTGCAGTAAATGTTGCACTACCGGTACTGGGTATGCGCTTCGTTGGAGTGCATGGTTCAAGGTTGCCTTATAGTCTCCGCAGATGCACACTGACCCATCTGGTTTCACAGGAGTAACGATGGGTATTTCTAACCTGGCATGGTCGATTGGCTCTAAAACCCCTTGAGCTATTAATTTGTTCTATTGTTCATCAATTTTTGGTTTTAAAGCAAACGGGACGCGTCTGGCCTTTAAGCAAATGGGGGCTATTTTCGGGTCTAGGCTAAATGAAATTGGGGTCCCCTTGTACTTGCCTAGGGTCCTGTTGAAAACATCTTGGAATTCTAGTAGCAGGCTCTCCTCCCAGTTGGCTGCGGCAATGCGGTTGATCCCGGTCATCCCGATTCCCAGGGGTGTGAACCATTCGATTCCTAGCAGACTCGGGCGATCATGGTCAACAATGGTCAGAGGCAAGATTTCGGCATGGTTCTTGAATTTGACAAGGAAATGTCCTAGGCCTACTACCGGAATTCGATTGCCCTGGTAGTCTTTTAAAATTAGTCTTTGTTTCTGTAATTCTTTTTGTTTAATGTCCAGTATCAGGTGCCGGATGGTATTCCAGGATACCATAGATAGAAAAGACCCTGAGTCGACTTCCATCTCACAGGGCTTCCCTTCGATGGTCGCCTCTATCCGGACCTTCTTTCCATTTTCTGCCCTGGCATTTCCAATGGTGATTGTCTGATGCATTTCCTCTCTGTCACTGGTTCTTTTGCTTCGGTTCCACCTGCTTCCGGCTTGTCTTTCTTCATGTCTGGGTGTGTGTGTGTATGCTGCCATGTCTTTTTGGACTATGGCTCTTTTTGCTCCTTTCGATGTGCCCCTGTTTGTTACAAGCCCTACAGATTGCATCGAGGAACTGGCATTCAGCTCATGGGTGGTTTCCCCCGCATCCCGCACATTTAAACTCCTGCCGGTTTCTCCTCCTTTCATGAACATTTCTTGTCTGATTGAAGTCTATGGACATCTTCATTTTCGTCCTCGGTATCGCTTTGGGATTCAAGATCTTTGTAATGGGCTGTTGCTATGGGCTGTTTCTTTCCTCCCTCTGCCTTCTTCTCTCTGGCTTGGTTTGGCAGATCAGGGATCGTATTCATCTGGCACATGGTGGCTGCTGACTTCTTTGCTGCTTCGGTGGCGGTTGCCTCTGCAATGGCCTCAGCCATGGTTATGTTTGGTCTATTCAGGAGCTTGTTCTGAAGGGTAGTGCCCTTCAAACCGAGGACCACATGGTTCCTCATGGCCTCGTCCATGTTCTGGAACTTGCAGGCTCCTCCAATGTGTCTCAGGGCTGCTACAAAATCTCCAACAGTTTCATCTTCCTTCTGGTCCTTTTTGTAGAACTCGTGTCTTTTTATCAAGCTGGAGATCACAGGTGCATTGTGTGCTCAGAGCATTCTGTTCAGCTCGGGCCAAGTCATCTGTTTGACATCTCTGGGTTTAGCCAGCATCTTCGCCACTTTAAAGACAGCTGGTCTGCAGTGTGTAAGGAAGACAGCCCTCTTTCTCTGGTCAGAGATTTCCTGCAGTTCGTTGCTTTCCAAAAACATAAGAAAGCAATCAATATACGACTCCCAATCCTCCTCATCAGGATTGAATGGTGCAGGCGGCGCATTGTTACAGGCCATCTCTCTCGCTTGGTTCAGATCGCCGTGTGCTTCGGTCTCACTCTTCTACGACGATCCCACCTTCATCACCAGTGTTCCGTCTGGAAAGAAGCACGTGAGACCGGGTTCCAACAATAAATTCTTTTATTAAACTCGCTAAGCAATAGTAACAAAACAACAGTCCAAGCCACAGCAACCCTTTTTATAGCTGCTTGTCTGCGGCTTGTGGCCAATGACACCACTTTAACTGTTCCCGCTATTTGGCAGGTTAACCGGATTGGTTCTCTAATAGCCAATCCGCAAATGGCCTTTTTGGCCAATCAGAATGGGGAACTTGGAGCCTACCAAGTTCCATACAGAACAAAAACCCCTCCCCTTATCTTGATATGTATTTTGTAAAACAAAGAGCCAATATGTTAATTCCCCCCACTCCCTTTTTAGAAACGATCTTTTCTAGAGTTTCCCAGGACACATCTCACTGTGGAATTTTTATGGTCTCTTCATCTCCTGGCTGTCTCTCCCAGAGGTGATAGATTCCAGCCATCTGGGTTTCATCCCTCCATTGTATCATGTGTAGGTTATACAAATTTGAAATAAGATTAAATATATTCAGGTTACATCAAGAAGGATTTCTTTATCAGTACCCCCCTTTTTTTCTTTTTCCATTGAAGAAATGACAGATACACGGATCTGACGACTGCTTTATAAAGCCTTAGTAAGGCCACATCTGGAATAATGCATCCAGTTTTGGTCACCACTTTACAAAAAGATGTTGAGACTTTGGAAAAAGTACATAGAAAATCAACTAAGAAGATTAAAGGCCTGAAGACAAAAACATATAAAGAGCGGCTTCAGGAATTAGATATGGCTAATCTAAAGAAAAGAAGGACTAGTGGAGACATGATAGTAATCTTCCAGTATTTGAGGGGCTGCCACAAAGAAGGGGGGGTCAACCTTTGTTCCAAGCACCAGACAAGAAGCAACAGATGGCAACTAATCAAAGAGAGAAGCAACCTGGAATTAAGGAGAAATTTCTTAACAGTGAGAACAATTAACCAGTGGAACAGAAGTTGCCTTCAGAAGTTCTGGGTGCTTCATCACTGAAGGTTATTAAGAAAAGACTGGACAGCCATCTATCTGAAATGGTATAGGGTCTCCTTCTTGAGCAAGGGAGTGGACTAAAAGACATACAAGATTCCTTCCAGCTCTATTCTGATTGATTGAATGGTTGATTGGATTTCTCTTACCTCTAGATGAATGAAACAAATTCTTGTAGGGTGATCTTCTCCCACCTTTGTTTCATCCAGTCTACACACATTTGGTTGTCTGCTAATCAACATCTTCTGAGTGGATCTTCTCTCAGTCTAATCCTAAAATCATTTTTCACCTAGAAAAATCTTAAATTCTGGGAATTTCCATAGAGTTGGAAATACAGATCCAATGGCAGCTGTAATACTCCACAGTAATCTGGACACATAACAGATAGAGCTGGGTATACTTTGAAAAGGATTCAGAAGAAATATTTTTAATTTGAGTTTTTTTTTTAATTAACTAAATACAGTAACAAACTTGAGGGAAAATATGCTAAATTATAAAAGAGGGAAAGAAGCTTAACCCCACCCACAGAAGCAAAAACATAGAAGATGTACAGTATGTTTACATATACTGTATATCAATAAATTGAAGCTGAAGTTCCTTAACAGCCATCCATAGCTAATTTACAATATTTTTTATCAATTTTGCAAACCACTGAAAAGCTGCACTCAAATCATAGAATCATAGGGCTGGAAGGAACTTGGAGGTCTTTTAGACTCCTGCCCATTCTAGACAAATGATTCTCCAATGACCATCGCCTACTTCTTGGTAAGACAGGAAAAAAAGTGGGATAAACAGCATCACCACCAAATGGATTCTACAACTCAGCATGTAGTCCTTAATGGAACTACATGGACAGAAACATGTGTTGGGGTACCACAGATTCTGTCTTGTGCCCAAAACTCTTCAGCATCTTCATACATGATTGAGATGAGGGGATAGAAGAGGAATTCAAGTTTATAGACAGCACCAAGTTGGTGGACAGGAGAATTGCCAACACTTGGAAGATGGAGTCAAAGTTCAGAAGGATTTTGATAGTCTTGAGCATTGGACCCTATCCCAAAAGATGCAGTTCAGTGGTGAGAAAAGTAAGGCCCTGCATCTAGGCAAGAAAAACCAAATGCACAGGTATAGAATACATAGAACCTGACTCCAGTGTGTGGTCCTAAGATCCATCAAAAGAGAGATAGCATCAAGATTATGAGAAGTTATAATATCACTTTATATTGCACTAGTGAGGCTACACTTAGTATACTATGTCCAATTCTGGTTGAGGGAGACATTTTTGGTCTCAGTTTGGGTCTTGGGAGTTATAAGTCAGTAATGTGCCTCAGAAAGCTTCAGCTTTGGCAGATGGATTACTGGTTCTTGGTCTTCATTGGTCGACTGGCACAATGGGGGAGCATCTTTCTTCTGTTGGCACCTCAAACCCTTGCAGAAAGGAAGCCCTGGGAACAAAGCTAAATTGCCCCAGTAAGCTGAGGGTAATGACAAGGGACTTTGGCCTAGACCAAGCACCTCCAAACGTGGCAACTTTAAAACTTGTGGACTTTAACTCCCCAGATGGCTGAGGAATTCTGGGATTTGAATTCCACAAATCTAAAAGTTGTCAAATTTGGGGACCCCTGCCCAAGGTGTAATCAGGATCAGGGATGAGGCAGCTGTAGATCCTAATGGAAGTTCAGTGAACCTGATGGTAGTAAAAAAGAATGCATGCGTTTTTTGAGGGTTATTCTTTCTGTATGCTAATTTAGAAATAACAATTTCTAAGCCCACAAATTACAAATATAGCTGCTTCCTAGTTGCAATTTGCATACATTTAAAAGCATTATGCATCACCTGCTATAAAGGGGGGCAAGGATGGTGAAGCAGGATAAAAATAGGGTAGTTTCTTTCAGCTAAATGTCCTTTTAGTAATCATCTCTGAGATTTCACTCTTTTAGTCTGGTGTCTTCAATCTCAGTGTTTAGTGTAAAAAGGCAGTGACTTTAACAACAGATACCAGTAACTGGAAATTCTGACTTTACACTCTTAAGGCCCTGTCACACTGCCCAACGGATGCAAAACGTTTGTAAAAAGGACACAGCGGATGAGAAAAATGTTCCATCCATTGTTATCCACTCTCAAAAGGGGCAAAAATTTGCATAAGCAGAGCGGATAACACGGAAAGGAATGGACAGGGGGAGGATGCAGAGCGGATGGAAAACGGATGCGGAACAGAAGCCTAGCGGATGGAAGCGGATGCAGAGCAGATGCAGAGCGGATGCAGAGCGGATGCGTAGAGGATGCGTAGAGGATGCAGAGTGGATGCAGAGCAGATGCAGAGCGGATGACACGGATGCGTAGCTACAACCGCTTTCATCCTTTCTCCGTCCGTGCTACTAACGCTACGCATTTGTTCCGCTTCCTCCCTGTGTCCATTTACCACTGGAACGGATTTGAGTTGCGCGGATGCACAGCGGATGCCTAGCGGATATAGCAGATGCGTAACGGATGCAGAACGGATGTCTCCCGTATGCCTAGTGGATGCAGAACGGATGCATTGGATAAATTTTTTTCTCAAAAGTTTTGAGCAGCTCAAAACCTTTTGAGCGGATGAAATGTCAATAGATGGATGCTGGACGGATAGAGAGGAAGCAAATCAGAGGCAGTGAGTACAGAATGGAAGCATCATGTTAACCAATGGATGGCAAGTGTTTTTCTCCGTTTTACATCCTCTTTCCATCCGTTGGTGCAGTGTGACAGTGGCTTTAAGAAATAGCAGGAAAAGGCAATTGTAAAGGCCCTGTCCCACTGCACTTACGGATGCAAAGAGGATGTAAAATGTTAAAAAAAGCTTGCCATCCGTTGGAAAACGCTATGCATCCATTGTGTACTTTTTGCATACGTGTTTCATATGCTCTATCCGTCGAGCAACCATCCACTGCAATTTCATCTGTGCAAGAAGTTTTGAGCTGCACAAAACTTTGTGAACGGATGAACTTTCCGCCGTATATGATGTAAATCCGTGACATATGAGCAACAAACGTTCTGTGTCCGTTTATCATCCGTTAAACATCCGCTGTATCCTCTCTGCATCCTCTGGGCATCCTCGCAACTCACATCCACTGCAGCTGAAAACAGAAAGAGGGAGGAAACAAAAGGTACACGGAACGTCTACATAGAGTTAGTAGCATGGAAATAGAAAGGATGCGCAGTGAACGGTTTGCATCTGATATACATCCACACGGCATCCCCTTTCTTTCCTTTCGGTGTACATGATGCATCCGCTTCATCCGCTATGCGTCCGCTTCGCAATTCTCCCTGGAACCTCTTCGGAGGTGTCATCCGCTTCCATCCACTAGGCTTCCTATGAACATCCATTTAACATCCCCACTACATACTACCCACATCCGTTTTTTTCTGTTCTTTTCCTTTCTGTTTATGCAAATTTTCACCACTTTTGGGAGCAGATGACAACGGATGGAGCCACCCCCGAAATTTTGCTCGTCCGCTGTGTCCTTTATGCATACGTTTTGCGTCCATTGGCCAGTGGGACCAGGCCTTTACTGAATTATCTTCAAATCAATAAAATCAAACCATAGGTAGTCCTCATTTAACAACCACAATTGGTCCTGGAATATTGGTTTTTCAATGGCCACTATATGACCTCACTCAATTTTTTTGACCATTTTTACAATGTCTGTAAAACTCAGTCATTACAAAAAAACAACATAATTGTTAAATCATGTGATTGTTAAGCAAATCCATGCTCCCAATGTCATTTTTTTTGCCAAAAATTGGCAAAAAAAAATAATAATGAGGCACATTGCAGTCTTGTGACTGTGGGATGCTTCAACTTGTTCATAAATCTGAGCTCATTGTCAAGTGCCAGAAATGTAGTTATGTGACTGTAGGTGTGTTTGCATATGCAAACATTTTTGAGTCTATTGTAACTTTGAAGTTGCTACATGACAAACTGTTAAGGGAGGACTATCTGTAGGAGATTTGGACATGCCAGAACATAGAAAATAGAACACGAGAGTTAAAAGTTTTCTCGTCCAACCACCTGCTCAAGCAGGAGACCCCACACCATTCCAGACAAATGACATGACTTAGGTAATTCCTGACCCCTGTCATTCTTGTGAGAAGGATATAGGCATCCTGTAGATCAGTGAACCAGAACACACAGTTGTGGTTGATTGGTTGAAGAGTGCTGGCTCCTGGGTAAGGCAACCTGTGTTGTGATTGATTGTTGTGAGTGTGGAGGCAGAGTTTCCTTTTCCCCCACCTATTTCTTTTGTGTTTTCCTCTGTGTGCTCTGAGATTTAACTCATGTTTGCCTGACTATCTTGTTTAGGGTATATATAGATGAAAAATATATTTATATAAATCTGCAAGTTTGTATCAGCATCTCTGACATCATTTGGATACCTGCTGATAACTGACAAAGGCCAACTGGGGAAGTCAGATTTGCTTAATGATCACATACTCCCTTAATGATAGCAATAGGACTTAGACTTAAATACCACTTCACAGTGCTTCATAGCCTTCTTTAAGTGGTTTATAGAATCAGTCTACTGCACCCAACAATTTGGGTCCTCATTTTATCGACCTCAGAAAGATGGAAGTCTGAGCCAATCTTTAGCCTGGTGAGAATCAAACTGCTGTTAGTGAGTAATACTACATTCTAACCACTGCGCTACCATGACTATTGAAGTGATTTGTTTAAAAACCATGGTAAAATGGCTGTAAAATCAGGTCTGGTCATATGATGACTCATTTAACAACTGCATTACTTAGCAACTGAAATTCTAGTTGCAGTTGTTGGTTGTAGGTTGAGAACTTCCTATACTTTTTTTTTAACCTTCCTTCCCTTAGACTTAAGGCAGTCTAAGTCTCTTCTTTTTGCTATCTCCCTGCACAGGGCTCTAGTCCACTGCCTCCTTTTAGTGTATCTACAGTCTCCATTTTTACTTCCCTAGCCATAGGTGCACTGCCAGCTCTCTATGCTTTCCTTAGCTCTTGCTAGTTAGCAGATTTTCTCAGAATCCACCACCTCTCTTTGTCAGGTTCTGCTTTTTCCACCACACCAATCCCAGGACCATAAATTCCTCTGCTCAAGGGTGCATATATGGGATTCCATGTGTCAGGCTGCCATGAGGTCTTTGAATCACCCACATAGGAGCTGCATAATTGCATCCAAATCATACAGCTCTGGTGGCCTACTATTTTGCAGGAACACTAGCCAGCCAGCAGCACCACTTTCCAGTTGGATGCCAGTGCGTGAACCCAGGCTGCATCATCTGGATGCATCCCCCCATAGTGCTCCATGTAGTGCTACATCTGGGTGAAATGGAGCATCAGAGGGGGTGGTAGCCAATTTTATCACAATGTGCCCAGTTGGTAGGGCTGCTTCTGCCACCGGTGGAGAGAGTCCAGGGACATGGGGGTAGAGTCTGCTGCTGCTGCTTCTTGTGCGAGGAAACCAATTGTCCCAGCAGGTGCCATCACCACCAGCTGCAGGAGGGGAGAAGACAGGGTGGATAATGATTCCCCCCACCATGTCCCCCCATCCCAGCCACTGCTGCTGCAGCACCCGGTGATACAGCTCCTTTGATTTATAGTCCACTGAACTTTTCTCCCAGTTACTCTGATAGGCTGTGGGTGGCTGCTGGAAGTTTCCACTCGATCGGTTTGTCTTACTCAATCAGACACTTTGCCTTCTACTTGCTTCCTCAGATTATATTGACTCATGAACACCAAGGTTCCAGGTAATACATCCCATCCAATAAGAACTCCAAGGCAGGCATATTCCTCAAAGAACATTTTATTGGGACATATCAAATTGGCATTTTCTTGGGGGAAAACCAGCTCTAAGTTTGGTTTTACACCCAATTAAAAGTAAAAGGAAGAAGACCTTGAGAACAGTTTGATGCAATACAAAAGGCTTAGGTGCCTTGGAATGGAACTGAGCTGATAATTGGGTGCTGTCCTGTGGAATTAACAACTGCAAACTGCTTACACTGGATACTTAGAAACAGATGGGGAAGACACAGAAACCTATCCTTGAGAACATTTGACTCTTGATGGATTACAAATATGTTGGACAATGTGAAATTTGGATTTAATTTGAAGCTAAGTGGAGATTTATTTTTTTTTGAACTGCTGAATAGAGATGATATGTAACTATTGGGTTTTTTTGTGGGTCTTGTGGATTACAAATATCATTTTCTATAAGAAGAATAAGTGAATTAAGAGGGATATTGAAGAGATTGCTTGGACATTTTAGATACAATCTGTATGGAATTTAGAGTTAAAATTAGAGTTAAAATTAAAGTTAAAAGATAGTGAAATTAGTTGAGGATAAAAGGAAGGGAAAAAAAGAAAAAAATGTGGTGGAAAAAGCATTACCAGTTAATATTTAAAAGGGCACAAAGAATTTGGGAGAAATTTGAAGAGTGGTAGTACACCTTATCTAAAGCCACTGATATGTTGATAAAGTTCAAAATGTCAAATTCAAACCTATCTAAATGAGGGGGCAAAACTGGATTGGCACCATCATCTGCCCCATCATTCACCCCATTATCATCAACATCAAGCCCTGCAAGCCAAAGGTCAATAGAAAACTTAATCCAACAGGAAAAAATGAATACAATTCAAAAAAATATGCAAACACAGTGTCAATTGCTACAAGAGGCCATAACCAAGAACCATAATGAAGTAAAGACTGAGATAGGTGAAATGAGGACTGAGGTGAGAGAGATCAAGGGAAAAATGCAAAATATGGATGAAGAACTGGGGACTTTTCAACAAATGTTAGCTAAAAATGAGGAAAAGATTAAAATAATTGAAGAAAAGTCAGAACAAGTAGGAAAAAAAACAGAAAAAATCAGAGACTAATGATGGCCTATAAAGAACTCAGTGGAACTATAATGCAGTTGCAAATGGAAAAGGCCAAACACTTTTTGAGGTTTCAGAATATTGAGGAAGGGAGAGAAGAAAACATAGCTGAGCTAATGGTAGATCTATTGGTTCAGACATTACAGGGAACAACACATGAGATGAGGGCAGAGATAGATGAAATATTCAGAATTCACACTAGCTACACTAAAGAGAAGAAACTCCCAAGGGAGGTACACATAAGATTAATGAAAAAAACAACAAGAACAGAAATTCTTAAAAATAAAAATAAAAGAGGAAACCCTAAAATATAAAGGAAGAGAGATTATGGTTCTAAAGCAAGTACCCAGAAGAGTTGGAGACCTGTGGAAGCAGTATCAATTTCTGATGGGACAGTCAATCAAACACCAAATAAACTTCAGATGGCTGTTACCAGAAGGAATCCTGGTTACCTGGAATGATAGAAGACAAAGACTGGACTCTCTAGATCAGGGGTCTCCAACCTTGGCCACTTGAAGCCTGGAGGACTTCAATTCCTAGAACTCCCCAGCCAGCGGGAATTCTAGGAGTTGAAGTCCTCCAGGCTTCAAGTGGCCAAGGTTGGAGACCCCTGCTCTAGATAGCGCATATGAATTTTATGACTATTAGTTTAAGCCACAGGTGCAACAAATAAGAAGTGAGGAAGTAGAAAATAGAAGACAAGAGGAATTAATGACAGATGAAACTATGATTAAGCAACAAGAAGGAAGTGAAGTTGAACAAAAGACACAAGCAGAACAAGGAGTAAGAACAAAGGAGAAAAAAGAAACAAGAACAACTAAATGGAAAAATAAGTGTCACAATGAAAGAAGAAATAAACCTACTATCAATTAACATAAATGGATTAAATTCTCCCATGAAGAGAAGACTTTTTACAAAACTGCAAAAAAGTGGACTTTCAGTGGATTATAAAGATTAAAATATTTTAAGATGAAGAAAACAACATCAGCGCCATCTTCTGTGTCATCCTCTGCTACATCAAGCCCTGCTGGACAGACATCTTGGACTTCTTTTGCAACAAGAGAAGGCTAATCAGATGCAGAGAGAGATTAAAACTATGACACAAGCTTTACAAGAAGACATGGAAGATCTGAAGGAAGGGATAGAGAAAGTAGATGAAAGGAAGGGAAAGTTGAAGACAAAGCAGAGGAAATAGAAGAAAAAATAGATGGTCTCCAACAAATGATGACAAAAAATGAAGAGTGTTTAAAAAGTAGAAGAGAAAGCAGAACTTACAGAAAAAAGAGTGGGAAAGCTTGACTATAAATTCACAGTAGCAGATCAAAATAAAAAAAGAATTATAATTATGCTAGAAATGGATTATGCAGATTATTATCTGAAATTTCAGAATATTGAAGAAGAAAAAGGAGAAAAGCTGGTGGAAATAATGGCAGAAATGCTGACAAGTGCCCTGGAAGTGCCAAAAGAAAAACGTTGGCCGAAAGCCCTCTATATTAAAGAGACAATAAAGGCAGAATTAATCTACACTGATGAGGAAGAAAGTGTTTTAGATATAACAATATAACAATAAGCAGTGGCAATATCGTAGTGGCAATATACACACTAAATAATAAACAAGTGGATTTCTATGAAAAACTTCACAAGAAAATAATAGAATTAGAATATGAAAACATATGTATATTTGGAGATTTCAATGTGCTGGTAGACATGGAACTGGATTATAAAACTAGAAAGACAAAAAAAAAAGCTAGGAAAGTGCTGCCAAACACTTTTTTTTAAATGACAGAAGAACTAGGTATTCAAGATGCATGGTGAGGAACACACTCCAAGAAAAGTGAATATACATTCTATTCAAATAGACATATGTCTTGGTCTAGAATAGATATGATATGGACATCAACAGAGTTAACCTCTGATATGCAAGAAATAAATATTGAAAGAAGTATTTGGGCAGATCACAATCTGATAAGTGATTTGGTTGGGACAAAAAAAGAGGCAGAGATGGACAATGAATGAATTAATATTGAAAGAAAAAGAATTAACCAAATTTGCGCAAAAAGAATTGGATTTTTAAAAAAAAAGAACAGGAAAGAAGGAATCTCACTATAAACAATATGGGATACAGCAAAGGCATGTATTAGAGGTTAATTATAACATACATGGGAAGAAGGAATAAAAAGAAAATCAGGCACAAAAAAAACTAGAAGAGCAATATGAAAAATTAGAGTCTGAATTACAGAAAAACCCACAAAAAAGAGTATTAAAAAATCAAATGGACTTAAAAAAACACAAGTTGAATTTAATAGGCAAAGAAGAACTAGCACAAAAAATCAAAAGAGCTAAACAAAACTTTTTTGAAAATGCAAATAAGCCAGGAAGATGGCTGGCGTATAGACTGAAAAAAGAGAGAAAATAAATTGATCTACCAGCTAACAGATAAGGAAGAAAATGTTTACTATACAAATGATGATAAAAAGAAAATAATTCAAAACTATTATGAAAAATTATATAAACAAGAGGATATTCTAGAAGAAAAAGTGGAAAGATATTTAGAAAAAGTAGAATTACCTGCAGTACCAAAAGCAATTAAAGTAATATTAGAAGAAAGAATAACAGTGATGGAATTAACAGAAGCAATTAACAGACAAAAGAATGACAAAATACCAGGCCTGGATGGATTACCAGCAGATCTGTATAAAACATGATGAGACTCTTTAAGCAACCCATGTTGGAAGTATTTAATGAACTACTGATTCTTGGTTGGAAGCATAAATCACTCTCATACCGAAGTAAGACTCAGACTTGCAATAGATTAAAAACTATACACCAATATCCTTATTGAATGCGGACTACAAAATATTTGCATCAATAACAGCAAAGAGGTTAAAGAGATTTTTAAATCAATTTATACATCCAGATCAAAATGTTTTTTTTTAACCTAAGAGACAAATAAAAGATAACATGAGAATAATTTTGAACACTTTGGAATACTATGAAGTGCATCCAGAGAAGCAAATAACATTGATATTTTTGGGTGCACAGAAGGTGTTTGACAATGTGAACTGGCAATTTATGATAGCACAATTGGAGAAGATGAACTTTGGGGAGGGATTTATTAAGATGATAAAGGTGATATAAACAAACTACAAAAGTGATGATTAATGGAGACATGACAGAAAAAGCTAATATTGAAAAAGGAACAAGACAAGGGTGCCCTTTGTCATAATTATTTGTACTAACTTTGGAAGTATAAAATAGAAATATTAGACAAGACAAAGAAATAAATGGTGTGGAAATAAAAAAAGAAAAATATGAATTGCAGGCATTTGCAGGTGGTTTAGTTTTTATTCCAGAAGTTTTTATTCCAAAAATATGAATTGCAGGCATTTGCAGGTGGTTTAGTTTTTATTCCAGAAGATCTATTAGAAGCAAGATCCAAACTAATGGGGAAAATAGAAGAGTATGGTGAAGTGGCAGGATTAAAAATAAATGGAAAAATCTAAAATTTTAGTGAAAAATATTACAGAAAAGCAGAAAAAAGAAATAACGATGAGCTTAGATATTCAGATTGCTAAGAAAATCAAGTGGTTAGGGATCCACTTAACAATAAGATGGACAACAATTAAAGAGAATAGTTATTTTAAATTGATACAGCAAACAAAGATAGATCTGGAAAAATGGAAAAATTTGCAATTATCACAAATAGGAAGAATAGCAACAATTAAAATGAATATACTACCAAAGTTATTATTTTTGTTCCAAACAGCCCAGATAAAATTGAACCTCTGTGCAGGCCCTGCATTTACCTTGCATCCAAAACTCCTGGGACGAGTGAGGTGGAGTGGGAGGGGAGGGGCAGGGCAGGGTGGGAGGGGCCAGGCAGGGGTGGGATTTGGTGGTTCTCCAAACGGGCCATAACATTCGCTATAGGTTCTCCTGAACTCAGGTGAACCAGTAGCAGCCTACCCCTGGCAAGAATGTTGAAGAATATGTCGGTCAAGTGTTGGAAGTGCAACCAAATCCTGGCCTCATATTACCACATGTGGTGGACAAATCCAAAAGCAAAAAAAAAATGGACTAAAATACACACCTGGCTAGAAAAAAATGATAAAGGAACATGTAGGTTTAAAACTGGAATTTTTTTCTGTTGAATATCATACCAAACAAATGCAGTAAAAAGAATGCATATTTAATAATACATGTATTAACAGTGGCCAGAATAGTGTTTTCACAACATTGGAAGGGCAAGGAGATCCCCACAGAAGAAAAGATAATAAAAAAAAAATTAGAATGTGCAGAAATGAATAAACTAACATTTGAAATTAAAACAAGGGAAGACACTGAATATTTTGAGGTATACGATCGGTTTTATCAATGGTTAAATGAGAGAAACAGGAGTTTGAACTTTGAAAATTACAGGAGAAAGATTAATTTTAATATTAGGGTTGACCATTGTAATTTACTAATTTTAATTAATTTTAATTAGTACTAACAATATGTATCAATATTATGAGGGAAAAGCGCTATTATAAGATTACGATTATAGAATATTATTTCCACAATGAATATTACTCAAATGAATTGTAACCAGAAAACACAGTCTATATGGATTTTGAATATGTTGTTCTTTTGATTTATATTAATAAAGGAAAAAATAAAAAAAATAAAATAAAAGTAAAACTTTGTCACTCTCCCGCCCCCCAGGTCACCAATCACATGGTACAATCTGCATGTGGTCCAGTTGCTAACTGACCTCAGTCTCCACTTTTCTAATACCTGCACCAACATCCTTGATTCGCAGGGGAAAAAAAATTATTTTGGCTACAACACCCCAGCTATCTCTACACCCCCTCTCCTTTGCCCTTTCTCTCCAGGCTGTGTCAGCCCTGAAGGAGTGAGAAGAGAAAACTTCCCAGAGAAAAGCTACAAAAAGAAAATTACCATAGTTTAGCCAACTTCAGGGTTGACACTGAGGGGATTATGGGGTCCTCAGCTTCCACTACCTTTCCAAAAGGTCTTTCCAAAGAAGACCTTTCCCTGCAGGTCTTCTGTCTTGGTGGATATCTCTTCTCCAGTGGCAGAAGGCTGTCAGGCATTTCGTAGTCTCCCCCCTCACCTTCAGAATTTACCACCCCCAGAGGTGGGATTGAACTGGTTGTTAAGATTCTGCGCAGTTTGGTGAACTGACAAATCCCACCACTGGCTGGCCCTGCCTGCCCTGCCCTATCTTGCCTTGCATCTTGGCTGGTGGCAAGAGTCACACCTGTGTCCAGCTACTCTCTGGCTCCTTCTCTTGCTCGCCCAGACCACATGATCCAGTTGATCTCTGTGCCTCACCCGCTCTACTCACCACGGCTGCCCACAATGGTTAGATGTCAGCTGAAAGGTTGCCTTGCAGTGGACACAGTCAGGCTTGGCTGCCTTTTGGGCCTGCCTCTTGTCATCCTTCAGCCCACATGCTGCCTACTCGCCCTTTGCCTCAGGTTGGGTGAAGCACAAGTTCCTGGCTCTGGCCTTCCTTGGGGCTTCCGCTCGCATGCTGCCCACTCTCTCTTTGCCTCAGATCAGGGGACATGACAGACCACAGTTCTGGCCTTCCCCAGGGCCTCTTTCTGCATGCTGTGCCACCACTGTGAAAATGGTGCAAGTCCCATGGGTTTAGAAGGTAAGGTTGATGGCGGGGAAGGAAGATCTGCTCCAGGCTTGCTGTGCCTTGGTGGGGGAGGACATGAAGAAGTTCGGCAAGATGACAGCAAGATGTAGCACATTAAAAGAGAATAATTATATTAAACTTAAACAACAGATAATTACAGATTTGAAGAAATGGGAAAATTTACAATTGTCATTAATAGGGAGAATTTCAACAATTAAGATGAATATTTTACCTAGAATTTTATTTCTCTTTCAAACAATACCAATTAGACTTGGAAAAGACTATTTTGAAGATTTAAATAAAACTATGTTGAAGTTTATATGGCAAGGTAAAAAAGCGAGAATAAAGTTAAAACTTTTGCAAGATGCTAGAAATAGAGGAGGTTTTGGCCTGCCTAATTGGGAATTGTATTATCAAGCTGCAAGTTTGATGTGGGTCAAAGAATGGATAACATTAAGAAAACATAGATTGTTGACATTAGAAGGACATGATTTACTGTTGGGCTGGCATGCTTTTTTATGGTACAAGGGAACTAAAACACAGGGGTATTTCAGAAGACATTATATACGGGAGTCTTTGTGGTTAAATTGGGAGAAGATAAAAAAACAATGTTATTTGAAAATTCCAATTTGGTTATCGACTATTGAAGCATTTTCCTATCCTATAATCTATAAAAAGGAACAAACAGTTATATATGGGGAACTGTTGGATGAAAAGGGTGGACTTAAAACGATCCAAAATTTAGAGGAACAAGGTATAAGGATGAATTGGTTTTCATATGCGCAAATACACTCAAGATATCTTGAAGATTTTAAAACGGAAGGATTCTATGATAAACAGACTGATTTAGATAAGATATTGATGGGTACTGATGAGAAAGTGATTAAAAAGTTATATGGTTATTTATTGGGAATTAAGCTGGAGGAAGAACAAGTTAAAGAAACTATGATTGTATGGGGGAAGAATTTTGGATATGGAATTGATTTAGAGCAATGGCAAAAATTGTGGTCTCAAAATTATAAAATGACAATGTCAATAGCATATAAAGAAAACTTGTATAAGATGTTTTACAGGTGGCACCTTCCCCCGACAAGAATAGCAAGAATGTTCAAGAATAAATCTGAAAAATGTTGGAAATGTCATCAGATACCTGGCTCATACTATCATATGTGGTGGACTTGTGAGAATGCTAGAAAATATTCGACTAAAATTCACATGTGGTTGGAAAAAATGACAAAGAAACACATAGACTTGAAGCCAGAGATCTTTTTATTGGGAATTTTACCTGATATATATAATAAAGACTTGAAATATTTGATTGTAAATGTATTAACAGCGGCTAGGATTGTATTTGCTAAAAACTGGAAGAATGAGAAAATACCATTGCAGGAAGAAATTATTAAGAAAATATTGGAATGTGCTGAGATGAGTAGATTGACATTTGAAATTAGAGAACAAGAAGATAAACAATTTTATGCAATTTGGGGTTTTTTTAATCAATGGTTAGATGATAAAATACAATAATAGAGCATTAATATTATATATATGAAGAGTTTTTTAGGATTGATTTGTTATGATTATACGATAAATTATAGAATAAACTGTTTGAAGTATTGTTATCTCGCAAAGCATGAATGATTAAAAGTATAGTCAGAAAAAGATTTTTTTATTTTTATTTTTTTTTAGTAATATTAGAATATGGATTGACAATATGAGTGGTTATGCAATATAATTGTAATTGACACTATAAAATGAATGCACAAAACTGATGAACCAACCGATACACCGGAAGTATATATGAGAGTAGATGTTTTTAATGTTTTGTATGTTTGTCTGTTTGTAGAAAATTAATAAAAACTTTATAAAAAAAAAAAAGAAGTTCGGCCATCTTTTAGACCCAGCTTTGGCTTCCATGGGACCTTCCGGGTGGGAGGCCTGAGAGAAAATACCTCCCCCAAGGGCCATCCTCTCGCCCATCTACTGACTAGCCTGTCCTGGAAGTGGCATGTCACCTTGTCACGGGCTAGATGTGGGATCTGAGGCAAAGTGGAGTTCAAGCAGGCGGCAGCCCAGAGCAGGGCCTGAAAGGCAGCCAAGCCTCGCTGTGTCCCCATCACCATTGAGAAGCCTGCAGCCCCTGCTCTTTGCCCGTGCAAGAAGCCAGTCTTTTTCAATGCAAGAAGCCTGCAGCTGCCAGTCTTTGCTGGTGCGAGAAACTCCAGCTGCTACTGCCAGCTCTGTTTCAGCTGGCAAAGAGATGGCAGCTAGAGGCCCTTCGTGCTGGCAAAGATGTGGCAGCTGCAGGCTTCTCATGCCGAAAAAGACCAGTGGCTGCAGGCTTCTTATACTGGCAAAGAGTGCCAGTTGCAGGCTTCTTACACCAAACAAGACCGGGGGCTGGAAGCTTCTCACACTGGCAAAGAGGTAGCAGCTGCAGGGGTCTTGGGGTGGGGTTGTGTGCCAATAAAGGCTGGAAGTAGCTGCCTATCATTTCCTGCTGCAAAAACATTTTTAAAAACTCTGACTGTTGGGCAGTGAGACCCAGAAAGAAATGAGGTGTCAGAAAATCATCGTTGCTGTTGCTGCACAAAGGTTGCTGCACTAAGTGCATGCTGTTGCTACACTAAGGCTTCAGCCACTGCTGCTTTGGCCTGCCTCCACCACCCCACCTTCCCATGAGTGACATCGAATTGGCCATTCCCACTCAGTCACATGAACCCACCAGTCTTTAGGATGAACCAGTTGTTAAATTAGTTGGATCCCACCACTGCCCATTTATTTCTGTTTGGCAAAGTGCACTGAACATTGATGCAGGCAACAAAGAAAGCAAATCAGCTTTGACACTTATCCAGGCACATTTTGCCTTGAAAGTATAAAACTTCATATGTGCCTTTTCTTCTTGGCATGGATGGCCTGAGAAAGCCTCTCTTTTATGGGCAGATAAAAAGGTTGCCTGATGGGTGCCTGGGGTGACAATTTATTTTTTTTCCAGGTGAGAATAAGTGGCAACTGGAAGAAAGTTGCACAGCTACATAATTAGGCTGCAGAGCAGAAGGTCCATAGTCTTGTAGGCAGTTCTTAGGAAGTTTGAGAATTTGGTCTTCAATAAGTAAAGGAATGCCTCCTCCAACCTGTTCCCCCTCCCCTCCCCTCCACCCTTTCTTAACTTACTCTTAATCTGTAATCTTCTCACAGCCCTATAAAGATGAAAAGCTCAAAAGGTCTCAGAAGCAGCTCTGGCCTCCAGACCCTTTTCTCTCTGTAAGCAGCAGACAAAGCACTGTGTCTTAGCCCCTCTGGGCCGGGGAGGGTTTCATCCAACCCCTTGAGGGCGTCCTTGTGCTCCCTTGTTTTAGCTTCAGTGAGGCTTCCGGTGCAGAAAGATCTCTTCTTGTGGCTGTTTCTCCCCTTGAAAAATGCTTGGGGAGACCAATAAATGAGGGGGAGAAATGATACAACCCTCCGTATTAGCCTTCATTTTAATGAGCCTGGCACCTGTTCATTAGACTCTTTGCCAAAGACCCAGCTGCTACTCCATTCTGTAGCCAGGTCCTTTTCAGTCCCCAAATCGTGCTCTTGGTGCTGGCATCTGCTTTGGCCTGGGGCATACAAGATAACAGTTTGTGTAGCATGTTGGGTGAAACAAATCAGTAGCCCACAGTTTAGCCTTGAATGCTTGCTTGATTTCCTCTTGACTTATTCCTTGTCTTTCTGCTTGGCTTGCTGTCAGGCATTGTCCTTACAGATCCCCTGGCCTGACCCTCCTGGTCTTTGCTGATCCTGGATGCTCCCTCTGCCCTTCATCCTGGCCTTGGCAAGTCCCATTTTCCTCTGATCAGGACTGCCGGGTGAGTGCTTAGCATCAACCAGAAAATTGGAGTCCTGTTACGGTATTTAAAATGTTACTGCAAATCATGGCTTTAGTTATTACACCATGTAGATTACCACCGCTATTATATTACCACAGGAAGACTTAGCAAGGGAACATTTTGAAATCCCATCATGAAGTACCTTCTGGGCAAAAAGCAAAAGGGAAAAGCGAAATTGTCGTGTAAAAAAAGGCTTTTCTGGAGCACAGTGCAATATTAATGCACTGCCCTGATTACCACCAGTCAGGAAGGTGTCCTGTTTGACCTTTCTCTATAAAAGAATTTTGCAGAAAGAAAAGAGAGAGGGTTTCAACTGATAGTTGAGATTATCGAGAGTGCCTCTGTGAAGGCACTCAAAACCTGTGAAGGTTTTGAATTCTCAAAACCTTGCTTGGAAGCATCTCGTCACCTGCTTGATTATTTGATGCCATGTTAGTCCTTGGCTAGTGTGATGGTTATTGACCAATATTTTGGTCAGTATTATCCCCTGTGGCAAAGAGCAGTGAATCTCCAGGAGAGACCTTCTGCCTCACAAGCTGTGTTGAACCAGCCTAGCTTTTGTGTCATTTTGGGAATCTTGGTGCTTCTCCTGGCCTCCCTGTACTTCACCTCGAGTCCTTCAAGAAAAGGGGGAGAACACACCAACCTTCAGGCTTGGTCCAGCCTTCTTCCTTTGCACGGGTAGCATTTTTCCCCTTTACCAACAAAAATCTTCAGGCCTGCCATAGCAAGGCCGGTTGGAGTTGTGGGAACATGACGGAGGAGACAGAGATAGCTGGGAATGTGTCGCCAAAACAACATTCTTTCCCATGGGAGCCAAGAATCAGGTGTTTGAAAGGCGTGTGTTAGGGATAACATTGTTTACCCTAACTGGTTTAGGTGAAATAATAACTATGAATCATAGTTAGTGTATATTAGAGTGTATGCAGCTTTAACTGTGAAATAGCAGTTAAAGGAGTGGTTAAGAAAACAATATAAAAGTAGCAAGACTACGGCTTGCTCTCTCTCTGGCTTTGATGATCCCTGATTACTGCTTGGAATCAAGACTGCATTGCTCAAACGGGAGAGACAACACAGGACTGATTTGTAAGTGAACTGACATAGGATATTCTACATGGACTTTGCTAACTGAATATCCCTGAATGGACTGACTACATGGTAAATGAATATTGGACTGTTATTTGACTATGCCATGAACTTATACTGGAATAAACTATATTCTTGATAGCACAAGCGTATCTGTTATTTTTACTGTATGTTAATAAACATACAAGCTTAGCTCACTCATTTATCTGTGTGCCTATCTGACTAACGCTGCACATTCTGTTTAGCTTGTCTACCTAACCCTGGTTGGGGAACCCAGGCTTAACACTGGTTATGGGCCCAGAGGCTGCAAAGTCAGTTTAACTAGGTTAAACAGATTTATGTAAAAAGTGAGAGTTTGTGTTGTTATACATTACAGTAAACAGACAGCTGTGTTTTATTAATTATATTTTTATATCCATATAAGAAAACATGGCACAAGTCAATCTACAAAGTTTGTCCCTTATATCCAAGCTGGATGGAACAAACTATGTATCATGGTCTACAAAATGTAGTCTACTTCTACGAAGAGAAGGTCTGTGGAACATAATTGAAAATCCACCAAACGTAGAAAAATGGGATCCAGAGGATGAGGAAGACAGACTAAAGATAGAAGAATTTATGCATAAAAATCAACAAGCCATTTGCATAATTGCGTTAACCTTAACTGATCAACAGCTTGTTTATATCCACGGAGAGAAAACGGCTTTTGGGTGTTGGCAGAAGCTGAAGAGAATTTATGTTCGAGATAATATTGGTGCTCACATAAATCTAACACGGAAGCTTTTCAGGACACATCTCCAAACAAATGGTGATATGCTGAGTCATTTAAAAACTATGCAAAGCATTTTCCAAGAATTACACGAGAAAGAGCTAATTTTCTCTGAACTACACCAAATTTATATAATTCTATCTTCCCTTGATGAAAGTTATGATAACTAGGTAACTTCACTTGAAGTTTTGCCAAAGGAAAATTTAACATTAACAGATATAACTGGCAGATTGATCGAAGAGGCCAGAAGAAGGCATGAAAGAGATGAATTAAGGAGGGAGCAACATCAAAAAGAAGATAATGAATCTCCTACTGCATACGCAATTAAAAAGTGTTTTAATTGTGGAGGAAGAGGACACTTGGCAAGATTTTGTAAAAAGGCAAAGCGCCAGAACGCTGGCCAGAATACTAAAAATCATCAAAAGATAAATAAAAATTTAGAGTTAGCCAGGTATACTAACGGAGCTGTAAAAAATAATTTATGGGTGGTTGACAGTGGGGCATCCCTTTGTATAACAAATGATAACAAAAATTTTATAAAAATGTCCCAGAGAAAACAGCAGATATCGTTAGCCAATGGCTGGAAACTGAAAGCTAAAGGTGAAGGTATAGCATATTGTTCTTTTATAAAAGAGAATGTAAAAATGTTATATGTACCACAACTTAAGTTTAATTTAATTTCAGTTAGAATTTTGGTTAAACTAGGATATGTAGTTACATTTAGGGGAGATAACTGCATCATTGAAAAAGAAGATAAGAGAATTACTGCATCTTTAAGAGGTGGATTATATGTGTTAAATGATGATGGTTTAAAGGTGGCTAACACAATTTATGAAAATAAGAAACCTCATGACGAATGTATTCACTTGTTACATCGAAGGCTAGGGCATTTAAATTTTAAAATGCTTAAGAAAACTGTTGAATTATCTAAGGGAATAAGTTTGAAATCTTGTAATAAGTATTTGCAATGTAATGCCTGTAATCAAAGTAAGAGCAGGGTTATACCGGCTAATAGAGTTGATGGATTTACTACTAAAGAGCCTTTAGAAGTAGTATTTGCTGATTTAATAGGTCCGAAAAAACCAAGTGTCGGAGGAGCTCGCTGCATACTAAGTATAATGGACCACTATTCTAGATATGGGTTTTGCTATTTAATGAAGAGCAAAACTGAAACATATCAAAATCTATTTAATTGGTTAAAATTCTCTGAAAGAAAAACTAAAAAGAAATTAGTAACTCTCATCACAGATAATGGTACAGAATTTACAAATAATAAATTTAAAAACAGACTTAGAATGTTAGGTATTCAACATAAAATGTCTGCATCATATAGGCCACAACATAATGGCTTTAAAGAGAGAAGAGGCCAAACATTACAATCAATGGCACGAACTATGATGTCTGATTCAGGATTACCTGACAATTTATGGGGAGAAGCAATAATGTGTGGTAATCATATATTAAATAATGTTGTTAATTCAACAATAGGTGAATTACCATTCACACTGTGGCATGGTACAAAACCTGATTTAAGTTACATGCACACATTTGGAGCACCAGCATGGGTGCATATCCCTACACACCTTAGATACAAAGGACAGCATAGAGCTAAAAGATTGATTTTTGTAGGTTACACATCTAATCATAGATCTTATAGATTCTGGGAACCAGGAACATCTAGAGTTTACGCCAGTGCTAGTGCAAAATTCCTAGAACATGTAGGATGGAATAGATTAGAGCAAGATTTAAATAATGAAGTATTTATTGAACCCTACAAAAGGCAGAAAGATGAGATTAGCTATAAGAAGAGTCCAATTAAAGAAGAAGTCCACGAAGAGCAAATAGGACCAGAACAAGAGGAAATAGTTGATCAGGAAGAGTTACATGATCAAGAACAATTAATAGAGGAAAGTCCACCTGTAAGTCCTATAATACCTAGACGTACTACACGTGTAACTAGACCACCTGATAGGTATCAAACAAGTATAGTTTGCCAAGTAACTAAAGTTCCAACTAGTGTAGATGAACTTAGGATGTATCCTGCTAAGGATCAGGAGAATTGGCAAAAGGCAATGGAAAAAGAACTAAATTCATTAAAGGTAATGAAAGTGTATGAAGATGCCAAATTACCTCCAGGAGAAAAATCCATTGGGTGCAAATGGATATTTAAAGTAAAAACTGGAAATGATGGGACTGTTACCCATAAAGCTAGGTTAGTAGCTCAAGGATTTAATCAAACTGCATCTGATTACGATGAAGTTTTTGCACCAAGCCTTAAAGCTACATCTTTAAGAGCAGCATTAGTGTGGGCAGCTAAGAAAAACTATGTCATTAACCATTTAGATGTAGAAACTGCTTATCTACATGCACCATTGCAGCACACTATATATTTAAGAAAACCAATTGGTATAAAAGACAATAAAGAAAATAATAATGATTGTTGGAAACTCAAAAAGAGTCTTTACGGGTTGAAACAATCTGGGTTTGAGTGGAACCAATATATTGTGAAAGAGTTAAACAATATAGGTTTTAAATCTGGTTTAGCAGATCCGTGTGTGTTTAAAAGAGAAAATAATGAAATAGTGTCATTATTATTATTATTTACTGATGACATTGCTTTAATATCTAAAACTAATAATGAAGCTAATGAGATTATATCATTATTAGCCAAAAAGATAAAAAATAAAGCATTTAGGTGAAATTAAAAGGTATCTAGGATTGACAATAAATAAAACAAATAATGGTTTTAAGATATCTCAAGAAGATAAAATTTGCCAATTAATTAAAACTTATAAGATGGAACTTTGTAAACCGGCAAAGACTCCAATGAGTCAGGAAGTTTGCCAAACTAATGATCAAAGTCCCAAATTTGATAAGTCCATATATCAATCTTTGATTGGTAGCTTATCATATATAAGCAATTGGTCAAGGCCAGATATTGCTTATAGTGTAAATCAGCTGGCACGTTTTAATTCAGATCCAAAAGAATATCATTGGAAATCCTTAAAAAGAATATTGAGATATCTGAAGGGAACTATAAACCATGCATTATATATAGAACCAAGGGTGATTTGAGTCTTAGTGCTTATGCAGATGCAAGTTTTGCAACTGATATAAACACTAGAAAATCAACATCTGGGATGGCTATATTATTTGGTAAGACACTAATAGGATGGAGGTCAATCAGACAACAGCATATTAGCTTATCCACGATGGAAGCTGAATTTTCATGTCTGTCATTATTATGCACTGACTTGATTTTCTACAAACAGTTGTTGTTGGACATGGGTATAACTGTAAAAGATTCCATTATGGTGTATGAGGATAACCAAGCAGCTATAAAGTTAGCTACTAGTATTGCTGTAAAAACTAGATCAAAACATACTGACCTAAGATATTTGAATGTAAGAGAATCAGTGAAAAATGAATTAATTAAATTGGTATACTGCATGTCAGAAGAAAACATTGCAGACCAATTTACAAAAGCTCAAGGAGCAATTAAGTTTAAAGAAAGTTGCGAAAAATATTTTCTAAAGATGTAAATGATTCATAGTTATTATGTAACCTAAAAGGGGAGAATGTTAGGGATAACATTGTTTACCCTAACTGGTTTAGGTGAAATAATAACTATGAATCATAGTTAGTGTATATTAGAGTGTATGCAGCTTTAACTGTGAAATAGCAGTTAAAGGAGTGGTTAAGAAAACAATATAAAAGTAGCAAGACTACGGCTTGCTCTCTCTCTCTGGCTTTGATGATCCCTGATTACTGCTTGGAATCAAGACTGCATTGCTCAAACGGGAGAGACAACAAAGGACTGATTTGTAAGTGAACTGACATATGATATTCTACATGGACTTTGCTAACTGAATACCCCTGAATGGACTGACTGCATGGTAAATGAATATTGGACTGTTATTTGACTATGCCATAAACTTATACTGGAATAAACTATATTCTTGATAGCACAAGTGTATCTGTTATTTTTACTGTATGTTAATAAACATACAAGCTTAGCTCACTCATTTATCTGTGTGCCTATCTGACTAACGCTGCACATTCTGTTTAGCTTGTCTACCTAACCCTGGTTGGGGAACCCAGGCTTAACAGCGTGGACTGAAGCCAGCCGGAGTTGGGACTGTGACCTGATTGGCCCATGTGATGGACATGTGACCTGGGGGCAAGAACTTTGGGTTTTGATTTGGATGGGGAAAACCTTGGATCCTTCAGAGTTGGGTTTTCACCGGTTATGCCAAGATGACATTCCAAATAATTCAAAATTCAAACTCCAGGCCTCAGAGTTTTGATTGCTTTGGGTTTGTTACTTGGAACCCTGACATGAACCTGCATACATTCATTTCCATTCTATTATTTTACACATATATCTATCTTTAAAATGCTCCTTCCAGCATGCCTTCACTTTGCATACCTGCCAACCCCTGATAAAGGAAAATCTGGAGACCCATGAAAAAAAATCTGGAGATTCTGTAAAAAATAGTGAGATTCTATTTTTTTCCCGATCAAGATTAAACAAACCCCTTTTCCATTGAGAAAAGTCATTTACAGTTTATTTAAATGTTTTATTTGTGTTCCCTGTTGTAAGAAGATGCAGCTTGCTTTCTTCTATTGAAAAATCACCACCTCTTTTCGCCATGTTTATACGATTGCAATCGCTTTCCCGCGCTGAACTTACAAAGACTACTGGGAAACTAGCCTCGTTCCCAGGGCCTACTCTCCTTTCAAAATGACAGACAGACACGAAGAAAAACGATTACCGTATGTACTCGCATATAAGCCAACCCCCAAATTTGAAAAAAAAAAAAAAAAGCATTTTAAATTTGGCGTGAGATTGAGGAGCCTTGTCGTGAGACTGTGAGAAATGACAAAAAATCGTGAGACTCACGGCAGAACCGTGAGAGTTGGCAGGGCTGACTTTAGTTTCATTCCAAATAATTAACTTCCTTTTATTTAAATTCTGTTAACTCTACTGAAAGCTCCTTATTTAGTTTGATTCATTCACTTCCCAGATATTTTTTTATTTGCGTCAAAATTGCTCCATGTTTTCCTAGCTTTTTTCAATCTTAAAAATTTCTTTCCCTCTTTGACTACATTCTTTGCAACTATTTATTTTTTGACTGTGCCTTTGAGTCAGTTTTGACTCCTGGTGACTGAAGTTTTCTCGACTTAACTTGTTTTGCCCTTGCCTTCTTTTTCCTTGGGCTGAGAGAAGCAATTGGCCTAAATTCTCCCAGCTGGCCTCATGCCTAAGGCAGGACTAGAACTCAGGCTCTCCCTG
>BLBF01000046.1:3826692-3916385 GCA_015471245.1 Laticauda colubrina | reverse complement strand
GCAACTTAGCAAGGAGGAATGCAAAGTCTTCCCCCCTCATCAGCCTACTGACTGTGTCATCGAAATAGAACCAGGGACCAAGTTGCCAAAACCAAAAATGTACTCCACGCTGAAATGACTGAACTGAGAAAGTACATTGATACCAACTTATCTAGGGGATTCATCAAGATAGCAAAATCTAAAGTGGCAGCCCCTGTACTATTTAAAGAATAGCAGTGTGTGTGTTGTGTTTGTTTGATATTTTGGTTTTGTAATCAATAAAGTTTGTTTTAAAGAAAAGAAAGATGAGGAGCACAGATTACGTGTTGATTTTAGGGAGATCAATGGAGTGTGTATACAAAACACCTACCCCTTATCCCTAAATGAAAGAGTTAAGGCCCTGTCCCACTGCACTTACGGATGCAAAGAGGATGTAAAACGTTAAAAAAAGCTTGCCATCCGTTGGAAAACGCTATGCATCTGTTGTGTACTCATTGCATACGTGTTTCATACACTCTATCCGTCGAGCATCCGTCCACTGTGATTTCATCCACGCAAGAAGTTTTGAGCTGCACAAAACTTTGTGAATAGATGAACTTTCTGCCGTGTACGATGTAAATCCGCAACATCCGAGCAACAAACGTTCTATGTCCGTTTATCATCCGTTAAATGTCCGCTGTATCCTCTCTGCATCCTCTGGGCATCCTCGCAACTCACATCCGCTGCAGCTGAAAACAGAATGAGGGAGGAAAGAAAGGGTACATGAAACGTCTATACATCGTTAGTAGCACGGAAATAGGAAGGATGTGTTTGCATCCGATATACATCCGTGAGTATCCCCTTTCTTTCCTTTAGGCGTACGTGATGCATCTGCTTCATCCGCTATGCGTCCACTTTGCAATTCTCCCCCACAACCCCTTCGGAGGTGTCATCCGCTTCCATCCACTTTCATCCGCTAGGCTTCCTATGAACATCCATTTAACATCCCCTCTACATACTACCCACGTCCGTTCTTTTCTGTTCTTTTCCGTTCTGTTTATGCAAATTTTTGCCACTTTTTGGAGTGGATGACAACGGATGGAGCCACCCCCGAAATTTTGCTCGTCCGCTGTGTCCTTTATGCATACGTTTTGCATCCGTCGGCCAGTGGGACCTAGCCTTTACTGAACCACTTGTCAAAAGGCAAGATATTTACCAAACTGGATCAAAAGGAAGCCTATTTCCGGGTCCACACTAGAGAGGAGACAAGTGGAAAATGTCTTTTAACTGCCTGCTGGGGAGTTTCCAATTCTGGGTCATGCCCACTGGTGGGATTCAATATTTTTTATTACTGCTTCTGTGGGTGTGGCTGGGTGATCATGTGACTGGGGGGGGCATGGCCAATTTCACATTATTCATATCTAGGGGCACCTTGCCTCATCCCACTTGCCTGGCCTCCCGAGCTCTTCTGGTCTTTGTCTATTTTGTCTACTACTACAGTCTCTGGTTGATTATCTAATGCCTGTGTGTCCTTCTGGATCCAGAACTCCCACAGATTCTTAGCTCTATTATTCTCCACAATTTTCTGTGGAAACTCCTTGATAGCTGTCTGGAGAATTCTGGGAGTTAAACTCCATACATCCTTCAGCTGAGAGACACTGATCTATCCCTTGGGTTCTATCTAGTGTGGTAAATCCCTGCTTCTATGGATCTGGTGCTTAGTGCCTTTTCTTGTGCTGCTTTAATCAGTGATCAGGGCTGCCTTTTACACACACCCCACTTCAGGAATAATTTTAAAAATGATGATTTCTCACTCATTTCTTTACTACTAGTAGAAACAAAATAGGCAACCATCAATACCACTTAAAGTTGGAATCCAAAGTCAGATATACTCCAAATGTAGACTGATTTTTAGCTACACACCTTCCCAGCAAATAGCAAATTTTGAAGATCCAGGTAAAGGATTCATTTTAGGAAGAGTAACCACAGTTTGCATGTTAGAGGTTCTTAAAGGAATGCTGGGAAACTTTGTATTTTAAAGAACATTTGAGTAGGGGTGCAGGATAGCCCTTCTCTGCCTGAGGCTGCGGAGACTTGGCAGCAATCAAAACACTGTGAAGCAACTGATCAACACTGACAGGGTAAGCCACTAGTATATGAAAATAAGAGCAAACTCCACTCCCTTCTAGTACTGATGATGTTGCCTAGTTTGGTAAACTAAACTTCTGCAAGAAAACCATAAAGCTCAGAGAGTACCAAGGACCTTACAGTTCAACCCTGAGCTACAAATATTCTCATCTATCAGTAAATACTTTTTGGTTAGAGGGACTCAGAGCCTGCCTTATATGAGATGGCTCCCAGTGGATTTCATTCTAAATTTTGATCTGATTTCTGTAAATAAGGAATGTAGAATTATAATGCCTGAGTATTTGGTCCTCCATACATTAAAAAATACAAAGTTAAGGGACAAAAAGATAAAAAAGGAGATTTTAAAAAAGAAAAGCTCAGGAAAGAAAAAGAGTGAAAGTGTAAGAAAGAGGAAAAGAAGGAAAACTGAAAAAGAATCACTTCCAATTTTCTTTGGTACATATCAAAATCTTACTCTAAGATTAAAATTTGTCTACATTATTTCCATAATCCCATATCTAATCATCAAAGCCCAGATCTATTTTTTAATTTCAGTTTCTCACAAATAGTCCAGGAATGGTTCATATTGCTTTAATCACTATTTGTTAAGGAAACCACAATTGATTTATTTAATTACACCAAATTCTAAATAAAACAGGAATGGAGAATCCTAAGCTGTAGTGTAGACCTTGCTTCTCCACTTTGGCAATTTTAAGGTGCATGGACTTCCATCCCCAGGATTCCCAAGGCAGCACATAGTTCGCCCATCTTAAACTTGCCAAGACTGAATAACATTAATCTACAGAGAGGGACTTTTCCATTCCTCTTTTACTGGTTCTTACTTATAAGCAATCATAATGCAAAATCTTCACTTCCACCCCATTCCAGATCAACCACCATTCTCTCACTAACCTGCTTTCCAGCTCTGTTCTCCTCTGTGCAGGGCAACAAAAGAAGATCATATGACTACCAATTTAAAAAAGGTTCAGTCAGACCATCCAAAAAAGAATTGGAACTTCTTTTTTGGAAGAACTTTTTTTTTTGGGAAGGTCTGACTGAACCTGTTTTAAACTGGTAGTCACATGGTCTTTTGTTGCCCTGCACGGAGGAGAAGGGAGCTGGAAAGCAGGTTAGTGAGAGAATGGTGGGTGTTCTGGAATCGGGTGGAAGTGAAGATTTTGAATTATCATTATTTTGAAATGGGGTGGAAATAGGACTCACATTATAATGCAACATTCTTATTTCCACCTCATCCAAGAGGAAGATAATGCAAAATCCTTACTGGATTATACCAGAAAATATATAATTATTATTGCATTTTAAAATGGAAGAAGAATATGTAAAAGAAATGATGATTGTATGGGCAATTTTTTTGGCAGTACACTATAGAATTAGATAATTGGCAAAAATTGTGGGAGAGAAATTAGAAGTTAACACTGTCAACAGCATACAAAGAAAACCTATACAAAATGTTTTACAGATGGCACTTGCCACCAACAAGATTGGCAGAAATGTTTCCAAATATGTTACCAGAATGTTGGAAGTGCAAACAGGGGTCAGGATCCTGCTACCATATGTGGGAGATCTGTCCAGCGGCAAGAAAAATATTGGTTGTAGATAAAGAATTGGCTTGAAGTGATGACAGAACAACAAATAGACCTGAAACCGGAACTATTCTTATTCGGGATTACATCAGGGAAACATAATAAAAGATGCATATATTTAATCATACACATAATAACTGCAGCTAGAATCATAGAGGCACAAAATTGTAAAAGTGAAAGTACACCCATAAATGAGGAAGTAATTAAAAAAATACTAGAATGTGCCCAACTAGACAGACTAACAATGGAACTTGAGGACAAAGAGGAAAGGGAATATTACCTAACATGGGACGTCTTGTATAGTTGGATAAATAATAGATGCAGAGATTAGCATTTAACAATAAAAGAAGATTAACAAAATAGAAAAAAACACAGATATATTGAAATAAGTAAGAATAAACAATGTAAGCAATTCCACTATTGGATTGTATGTGAATATATAAAATGCACAAAATGATAAATGTAATAGCATATTATAGCATAAATAAAAACATAATAGTTATAACCATGATGTAGAACATTATGTAGCCAAAAGAGATCATACTGTATGATAGTTTTAATGAGGATGAATACTATGATGTAAAAAAGGACTTGATATAATCAGTACATATCCATGTTGTAAAATTTGAACTGTGATAAATATTAAGGAAAAATGCACAATATTTTTTTTTTAAAGAAAGAATAAGAAAGTTGTGATTGTTTCTTCTGATAAATTTTTGAAGGACAACAGACTGGAAAGAATGTATCCTGGTGGATTTTTAGTTTATTTTGCAGAGGACTTGGAAGTTGCAAGATACCTAGGAAAGGCAAAATAAAACAGCTGGGAGCCACACCTCACATAAAGATGAGGGGGGAGGAATCTTTTCAGAGATATGGATTCATCTGCCCAGTTCTGCCCAGCCTCCTTCAGTCCTCAAGCCTCTGGAGAAATCCACAATCAGGGTCTGCCAGGGTCCCACAGCTACTGACTGACTTCTAGAACTTAGAATAGGGTTGGAAGGGACTACGGAGGTCTTCTAGTCCACCCCCTGCCCATGGCAGGAGATTCTATGCCATTCTAAACTTTCTTTGGGCTTGATACATGCAATCACAGAAATAATAATGGGGCAGATTAATAGAGTTGGAAGGGACCCTGGAGGTCCTTACACCCAAGCAGGAGACCCTATACTAGGGGTCTTCAAACCTGACAGCTTTAAGACTTGTGAACTTCAACTCCCAGAATTCCTCCTCCAGTCATGTTAGCTCAGGAATTCTGGGAGTTGAAGTCCACAAGTTTTACACTTGCCAAGTTTGAAGACCCTTGCCCTATACCATTCCAAACAAGTGACAGTCCAATTTCTCCTTAAACACCTCCAGTGATGGAGCACCCAAAAAAGTACCCATGAAATGGAATGGAGGAAACCATTTCAGAATTTGCCAGAGTCCCGTAGGTAGTGCTTGATGAGGAGGACCTTTGTGTTCATCAAACTCTACTTGATCAGCAGCTCCAGCACTTCCTATCAAAACCCAACTGGCTGCTTTCCTTTGAGAGAGACACAGTCCTCTGCTCCTCGCTTGGAAGCAGCCTCAGCCTTAGTGCTTGTCTGAAGTGGGCTGGTTTTAAAATCCCATTATTGGCAGAGGACAGAGAGAAGCAGCATCCCGAGGAACCAGTGTTCAGGCTGAGCACCTAGAAGACTAGGGAGTCCAAGAGAAGTGCTTGTGTTAGAGTCTGTTGCAGCATCCAGAGACTTGGAGTATCATGCAACTGCTTTTCCTGCAAGGAGCCTTGTCTGCAACTTGAGATTTCGCCATCCCATTCCACTTTTGAAGGAGCAGCTCTCTATTCAAATTGGAATTATGATGATCAGAAATTCTCTCTCCTGAAACACTGTCCCATCTTCTGGAAAACAACAATGCCAGTGGATATGGACCCGTAAATCTGTTGGTTGGAGGCTGAGAAGTACCTTCTTCTGCAGACATTCTTGCAGGCAGGGCAAAAGGACCCAATGACCAGCAGGAAGAGGTATGCTTGCAGCAGACTTAGGCAACCAGTGATAGCGAAATTTTCTTTTGTGTTGTGCCGAAATAATGCGCCACCCTCTGCGCATGCGTGCACAACACCCCCCACCCCCTTACCTGCACTGCCATATGTGTATGCCTCCCAGTTGATTTGCAGCCTGTTTGAGGCCTTTTTCAGCCTCCCAGAGGCTTGAGGGAAGTCTCTACAGCCTTTGGAGGCCAAAAAATGGGCCTGTTTCATCACTTCTGGTTTAGTCACTTCTGGTATTTCTGGAAGGCCTGTTTTTTGGCCTCAGGGTGGCCGAAAAAAGCCTCAAATGGGCTAAAAATCAGCTGGGAGGTGCATGCATGTGCAGTGCAGGTAAGTTTGGCGGGGGCTCGTGTTCCCACACAAATGGCTCCATGTGCCACCTGTGGCATGTGTGCCATAGGTTCACCATCATGGTATGCAACCATAGTTGAAATGGTCACATCCCAGCCCTCATGGTGCATCTCAGCCTCATCACTGCAGCATCCTAGAAAACCATTCCCTTTCTGAGAGAAGGGAAGCACCACTTCTGCCCAGGAGCACATAGAGATGATTCTAGGCTAGGCAGTGAGCACCAGTTTGGTCTGGGGATGAAGGCACCAGGCTAGAAACCAGGAGACCGTGAGCTCCAGTCCCACCTTAGCGATGGCAGCCAGCTGAGTGACTTTGGGCAAATTGCCAGGAGATGGTGAGTTTTAGTCCCACTTCAGGCATGAAAACCAACTGGGTGACTTTGGTAGCCTACTCCACCGTACGTAATTGTTGTTATGAGGAAAATAGGAGAAGAAAGGAGTATTATGTATGTTTGCTGCTTTGAAATGTTTATAAATAAAGGCAGGATCTAAAATAAATTATAAATAAATAATCAAGTCATTATTCCTCCCCTCCCCTGATGCTTAGCAAGGCATCTTTGTGCCATGGTAAACCCCGGCATGAGCACCCTATGGGAAGAAGTCAAAGCTATGGGAAGGTGGAGGGTACGGAGTGCCAATGCTGCAAGTGGTAGTTCTGTGATAGGGAAGAAAGGGCAACATACTTCCAACTGGTAGTGGTGATGGTCTCTCTCTCTCTCTCTCTCTCTCTCTCTCTCTCTCTCTCTCTCTCTTTGTGTGTGTGTGTGTGTATGTTAAAACAGAAGATCTGGCTTTCCTTCCAGGTCTTGATCAACCAGACAGAAGCCTTTGTCCTGCATGCCTAATACTTTTTGCAGGGAAGCCCTTTGTTGGACTTCACGTGTGTAGCATCATTCCTGGCGTGACCTGTTGGGTCACTCTGGAAGGGAGGTCTCAAGAGCCTCGTACATCTGTGAGTGATGCAAATGATGGCGAGATCTGCCTCGTTTGGAGAGGCAATAAATCCCAGACTGTCAGAAGGCCCACTGAGCAGCTTCCAGCCTGCCTGGGAACTTTGGAGCATTTCAGCAGAGGGCACTCCAGACTGTGAAATCTGGTCTTGCCAAATCTCAGGCACATTTTCTGTTGGCATTTTGGAAGCTTGGTAATGTGTGCGCAGGGCCTCGTAACTCAGTTTGTGCTTGTGTTATACCATGTGCATATAAATTTAAAGAATATGCAGGCAGTTGTGGCTAATTCAACCCAGGACTATTTTATCTCCTGTTCCTCTTCATCATCAGAAGCCCTTCTTTCATCTTCATTAGTGTTAAAAACTGACCCGCCCCCAGGCAAAAACTGCTTAGTTCAATCTCTTTCTGGACAGGTCATCCTTCAAACTCCATTTGGATTTGGACTTTGGATACTTTTGTCCCCTCAGCAAATCCCCATCCACCCCCTTCTCCCTCGAGATTAATAAAAATATTTCAACATTTGTCCTGTCTCGTAAGCAGTTTCCTTTTGTACTTGAAAAAGATTGGCCTTAAATTAATAGGCCTGAGTCTCTATAAATCTTCTCTTTTCACTCACAGTTGTGAGAACATGAAATGATTTACCCACTAAAGGCCCGGTCCCACTGGCTGATGGACACAAAACGTATGCATAAAGGACACAGCGGACGAGCAAAATTTCGGGCGTGGCTCCATCCGTTGTCATCCGCTCAAAAAAGTGGCAAAAATTTGCATAAACAGAATGGAAAAGAACGGATGTGGGTAGTATGTAGCGGGGATGTTAAATGGATGTTCATAGGAAGCCAAGCGGATGGAAGCAGATGACACCTCCGAAGGGGTTCCGGGGGAGAATTTCGAAGCGGACGCATAGCAGATGAAGCGGATGCATCATGTACGCCTAAAAGAAAGGGGATGCCGCGCGGATGTATATCGGATGCAAACCGTTCACTGCGCATCCTTTCTATTTCCATGCTACTAACTCTGTGTAGACGTTCCATGTACCTTTTGTTTCCTCCCTCTTTCCATTTTCAGCTGCAGCAGATGTGAGTTGAGGGGATGCCCAGAGGATGCAGAGAGGATACAGCGGACATTTAACGGATGATAAACGGACATAGAACGTTTGTTGCTCGTATGTCGCAGATTTACATCGTACACGGCAGAAAGTTCATCCGTTCACAAAGTTTTGTGCAGTTCAAAACTTTTTGCACGGATGAAATCGCAGTGGATGGATCCTTGATGGATAGAGCATATGAAACATGTATACAATGAGTACACAATGGATGCATAGCGTTTTCCAACGGATGGCAAGCTTTTTTTAACGTTTTACATCCTCTTTGCATCCGTAAGTACAGTGGGACAGGGCCTTTAAGCAGTAGGAAAGGAGCATTAGCAACCTCCGAGTCAGGAACATTGAAACCAAACACAAATGCCAAGAGTTGGGCCCTCAACTGGGCTGGGCTGTTGCTCCCTAGCAAAAGTTATTGACTGTTTGACCTTGGCTGCTTGCTTTGTGTTGCTTTGCATTGCTTTGCTTGTGGGGAGGATGAGCATATTTGGCAGTGAGTACAGCCTCCCTCCTCCTCAAAATGACTGGCTCCCCTTTATAAGTGTGTCCTGGCAGTGTTTCTAAAGAATCAGTGCACTTCTCATCCCAACCTAGGAATCTGCAAAGGAGCTGGATCCACCCTGTGTCAGAATGACATGCGGCCCATCAGATTCACTGTGACTGTTTAAAAATAAAACAATCGTCCCATTACACAATGAAGCTGCTGCTGTACTCTAAATGGTGATCCAGCTCCAAATGGCATCTCCGTTTCTCTCAACCCAAAGAGGAAAATTTGGAGGTGGGGGGTGCTATAGAGGCCGCCTTGAGCTCTGTGAGGAAAAAGGTACATAATGTTTGAGTAAATAAATACAAGGGTCTCCCAACTAGTACCTACAACAGAACAAGAAATGGATTTTTGCACAGGTGATTTGACTGAATGATGCAGATTTTGAGGCCCAAAATATTTTGCAGCAAGCACTGGATTATTTGTGAACTCTGCTTGCAAGACCTTTCTTGCTTTCTATTTCATTTTTTTAAAATTTTGAATCCCTGTTCACAGTCACTCATGCCTGTCTTGACCATTGCAAGATGCTAGTCTACATGGGACTGCCCTTGAAAAGTACCTAGAAACTTCAATTGGTTCAAATGTGGTGGCCTGCAGGATTTTGTACTGGCCTAGATGTACACTCATCATCTGTGGGAGTTGCAGTGGCTGGCAATTTGCTTTGGGGTCCAATTCAAGGAACTGGTTGTCACCTGTAAAGCCCTACATGGCTTGGGGCCAGGTTATTTGAAGGGCTGCCTTTCCCTGGTCAGAACTGCCTGACCCACCACCAGAGTGAGGAGGCAGGAAATGTTACAGGTCCCCTGTCCTAAAGAGGTTCCTTTAGTGCAGAGGTCTCCAAATTTGGCAACTTTAAGACTTGTGGACTTCAACTCCCAGAATTCCTACGCTGGCTGAGGATTCTGGGAGTTGAAGTCCACAAGTCTTAAAGTTGCCAAGTTTGGAGACTCCTGCTTTAAAGGGATCAAGTGGTGGCTCCCTCCCTATGGAACATGTGGTGGCTTCTCTGTGGTGGCTCCTTCCCTATGGAACATCATCTCCATGGAAATGAGATGGGCCCTCACTTTGACTTTCCCAAGGCCATGAAGACCTGGTTTTGCCAAAGGGCCTGGGGATCCAGATTGGGATGGAGCTGTCAAGTGGCTTATTGGATAGTTGTTACAAGAATGGAGGGTTATTTTTAATTGTTTTTATTTTTATTTTATTTTTGTAAGCCACCCAGAGTCACTGATGGTTTGAAAAATGTGAGTAACCCCCTCTCCCATTTCTTAGCTTATTTTAGACACTATCTTACTCCAGATAGAAGGACAGTGTTAGGGGAAGAAGTTATAGAGTGCGTGGGAGAGGGGTGTTTTTGTGGTTCCCCATGGCAAAACCCTGACCCATTTTTTCCTGCTCTCTCTTCTTCATGACATTGTCTTGTCTCATTCCAACCCATAACCATGGAGGGGGGTCGAATGTCATTCTTTCAACACTGATGCTAGATTTTCCTGAGTTAGCAGGCTGGGAAGGTCCCAGTCCCCGAACTCAGGAAAATCTAGCATCAGTCTCCATCGGATCCATTGGATCCCCATCGGATCCCCTTCTCTGGAGCTGCTATGGTTGCAAAAGACACCAGACAGCCAGCTTCCCTCGGTTTGGGGCTGGGTGCTCTCTTGAAGGGGAAGCATCCTCCTGGTGTGTGTGCATGTTGATACTTCTCTCATTTTCCACAGTGTCAGTTTGCAGAAATCTCATGTTGCTGTTTTTTATTTTCTTTGCTTTTTTCCTGTAATTTCCCAGGACACGCACAGAAGTGCTAAGCGTTGTCCTATTTATCAGCACAGTTCAGGAACCCCTTGCCAGAAAGTGCTTGGTGAGGCCGCTGCACATGCTCCATCATCATTATACACCTCCAGAAGTGTGCTGCAGCGCACCTTTTTCTCCTGGGCATCAGCTAACTGCTTCTAAGGGAAGGGGGACCCTTTGCCCCCCCCCCATTTTACAGCATGATTTGGGGATGAAGCTCACTTGCTGTCCATTTCACCTGGTGCTCTCCCCCCCCCCCCCCGTTGTTACCTGTCCACCAAAATAGTTTTACATTCAGGTTAGTGCTCTTTCAGAAAATGACTCCAGCTATGCTCAGAAACTGCCTGGCAGAAGATGGACAGTGTCTTCAGACATTGGGGAAAGGGTCCTTCCTGTTCCTCCAACACTTTGCAGCACCTGTCACACCTGCAAGATGGACATCTAGGAAGATACTAAGCTCTCCCCCCCCCCCTTGCATTTATAGACTATAAATATATATATTTATCGACTATATATATAGGTGGCTGGTTTTCCCCTGGGAGGTGATGCCAGTGGAGGCAGAGAAGGACAGAGGTCATGAGCCTTCTAACCTCGGCCAGCACATTTGCTCGTCATGGTCAGTTGAACCTGGCCGTGGAGCACGGCCAGCCCTGAACGTTGCTCTCGGTGGGGGAGCCCCTCCCACGGCCCCTTTCCAGCCACGTCCCGGGTGGTGATGCAGGGCCCGCCCTGGGGGCGGGTGAAGGTGCCCTTTTCCTCCCCGGCCGGCCCATCTGAAGGGGAAAGCCGAGCGGGCAGCACTTTGGACGGCGCCCGCTCGAAGCCAACCGAACGCAAACCGGGAGAAGAAGGACGGCAAGGACTCTTCCTCGGAGGACCTTCTCAACCGCTGCCGCTTCCCCCAACCTTCTGCTCGGCTGCCTCGCTGGAGCAGCTGGGGCGGAGACCCCGGCATCCCTGCCGCCGCCCACTTGAGCCCCGCCTCCAAAGCCTCGTTTCGGGCCCCCCCCCCCCCCCCCCCCGCGGCTGCCTGGAAACGGGACGCTTCCCAGCCGAGCCCGCAGCCCTTCTGCCCCGTCCCAGCTGGCCCCGAGCACGGAGTGGGCCCGGGTTGCCCGCTCGTCCATCCCCCGTGGCTCTCGTTTCGCCCCCCCCTCCCCCCTCCCCGCGGGAGGCCGCCTCTCTGGACGAAGGGAAGACGCTCTGCACGTGCTCAGAGACCCGGCTCCCCTTGGTTCCTCCTCGCATCACGTGCGCAGGTTGCGCCCGGAAGTCCGTCTTCCCGAGTTGGGGCATTTTTCCTCGAGCGGGTCGCTCCTTGAGAAGGCAGCCCGCCGCCCAGCCCGAGAAGGCTCGGAGCAAGACGGCGGCGGCGGCGGTCGTGGAGCATGTGCCAAGTACTTCGTGACTCTCGCCGGCCCCCCTCTCCGCGCGCCGGCCTTTGGGGATGAAGGGGCCGGACTTCCCGGGCGGAAGGCGTGCCTGGCTCTGCGGCTCCAGCCCCGGCCCCTTTCGGCCGAGCCTCTCCCGCCGCTGAGCGGCCCCGCGCAGCCTCGCCGCCCCGGGAGATCGCGAGCCGCGGACAGGAAAGCCGAGCCGGGCGTGGCAGGGCAGGCGGGGCGGCGGCGGTCGCTCCGGTCGCTCCGTCCTCTCCGCCTCCCGCGCCTCAGCCACGACGATGCTCCCCGCTGCGTCGGGCGCAGCCAGCCCTGAGTCGGACGCGCCCTTGCCGCCGCGCCCTGCCGCCGCCCGCCCCGTCCTCGCCGGAGGTCCAGCCGGAGCCTGAGCCGGGCACGCTCGGCCGCGCCTCGCCCGCCGCCCGGGATGCTGACCTGCTGCCTTGCCCCGCGCCCGCTGCTGGCCCGCTCCTGCGCCTCCGCCGCCGTCGCCGCCGTCCTGCTCGGAGTCCTCTGGCTGCACGCCTGCCGCGGCATGCCCCATGTCATCCGCATCGGTGAGCCGGGACACGGGGGTGGGCCGGGCGCCCGAGTTGCGGTCCCTGGGGCCGGCGGGAGCGCATGGCGGGCGTCGGCTAGCGGGACGTTCCTGGCACGGGCAGCTTCGGCCACCGCCGCTCTCCCGTCTGTTGCCCAGCCGGCGTGGTGTGTGAACTGGGAAGGCCGGCGCCGCACCGGCCGGGGCTGGGACCACCCGCGCGCCTTTGACGGGGAGGGCAGAACCGGCCGGGGCGCGGCGCGGAGTTTGCCGGGGCGGCTGCCGGGGCGGGCAGGGGGCTCGGTGCGCCGGTCCGCCGTCCCTTCTCGCGGCGGCGGGGCAGAGGAAGTAGCCCGGTCTCTAAGGGGTGGTGAGGGGGCTGTGCCGGCTCTGCCCCCCTCCTTCTCCGACGGAGAAACGAGCCAGGTGAAAACCTTCGCAGGGCCGGTCGGAGGCTTCAGGGCGGCCCGGGGAAAGCCGGGAGCCGGGGAAAGCGTGACCGGGAGACCCGGGGCTGTCGGGGCGAATGAATTCTAAGACCTCCGCAGCCTCCCTGCTTGGCTCCGGGTCTCTTCGTCCGCGCGGCTGCTCGGGGCATCCCTCGACGCGGAGTTCACTGCGTGGCGGAGTTCGGAGGGGGAGCGAATGGCCCAACTCTGCCGCGGAGCCTCCTGCCAGAGCCGGGAACCTCGGGAGTCGCAGAGCCCTCCGCCCGCCCCCCCGAAAATCCCCCCTCCGCTCCCGGGAAGGAGGGCCCGGGTCGCCTTTGCACTCTGCGGGGTCGGGGCACTTCAAATGCCTCCAGCCAAACGCGGGGGGGGGGGGAAGGGGCTGTTGGGTGGGCGAGAGAACCTCCCTTTTGCCCCAAAGCCAAGCGAGTGTGGAAGTGTTTTTCTCTGGGGATGGAGACCCTGCAGGGTCGGTCGGTCGGTCGGTCCGCCCTCTTTCTCGGGGTCAGGTGAGGCGCTGGCCTTGACTGTGCGAAAGGCCAGGGGCTTCCCCCGCCAAGGGGTGTTCGGGAGCCCTCCTTGCCTTTCAGCCACCGACGCCATACGGTCCGCCTGCTGCGGCGAAGGGCTTTTTCAGCCGCGGATCAGACTGGCCGGTTTTTCTGACAGTCTCAAAATCCACGAGGTCTTTTGAGCCTTTGCCGTTGACGGTGCGTGGATCACGCGTGGACTTTGCTTTGCTCTCCGATCCTTTGGCTCGGCGCACTTTGCGTGGGGCGCCCACCCAGAACACGCAGAGGGGCTGGGAGGGACTCGCCTCGCCTTGATTTCTGGGGGGGGGGGGGAACCTGGACGGGCACATGACCGGGGTAGTTCTTTTATTCTAACGGCTTCAGGTAAAGGGATTCACGCTGAATACCCGGCAGCTGCAAAGGTTTTGGATGAGAGCCCTTTATTTTAAAACGTAGACCCAGATTTTGGCCAGAGAAAACATTTATTGATTTTAGGGCAGGTGGGTGTTTACTGTCTCTGGTGGTGGGGTGGGGGGCCTTAGGCTTTTTTTTCTTTTCCTATCTGTTCAGTTGTGTCCAGTTTTCTGAGATTTCCTGGACAAACCCCTGCAGTTTTCTTAGCAAGGTTTTTCAGATGTGGATGCCATTGCCTCCTCCTTAGGGCTAAGAGAAAATGACCCAGAAAGAGTGACCTGAGGCAGGTCTAGAACTCAGCATCTCCCAGTTTCTCACCTGGTGGTTTTACCAAGGCACCAAATTGGCTCTGGAAAGCTTGAGTCATGCAGGCTAATGCGGAATCGGAGGAAGGGCAATTGGAGACTTGATCTCACCTGGTCCAGGTTAAGATAGTTTGGGGTGGAATTTGGTCCAGTGAGGGAGGTTTTACACAAAGAAAAATGGTGATTAGAGGTTTGGCATTGTGTTCAGGTGGATCACTTTGCAGGTGTGGCTGGTCCATTGCAGACTTTCAGGTGTGCCTCAGGGAGCTTTATCCATATGGGAGGAAGATTCTTTCAGTCATTGTCAGGTTCCAGCTCTGTCTTGGTGGTGGTAGTGGGTTCAAGGAGCTGATATTCCATTAAAAAGAAAATTAGTTAGAAGATCATTAATAATCTGTCAAAATCCTTTTTTCCCCAAAGTGCAGAATGAAAAGAAAGCTCAACAGTGACAGGAGAATTTGTAATAACTGCAGCAGTTTCAGATTTAGATCAAAGCCGGCCTGTCTTTCTAATGGTCTTCTGTCACTTTTCCTTTTCTCAGAAATGAAGAATTTCTTCCATCCTGCGTCCTTAATTTGTTTCTTTCTTTCACACTGGGGCATTTCAAAATAAAAGGGTCATAAAATGTTGCATTTAAAAAGAAAGCAGCTCGTTGAGTTTCATTTGAGCTGCCAAATAAATGGCTACGAGCTTTGATTCTGGGGGGAAACACGATACGTGTTTGGGGATTTTTCTAGTTGTTAAAATATTTTTCTTTTCTCCTGCAAGACAAAGAATCTCTCTATTTTTCGGTTCTGTTTCTAAAAAATCTTGTTCTTTGTGACAAAATCAACTCAGATGTTTTTATTTTTAGGTTTTCTTGTAAAATGTCATTTTGAGTGTAATCCTTTTTAAGTACCATTTGTAATGTCTAATGGAGAAAATGTAATTGCTGTCACGGGTATGGAGACTGCAAATCCACACATGGCGGAGTGGAATAACCCAATTGACTTAAGTGCTATTAGCTGGTGTCACCGAGGAAGCTTCTTGTATTTTGTGAGTGCTTTGGAAATCACCCTGTCTGGTTCTTTAGGGGAGTATAAAATCTCTCGCTCGCTTGGTCAGGATCCTGGTCAGGATCCCGAAGAGAATTTCTCACCTTCTCTTCCTCTTTACTTCAACTCCAGCGCCCTCTGAGAGCAGCACAAAAGGGGCTGCTTCCCTCACCGGCTGTCTCCTTGCACTCCTCCACATCAGAAACCATCAGAAGAAGGCAAAAATCTTGCAAACAGAAATAGCAAGAGCCTTTCTTAATTATATTAAGCCTTGAAATGTCACATTTGATATTTTGATAGCTGAGGCATATAATTAAACAGATGGAAGCTTCGGCTGAAATTGTGCCTTGTTAAAATGGGTCAGATATTTGTGGTGTCTAGAAAGGGGACAGGGAAGGAAGCCACCTCTGTGTCCTGGTTGTGGTAACCTTGGTGAGAGGTGTGTCACGGCGGTAGCAGCAACAGCAGGCCCTCTTGTCTTCTTTGGCCACCGTGGTGTCTCCACCTTTCTCTGCATTGTGGTTCAGACTGGTGTGGGAAGCAGGTCTGGAGCCTGGCTGGGAGCTCTCGGGGAGGCTTAACCTTCCCTCTTCTCTTCTGGAAGGGCAGCTCGGCGGTCTTGGGCTTCTCGCCCCTTGCAGGGGAGGCACTTGCCGCTGCGGCATCTCCTGGAGCTGCAGGCTCCCAAGAAGATGGGATTGTGCGGTGGGCATCTGCAGCAGCTGGAAAGGGCCCCCCCAGTTGTGAAACGTTCCAGGTGGAAGAAGAGACGGGGCAGGCTGAAAAAGAGATTGCCCTGCCTGTTGTTTGGGTAACGTACAGGGCATGCAGGCAGAGAGGCATGTGGGTTTTTGCGGAAATAAAATGCCCCGTTCATTACTGGTGTACACATGATCAATTTCAATTCATGTTTCCTTGAAGATGGGCTGATTATTTTCAGGATTTTTCCTGTTTGGAGGATTTGTTTTCTGTCTCTTGTTGTTTCCCTGAAATTTTCCTATACCTGAATAATAATTGCACTGTTGAAAACAGTGTGTTTAAGACTGTTTTAATAATATCCACTATTAAAAGAAATGTCTCACAGGCTAAAATTGTCATTAAGAACTCACCGCAATTCAGCTTTTAAGTGAAAAGATCAGAGAAAATAAACCAGGAAGCCAAAGGTGCTTCTGAGCTCTGAAATCCGTCGCACAGGAATGTTGGCTCTGCGGTTTTTGGGGTCAAGGCAGATCTCTGAAGGGGAGCAGTTTGAAAATGATTGATTTTCTCCCACATCTGGACCAGACAAGGAACTCAATCGGCTCCCTTTGTTTTTCATGCAATGTTGAATTCAGCATTAACGTTTGTCCTGTTACAAACCTGGGTCGGTGCCTTGAAAAACAATGACTTGGCTTCCATTTGGCAGAAACATAATTGAAAATCAATATTATAAAAGTCAAGTTGGCGTGGAAATGTTTGCAAAAGATTGGGGTGCTCAGGATAATTCTCGGGGAGGGCAGTTCCACTTCAGTGCCAAACTTGCCAATCCGGATGCATGCGGAGCTGGCCTCTCTTCTCCTCTTGCAGGGCAGCGATTTGGTACCTCTGGGCTGCTGTTGGCAAAGCCCCTGTTCTGTGTGCTGCTCAGGCATGGCCCTTTCAGGGAGGGCAAAGTGGGAAAAGAGAAGCCCAGCAGGCTGGTGTGTGTGTGTGTGTGTGTGTGTGTGTGTGGTTTCATTATATGGCAGACATGGCCTGAAGAGAGTTGGGAGTGTGCTGGTCACCCTCCCACCTGCCCCAGGTGACCTGCTTGAGACCCAAGGCCTGGAACGGATCTTCTAGGTTAGGGATTGTTACCTTGAGGAGCTACCCTGCCAGCTCCAAGTTCAGTGAAGGTAGCCAACAGAAGCAACATTCTGGCTACTTGAACAGTGGGAGAATATACAAACATCCTGTGATTTATTTTTTTTAACTGTTGGAAGGGTGATAGTGTTGAAAAACAGAATCTTTGTATGTGGGGGAAATTGCCTAATATTTTAAATGCTGAAATAAATGTAGATGCCCCATAGAGTTTTCATCCACGAGGAAGAAACTAGGGAGAAGATTCCGTGGCGCTTACTCTGTTGAAATAAAAGGAGCCATCTTACTTTTGTGTCTGCCAATATTTAGATGCATTGCCTGGATGCCGGTGATAATCCTGAGGCGAAAGAGTCCAATTTTGGTGAACTGCCAAATTAGAGCAAATCTGAAAGTGAACCCACAAAGGCCTTTTTACAATTCTTAACCCCTCCCTGGTATGAAAACAAAGTTGAAGGAGTTCATAGCAATAATGAACTGTGTTGTCATGTTGCACACATTCCTTAAAAGAGCATAAAAGAGCTCAGAAGAACCTGGAAAATTCATGCAGAGTTCTGTTCACTGTTGACATTCTGGCTCCTTTGGGAGGTTATAAATTTAGAGGGAAGTCCTGGCAGGTAGTAAAATTGTCTTTATCTGCATGAACTAAGGAGCAAATTCATCAGCTCCTTAACATGAGCAGATCTAATCTTACCTTGGTTTGGGTCTCTGGGGGAATTGATCCTGATCAGGATCTTTGTATTTTTACGGAGATTGTGAAAGCAGCTTTCTGAAGCTAAGATTTGAGACATTGATCAGGCACTCTAGATGCTCTCATTTTGATATGAAGGCAGATGGGGAAATGCTGGGCAGTGAAATGAATGTCAGGCTAAAGCATCAAGAGGACCTCTTGGTAGCCAGGAGCTGTAGAGACTCATTTCTGGTTTTGCAGCCTTCAGGAGGAGAGGCACTCGGCTTTGAGATGGAGTCAGGGCTGTGGTGGGAAAGCCGGCTGCTGTTTTTTCAAAACTCAACAGCTGCCTTCCTCAAATGGCTGCGGCTTCATTCTAAATAGGCTGGGTTAGGCTAGATGCTGAATTTCGTGGCCTGGAACCTTTTCTGTGCATAAATCCCAGGTAATTTCTGTTAGTCTAGTCAAGCTCTGTGCATGTCTGCATGAGTGCTGCATTCCCATCCTTTGTGCTATATAGAAGAATCTACCTCATGAGGCTGGCAGTGAACTTTCATCGTTTCCCCCCAAGGGAGGCCAGTTTTTGTGTTTGTCATAAATCCTTGGTTCGACTATGGCTTAGAGAGTTCTGAAATCCACTCACAGCTAAATGTGGTCCTTCTTGTCCTTTTAACATGATTGCAACTCCTCTCCAGCTCCTAGTTTGCCAGTTGAGGTGAAGCTGATCTATTGCAGAGCCCAGGGCAGGTTTTGAATCACGGCAGCTGCTCCAGCTGTGGACAGTCAGCAGAGGGCAGATGTGTGTCAGTGATGGCTCTTTTGTTGGCTCATTGCTTCTTGACCTTTGGCTAAGATCAAGTGTCTCCTCCTACCTGCCTCCCACTCCCAAAGGCAGCTCAAGACAAAATGCCTTCAGGTTAAGCTTAAAGCCTGGAAACTGGATCGTTGGCTTGGCAGTGTGTCTGTTGTTGCCCAACTTCTTTTGCTTCTAGGATGCCACTGGCCCAACTTGCTGTTTCTTTACAGTGATGGGCAGAAAATGCACCAGGCTTTGCTTGTTTGCTACCTAATGTGCATTTCTCAGCTTTTGTTGCAGAAACGGGTTCGGTTTTTAGGCAATTATATTCATTTTATTGGAAATTGCCTAATATACCACCAATTCAATTTATTATTCAAAAAAATTGTGAATGTGCAGAAATGGAAAAACTCACACTAAAATTAAAAGGAAACCAGGAGGAGGAATTTTACTCGATCTGGAATAAGTGGCATGATTGGCTAGAACGTAAAAAAAATGAAAAGGGGAATCAAGGGGAGAAAATAAACTTATGAAACAGATTGCGATGCATACAATAACAAACAGGAATTGTTAATGTCAGTCTTAGACTCTTCTCGTACTTTAAACAATCAATAGAAGGAATTCATTGGTAAAAATAAATAAGTATAATCCAACAACAAATATTAACAACAGAACATTATGTTTGATAGAACATAAATAACAGAGAACCCATAGGAAGTAAGAAATAACTGCCACATAATATAATTTAGGAAATATTTAACTCACTGTCAAATGTATTAAAGGAAAGTTTAATTAGTTTTACCACAGAGATTATGGTAACGTTTGTATAAATCTTTGTTTTTTGAGTCTGTATATTTGTATATTTTAATTTTTTGTATTCAATAAAGTTGATAAATTTAAACAGTACAGATCCCCCTTTGTATTTTGCAACTGTTCAAAATCTTGTAAAACCAAGGGTGAAAGAAATGGGAAACAATTTGAAAAACATGAGGGAAAGGCCCCAAGTGATTCTGGCTATAGGGCTGAGTTGCCAACCACAATACTAAACATCTTGCAATTCCTCCTGCCTCATTCCTCATCCAAATTGTCTGTGATGACCTGGGGCGTGGCACAAAGGCAACACAGTCACATGATTAAAAAGAATCCCTTTAATACCTCCAACTTTGCCCCCAATGTCCAGGTTACCTTTGGCTGGAGAAAAAACTTTCCCAAAAACAGTCTTTCAGTGGAGGAAATTCAGTCTGAAAACGAAGTACATATAAACTGTAAATAAAAATCCACACGCTGCAGCAATTAACTGGACAGGGTTGGATAAGGAATTGCAGACTTGAAAGGCCAACAAAACACACACAGTTGGGAAGATGCCAGGAACCCAGATAAGCCTCGACAATAACAGAGAACTCATGATTTGCTTCCAACAAGATGCTGTGCGCAGCTTGCTTTTTTTATACACGTATGTTCCCAGCTGCAGCTAATGAAGGAAATCAGGGCCCTTTACTCCCTCATAAGCCATGCAACCCACGTTGCTCTCTTCTCCGTTCCTCCCTGCGTGCCCTAGGAGGGGATGGCCCTGAGTCTTCTTCTGAATTTCCTCTCCCTTGCTCTACCTCTCTCCTGCTCTGCCCAGCCGGACTTCACCCTTCCCCAGTTTCTTCCACAGTCAAGGGAGCCACACTCCCATTCCCTGTCAGCTGCTCAGCCACCCCCTCAGAATCAGATTCCGACAGGGGCATGACATTGTCTTTCTACTTATGTTACTTTCTTCTGCTTTCTTACTGTCTAGTGACAAAGCACATTTTTTTCAGGTCATGTGGCCACAACCCTTCCTCAGGATTTTGTAAATGTGAAAGAAAATCATGGGAATCCCTGTCTGTTGGGTGTTACATAGACTACGTAAGAATATGTCAACCAGCTCTGGGCCCTTGCTTTTTAGGAAGAGCTTCAACACACTGAACATCTGAGAAAACAGCTGAGGGGAACCTGTAAATAAAAAAGTAAATGGTTGGAGGTGTTGTTCTGCTTAGCTTAGAGAAGACCTAATAGCAGGACCCAAAGGGCTACCATCTAGAACAGGGCTCTCCAATGTTGGCAACTTTAAAGCTGGCTGGGGAATTCTGGGAGTTGAAGTCTCCAGGCTTAAAGTTGCCAAGGTTGGATTGTTGAAGACCCTTGATCTAGAAGACAGGGCAGAATTCTGTACATTTGTTCCAGAAGACAAACCAAGAAAGAAGGAGCAAGGAAGCAGAATTTGCTGACACATTTGAAAAGGTTACAGAGGAAAAGACTACATTGGAACTCTCCTTTGCTGGAAGTGATAAAATGGAGGTTTGGGATGATGATCTGTCAGGGATGCTGCTGCCACCACAGGGGATTCCTGCACGGAGAGGAAGGTTGGACTAAATCTTCCAGATTGCCTTCTAACCCCCCCCCCCCCCGAATTTTATGGCTCAACAAGGGCCAGAGGTTGGGCCAATTCAGGTGTTTTTATCCTCTCTGTGATCCTCATTTCCCCCCAATCTTTGCTTGCTGGAGGGAGAGTCCTTGGAGGCCCTGGGAGCCTCAACTAGGCTAGACTCAACCCCAGGTTGGGTTCCCCTCCCCCCACCTGCTGAAATCTGAAGTTCTGATTAAATGCCCTCCACATTCAATATTAGCTGCACCTCTTGTGCAAGAAATCTTGCTGCTTTCTTTCCTCTTGCGCAAGAAATCTTGCTTTTCTTTCACAAATCTATGACTGCAAAACTCCCAGTGTGGCAGCTAAGGTGTCCAGGAACAGCTTGTTCCTTGAGGAACTGAGCAGCCCATGTTTCAGCTGAGTTTGGTGTAAGAAGAGACCCCTGGCCAGAAAGTAATTGGTAACGAGTGTTGGTTGCTCAGTTTTCAGAGGCTACAAATAGAAGCACAGAACTGAAGTGCGTGTTGTGCCCAAATGAATATGAGCCTTATGGAGGATATCTTGCCATATCCTGGACTTGATGCAATCAAGGCTGAGCCTGGAAGGTTTATGGAGGTCTATTTCTTTCTATTACAGTACCTGAAACTGCAGCAGGGCATAATCTTAAGCCCATGTCACACTGCACCAACGGATGGAAAGAGGATGTAAAAAAATCCGTTGGTTAACGCGATGCTTCTGTTCTGTACTCACTGCGTCCATTTTTCATCCTCTCTATCCGTCCAGCATCCGTTGACTGAGGTTCCATCCGCTCAAAAGGTTTTGAGCTGCTCAAAACTTTTTGAGCGGAAAAGGTATCCAACATGTCCGTTCTGCATCTGCAACGCATACGGGGAACATCCGTTCTACATCCGTCATCATTCATTACGCATCCGCTATATCCGCTAGGCATCCGCTGCGCATCTGCGCAACTCGCATCCGCTCCAGCGGAAAACGGACACGGAGGAAGCGAAACGGACGCGCAGCGTTAGTAGCATGGACGGAGAAAGGATGAAAGCGGATGCAGCTCGCATACAAAGCATTAAAATGGAAAAAGCGTTCGCAGAGGGGATGTATCTCGGATATTTAGGATGTCTGCAGGATGCCTAGAGGATGCAAAAGGACACCGAGCGAAAAAATGATATTTCCTATAAAAAGGGGGAGGAACTCACCTGGATCTCACTTTCAGTCCAGCAGCCCTGCTGTGCAGACCTCTTCAGCCTTCATCTTGCTCTTGCTCTTCCACAGCATCCAGTCATCTCCACCATGGATCATCACACACTCCTTTTGGTAGCCACCATCGTTCTGCAACAGTGCGAAGCCATCTACAGGCTCTTTCACCTGTTCTACATGAAGAAAAGGAGGCAGCCAAGAAGTGTCTGGGTCCGAAGATGGATCGGGAGAAGAGCAGAGTACGGACTGTACAACAAGCTGATGCTAGAGCTGAGGAACGAAGACCCTCGTGCATTCCAGAACTTTATGAGGATGCCTCCAGCCATGTTTGACGAAGTTGTGGAGCGGCTGAGACCCAGGTTGACCAAACAGAGCACCAACTTCCAGCCCAGCCTGGACCCTGGGCTCAAGGTGGCACTGACTCTGCGCCACTTGGCCTCCGGGACCACGTACAGGAGCATGCAGTATAGCTGGAGGGTGCCACAAAACACCATCAGCATTGTGGTCAGAGAAGTGGTGCAGGCCATCATCAAAGAATACCTGGAGGAGCTCCTCCAGTGCCCCTCCACTGAAGAAGACTGGAAGAAAGTTGTAGAGCAGTGGTATCAGAAGTGGAACTTCCCCCACACCGTTGGAGCCAAAAATGGGAAGCACGTGGCCTGCAAAGCTCCAGCCAACTCAGGGTCCACTTATTTCAACTACAAGGGCTTCTTCAGCATCATCCTCTTTGCCATGGTCGATGCTGACTACAAGTTCATGTACATCGATGCTTCAGGCAACGGGTCATCTTCAGATGCCCAGGTATACAACGCCAGTCACCTCGAGGGGCTGGAACGCAACCTCATCATGGGCTTCCCAGATCCAGACCACCTGCCCAACGACACACAAGATGTGCCCTACTTCATCGTGGGGAATGACGCCTTCTCCCTCAGAACCTACCTCATGAAGCCCTACACCTCAGAACCTACCTCATGAAGCCCACACGTCTCACCCGTGAAGAGAGAATCTTCAACTACAGGATGTCCAGGGCAAGGCGGGTGGTGGAGAACGCCTTTGGCATCCTGGCCAACAGGTTCCAGGTACTTCTCACCACCATGCAGCATCGCCCAGAGATCGTGAGGAGGACCGTGGAAGCTTGCTGCATCCTGCACAATCTCATGCGCACCCGCTACCCAGTGTTGCAGAACAGGCTCGTGGACCTCCAACAAGGCAATGGGGACATGGAACCTGGGGAATGGAGGCAAGGGCGAAACCTGATAGACATTGTGGATGTGCAAGGCCCCAACAGAGCTTCACGTGAAGGGAAGTAGCAGCGCAACCTCCTGAGACACTGGTGCAACTCCCCAGCTGGAGCAATGGAGTGGCAAGACAGGATGATAGATGATTAATGGATGCTTCCTTGAGGCTGTCTCATCACACTGATGAGATTGGGCCATGTATGTTGGGTGGGCCTGCAATGAACAGGGCATTTAATAAAGAGTTGTGTTTATATTGAAATGTGTGGATCAATGCTTACATTGTTATTGATAATGAAGGGCCAAAGGTATGGCACCTGGGAGGGTGGACCACACAGTCCCACTATGCTTGCACTGGAGGTTTATCTATCCCACAGCTATCACACATCCCAAAGGTATCCCTGCCCATCCCACAGCTATTACCCATCCCAAAGTTATCCCTGCCCATCACACTGCTATCTTAACCCATCCCACAAACATGCAAAGGCTTAAACCATTTCTAAAAGTTTCCACCAAGACTTTATTCAATAAAATAAATGAAGCAAGTGTGTGAAGCAAAGATAATCTTTATTAATAACAAGCTGTAAAAGCAAAATGACCCAAGTCAAGTGTCCAAAGCAAAAATAAAGTAAACAGGTAGCCACCCAGTCTCTGGCACTCTTCTTGGTCACTCTGAGGCGTGCCCAGTCTCAGGGGTGAAGGGTCCAGGTGCTGTGGAGGTGGCTGCTGCTGGAGTGCTGGTCTGAGGCACCATTGGGGTGCCTGGTCCCGAGAGGACAACAGGGGACGGTGTGTGGAGGAAGCTCTCAGACAGCTGGCTCAGTCCCGTGATGTTGAGAGCCCCTTCCTCCATGACATGGGGTGTCAGCCCCAAAACCAATGACAGATATTCTGAGGCTGGGCTTGGCTGTGGGGTGGAGGAAGGAGCAGTGTAGTGGGGATGTCTGGTCTGCAGCTGAGTGTGGTGAGGCGTGGGTGGCATCTATGGCGTGGGTGGCTTCTGTGGCGTGGGTGGTATCGGTGGCATCAGTGGCACTGGTGGCGTCTGATGTACCTGTGCCTGGACTGGGAAGGGCTGCCTGTGCTGCTGGACCTCCTGGTAGCCGTAGCCTTGGCAGGTGAGGAGCTGTGGAAAGCCTTGGAAGGGCAGTGATATCACCTTGGGTGGAGGAGCAGGCCTGGACTGGGTAGGAGCAGGTTCATCTTGGTCTGGAGGGTTGTGAAGAAGATTGGTGATCCTGTCCTTCACCACCTGGTACTGGGGTTCCGACATATTCATGAGGGTCTGGTTGACATAGGTGAGGAAGGGCTTGCGGGTGGAGGATGGGACGTCAGTGTATACCAGCTGAGAGAGGAAATCTACGCTGCTCCTGATGGTGTCCCTGATCTCCAGCAGGACAGTGTGGCTCTGCCCCTCTGGTCTGCCTCTCTGCCTTTCTGTGGAGGTGGAGCTGGGGGTGGATGCGGGTTAGGCTGTGGTGGAAGTGCCCTCTCCTTGCTCCCACTGCATCAGGGGGTCCTCCACGTGCTCCACCACGGGTAGTACAGCTGTTGGCGGGGTCTCTGTCATGGCACGCTCCACAGATACCTGCCTGGACACAGGAGCTGACTCTGCCAGAAGAGGACTGGCTCTCAGCAGGCTCCCTGAGAGAGAGGGTTGTGAGAGGGGCTGCTCCTCGGTGGCGGATCTCACCCTCCAAGAAGCTGCACTTGGCTATCACGTAGGTCTCTCTGTCCCTCAGCTTGACCGCGGCCTGGCCAGATTTCTTGAGGTGCAGCTTCCCGTACTAGGTGTGCATGTGCTTCCACCAGCCGAGGAGCATCTCCGAAGTGTAGCCCAGGCTCTCCGCCTTCTCTCTCCAAGCAGCCTGCTTCCTCTTGGTGTCTCGATAGAGCCTGTGTCCCTTCCGCCAAAGATATTAATTCTCCCTCAGCCACTCCAGCACCTCCTCCTCATGTTCCTCTTCTATGGTGTATTGCCTCCTCTCCCGTTCATGCGTCTGCCTCTTCCTCCCTCTGGCAGGGCCATATGGGCCCTCATCAGAGGGGATTTGAGGTTGTAGGGGCTGCTCCTCCACACCAGCAGCAGCAGCAGCAGCAACAACAACAACAGTAGCAGCAAAAGCAGGACCAGCAGTACCAGCAGCACCACCAGCAGCACCAGGAGCACCAGCAGGACCAGCAGGACAGGAGCACCAGCAGGACCAGGAGCAACAGCAGCACCAGCAGGACCAGGAGCACCAGCAGGAACAGCAGGACCAGGAGCAGCGCCAGCAGAGTAAGCACCAGCAGAAGCCCCAGCACCAGGAGCAGTGCCAGCAGAGTAAGCCCCAGCAGAAGCTTCAGCACCAGGAGCAGTGCCAGCAGAGTAAGCCCCAGCAGAAGCCCCAGCACCAGGAGCAGTGCCAGTAGAGTAAGCCCCAGCAGAAGCCCCAGCACCAGGAGCAGTGCCAGCAGAGTAAGCCCCAGCAGAAGCTTCAGCACCAGGAGCAGTGCCAGCAGAGTAAGCACCAGCAGAAGCACCAGCACCAGGAACAGCTTCAGCAGAAGCTCCAGCACCAGAAGAGTCACCTCGAGCAGCAGAAGTCCCAGCAGAAGCAGAGTCAGGGGCAGGGGGTGGGAAGGTGGCCCTGTCCCTCTTGCCAAGGCTGGCAGCAGATGGCTGAGGCTTTCTCTTCTTCCCCATGGTTGTTGGGTTGTTGGCTTGCCGGCTGGCTGGCTGTCTGGAGAACTTTGTCTGGAAGCAGGTCTTTCCTCTGAATGGTGACCTGCTTGCGAGCTGCTTCCCTTTATATCCATGGGGCTGACGCAATGCATCCTCCCCGCATGCGCAGTGAATGCTCTGCATCCGCTAGGCTTCCGCTCGGCTTCCACTCAGCATCCGCTTCATCCGCTCGGCATCCGCTCCGCATCCGCTCCTTCCACTGCGCGTCTGCTTCGCTGTGCTCCCCCGGAAGCCCTGCGGATGTGCCATCCACTCCCATCCGCTTCCATCTGCTAGACTTCCGTGGAGCATCCGCTTTCCATCCCCTCTACATCCTCCCCCTGTCCGTTCCTTTCCGTTTTTGTCTGCTCTGGTTATGCAAATTCGGGGCACTTTTGAGAGCGGATAACAATGGATGGAACATTTTCTCATCCGCTGTGTCCTTTTTACAAACGTTTTGCATCCGTTGGCCAATGTGACAGGGCCTTTAGCTTATTTGTTCTCTTTCAGCAGGTGATTGATTGAATCCAGCCAGTATTCTTTTGATTCAGCTGAGGGATTCCTGCAAACAGAGATTCTATATTCCAAGCATCTTGGCTGCCTGACCAAGAGTTTATATTTCAGATTGTCCTATAATTCCCACAGGCTGCTCCAGGATGAGTTTCTTGAGTGAACGTTTCAACATTGCATCTTTGAAATAATAAACTGTTGCCATAAGAGGCATTCTTATCCGCAAGGCCAGTTTGCCTTGTCCAGATTATTAGCTGGAAAAACTGGGTGAAGGGGGAGAATTCTCATTCATTTATCCACATTCAAATACCCTGGCTGAAAAGGGGCTTGCCAAGATTGACCTCATCTGATCTTCCTCGGAAGCTTAGAAAATAAGGCCAGTGGATCACTGTGGCCTTCATTGGTTCTGACTTCTCCTCCCAGGCTTCTGATGAAGGAAATTCCCTCCATTGCGAAAACCATCATAAGGCTGGCATTTTGCTATTTTCTCTGCTGCAAAGAGCTTTTTGCTTGGACTGTAGTCTGCACTTGGGCAAATTCACTGCAATTTTCCCAGCCTGCATTCTTTCTGTTTCATTGCTGACACTGTTGCTTGCTTCCTGACTCCCCTTTTCGTCCATGACAGATATAATTGCCTGCGGTGTCCTTCCCCCAACAATTAATTATTGTCAGCTCCTGAAAAGTCTTTTCCTGCTGTCTGCTAGTAGTACAGGTTTAGAGTAAGCATGTGATATAGTGAACAGGTTTGAATTATGGAAGGGGAAAGGAGTCCCTGTGGATTTTTCTCTGCTAGTTGTTGCTGACTCTAGGAGATGGTGCTCATCTCCAATTCAAGGCATTGAGCCAGTGTTGTCTGAAGATGTTTCTGTGGTCAGGTGGCCATCATCATATCACAGAATGCTGTTTTCTCCCCATAAAAGTGGGTCCTATCTACCTACTTGCATTTGCATGTTTTCAAACTGCTATGGGCAGAAGTTAGGTGAAGACGGATGCTCACATTATTGTGTGATTCTTGGGTCTCGAACCCAACCAACAAGCTCAGAGTCTTAAGCACTGAGCCATCATGCTGCCTAGAGAATTACGGAAAGAGGTTGTTGTGGTTAGCCGGCAGCAGGTGCGGACGGCTGAGGAGAGGGAAGACACAGATGAGGGGCCAGGACCATTAGAGAGTGGATTGCTGCCTTCAGAGATTGTGGAGGCTGGCAGCGGTGATGAGGAGGTTCCCAAGGAGCCTGTGCCAAGTGTGTGTGCATGCAGAATTGTTCATAGGAAACAGCAGTTACAACAGCATGGACGACTCGGGAGTAAGGCTGCAATGTAAGGGCCCCTCCTTCAAGAAGATAAAAGTCAGCTGTGAAATGAACGTACTTTGCAGAAGGCAAACACATTTTGAAACTCCAGCCTCGTGGACATTACAGTATCCTGAGTTTGTATTTGAAGATTCTTGTATTGCAAATTGTTTCTTGTCTGTTATCTTTTGGCAAGTCTTGCACAGTTGGTAAGACTTGTGCTTATCACAGCTAATTATTTTGTAAAAGCATTACAAGGTTTCTGTTCCTTTTGGATTGTGTTTGATTTGTTGGAAAAGGGCGTGGGTCAGAACAGAGGTATGCAAATACAGAGCAGAAGTAAGTTGCTGAATGCGGGAAGAATAGATATGATGGAAATAGAGCATAAATGGAATTCTTAGCAGATGAGTCATAGAACATGAAATAATCGAGTTGGAAGGGGCTATGGAAGTCTTCTATTCCAATTCCCTCCTGAAGCAGGAGACCCTATATCAGGGGTATCAAACTCGATTTCATTGAGGGCTGCATCTGAGTTGTGTTTGACCTGGGGGGCATGGCCAGGGGGCATGGTCAGCTGAACCTCATTCGTGTTGGGGTGCCTGTGGTGGTCCGAGTGCTCTGCTAGCAAAAACAGGCTCCCAAGCTCTGTACTTTGTACAGTAGTAAAGATGGAAAAATGGATGAAGAAATGATGTGCAAATGCTGGTAGAAATATAGTGGATATTACATATAATCCTTGACTTACAACCATTCATTTAGTGTCTGTTTGAAGTTACAGTGGCACTGAAAATAGTGACTTAGTGCCCTTTTTCACACTGCTGCCGCTTCCCCGTGGTCATGAGTAAAATTCAGTGCTTGGCAACTGGCATGTATTTATGATGGTTGCAGTGACTTGAGTCATGGGACCTCCATTTGCAATCTTCTGATAAACAAAGTGTCAGGATTCTGGCAGTTACTCCAATTAAATCATGGGCCTCGAGCCACATTCTCAAAACTAAAAAAGATTTATTTGAAGGTAACATTCTATGTCCGGCATTTACCTGGATATAGCCAACTCTGAAACACGTAACCCACTGTCACCCTTGACCCTGCTCTTCCCCTCACTCCTCTGGATGTATCATCCAACAAAAAATGTCTACAGCCAAGAGTCATCAATCATGCTCTCCAATTAGATTTTTGCATGGCAGAAGCTTCAATCATCTAATCAGTGTTTGAAGAAAATATTAATGGAATGTACTTTCGATTCCACACTGCCACCTGCTCTTTGAAACTTCCCCCCTTCTTTCTGTTGTCAACTATAAAACATGTATACAAAATGTTTTATGAGTTGACACAAACTCAATGGGAAAGCCAGATTCACTTAACAACCACATTACTAACTTAACAATGGCAGTGATTCACTTAACGTCTGTGGCAAAACTCGCTTAACAGCTGTCTTACTTAGCAATGGAAATTTTAGGCTCAGTTGTGTGTTGAGGGCAATCTTTATGTCCATATATTATGAGGAATGCATCCTTCTTAAAAGAAGTGAAAATAGTGTAAGAACTCTTTTGACTTGGTTTGAGATATGAAAGTGAGAGCTGAGCCTCTGTGTGGTTGAAAGGAGAGAGACTGGCTGGATGAGAAATGAATGTGGCTTGAATACAAAAACATGTAACCAGCTCTAAAGAAGTAGGTGAGGCGATTTGGCTAGAGAGAGAGAGAAGACATGGGGATGAATCCCAAAGCATGTACACAAAGGCAGATACAGTGAGCCAATCACAAGGGTTGTCCACACGAAGCCACAGTAATCCTGGTTCAGCTCCATGTGATCACAACTTTCTCAGTCTTCTGCTTTCTCTTGATGTTGGGTGGCAGCAATGACAGGGGCAAATAAGGACATGGGCATGCAGGCATCTTCAAACAAGGACTGCTATTGCATACTTGCATCCCAATAGATGTGAGTAAGTTGTGCACAATGATTTGTATAATAATGCACATACGACTGTTTACTCCTTCCACCCTAGCGCACCCAAGATCGAGAGGAAGAGGAAGTCAGAGAAACGCATGCCTGGGTCTGACACACAAAAAAAGACATCTTATGGTGTATGGCAGTGGTGGAATTCAATTTTGTTTACTACCAGTTCTGTAGGCATGGCTTGATGGGCGTGGCAAGGGAAGGTTACTGCAAAATCCCATTCCCTCCCCACCCCACTAACCTGCTTTCCAGCTCCCTTCTCCTGTGCAGGACAACCAAAGAAGACCCAGCCAATCAGCTGGGACTTGGAAGGTGGAGAATAGATGGGGGTGGAGCCAATCAGAGGTGGGATTGGCCGGTTCTCCAAACTACTCAAGGTTTCCACTACCGGTTCTCCAGAACTGGTCAGAACTTGCTGAATACCACTTCTGGTGTATGGACAAAATAGTAACACAGATGATTTGCCAGGATGGAGCTGGCTTCTTGCTTTGCACAAAGAAGCCCATTAGCTCTTTGTGGAGGACAGTCTCACAATGTCACATAATCTGCCCCTTTTTGCTGGCAGAGGGCTGCAGGAGGATCTCCCTAGCCCTGCTTGGGTCACCACAGATGCCCTCTGAAATGAGTGACATCCAGCTGGCCACGCCTGCCATGGCCACACCCACCCCAAGGTCAAACAGAACCCGGATGTGGCCCTCAATAAAATCGACAACCTTGGTCTAGGGCAAGCAACAGGAGCTTCATGTCAGCCCCATCTGAACACCCTCTCATCAGGCAGTCGGATGATGGTTCTGTTGCTGCTGCCGACTTTGAGAAAAACTGGACCCTGAGCAATCCAGAAGGAGAATTCATTTAAGACCTGGCACATTACATGCATGCCTATTATTAATTTATTTTATTACGGTGAATTATGAAAGGGTTTGACACTTTTAGGAGTCATTATTTCTGTATCATTTCTGTATTACTGTTTATTTTTCATTCTACACTGTCACAAGTCCATGTGAAATGTGACAGGGCATAAATAAAGTAAGTAAATAAATAAATATTGCACTCTCTTTCTTTCTGATGTCCAAAAAGGGCTGGCCACCAAATGGCTTATTGAGAAATCGTGATTCCACTTCTGTGATTCCAGGTCTGGCAATGGCTGCCGCTGTGCACGACAAGGATGTTCTGTACTATTAGGCTTCCCCAAAAAGCACTAAGCAGACTTCTTGCCCTGGCAAAACCCCTTTTATTAAATGAAGGTAAATTTCTTGCATCTACATTCAGCCAAAAGCCTGGTAAACAGTCTTTCAAGGATCTAATTAGGAGCACAAACCTTATCTAGCCTGGTGAGCTGCCATGTAAATATTTCCAAATGCAGTGCTGACAAGGAAGAACTCGGCACAGAGTCTTTGAGATGCACAGACAGATCTTCACACTACTACAACGAATGAACAAATTGTTTCTTGCAAAAGCCCCATCCCCTTTTGCTCCTCTTTTAATCCCTATGGGAGGGGCCATTCACTGTTCACCTGTGGCCTTACTCCCACATCAACCCTTAGTTCATAATTCTTCTTTTCTTGTGGCAGCTCTGCACATGGGTGGGCAGGAGACCAGCTCCAGCTGCTCCCCTGCCTCATGGCTGTCCGATTCTGAAGGCAGCTGATAACTGCCAGTCTGCCATGGCCCCATCTCTGCCTCTGACTCAGAGCCCTCATCCAAACCTTCCTCAGCCTCCTGGACTGGTCCATGTTCCTCCACAATCTCCTCACTGTTCGACTTTGCGGCCAGCTCCACTAGCCACCTGTGGGCCACAACAAAGGGGCCTTCCTAAAGATCTATTCAAGATCTATTTCCTTGATGGATCCTATCAGTGCTCAGCTTTCCTGCTCTGCTCCTAGTAATTGATTTTGCTTTGTGTTGTTTGACTGTCAAACAAAGGCCAAAACCGATGAGTCTTATGTTCCAGAAAAACAGACAATGATTGCGCATTAACTGCTTGGTCATCCCTTCTTGCTTTTGTATTCTAATGTAATTAGAGAAAATTCTTTAAGTGGTCCATAGCTGTTTTAATTTTTTATTTATTTTAAAGGAAAGAACTCCCAACCTGAAATTGTCTAAGAAGTGTAGAAGTGTAGTAGTAGAGTAGTAGAGTAGTGGAATAGCAAAGGGAGGTAATATTTTTTAACAGAAAGTAGGTTTGCAAAATGGAATAAAAAGAAACTCGAATTTCTTCTATTAGTGAACAAGAGTTAAAATATATTCTGTATGTCTTTTAGGAAGAAGGTAAGTCTGAATCCAGCATAGCCCATATCCAGATCTATTTATTTGTTAGATATTTATTCCACATTTTTTTTTTAATGTGGGATAGATGGCATCATCACTAGATGGATTTGTAGCTGTCTAACAAATGTCATTCAACAAATACTCCTTAATAGAACTGCATCTAAATTGAGGGAAACATTCAGTGGGGTAGCTCAAGGTTCTGTTTGGGGATCAGTATTCTTCAACCCTTCATAAATGATCTAGATGAGTTGATAAAAAGGCAAGTCATGAAGTATGTGGATGATGCCAAGCTGGAGTAATTGAAAGACAGACTCGAGATTCAAAGGGGTCTTGACAGACTTGAGCATGGGCCCTATCCAGTGATGGGATTCAAATTTTTTTACTACCAGTTCTGTGGGCGTGGCTTGGTGGGCATGGCAGGGGAAGGATATTGTAAATCAGGGGTCTCCAAACTTGGCAACTTTAGTCCTGGTTGAATAGCCATAAGAACCTATAGGACTGGAAGAAAGGAAGGGAAAGAGGGAAGAGAAGTTACAAAGGTTTAAAACAAAATGTAAAGAAACAAGATTTATTCAGAGATAGTGAGTAAAAATATGATTAAAAAAGAGACTCTGCAAAAGTACATAAGATTGTATTGTTGTATTTATATTTGAAATAATGTTAGAAAACTGGATTTAATAATAGATCTTAATTTGCTATGGATTATTGTTTTAATTATATGATAAACTTATTACTTTTTAAATTTTATAATATAGTATGTAGCTTTAGGATGTACTAAGCAGAATCAGAATGAAAAGTATATAATATTTTAAGTGTTAAATTTAGGGGAAAGATTTAACTGCGTCATACTTCAATCAGTGATTACAGGAGAAATTTTGTGTTAATAAGAAAAGATAATAGAAAATTGAAATAGAACAGACAAAAGATATACGCATAATGATTTAAATTGAGATGAAATAAAATAGAATTAAGAGAGTGAAAAGAGGGGAGAAGCTATATAGAAAACGTTGAATGGTAAATAAGATATGAAATGGGATAAAAAGTGAGCATGAATTCGAATTTATGTCTGTATAAAAAGATGTACCCCGGGAAGCCACTTTCCAAAAAGAAGTTTTATGTTTTTATGTTTTGTGTTTTGTTTGTGTATGTTTGTTTATTGAAAATCAATAAAAAAAATTCCAAAAAAAAAAAAAAGAGAACCTATAGGACTGGGGAGACTTGATTGGGGCAAGCTGCTGCCATGTATAGATTAATGATGTTTTATTGTTCTATGACCAATCTGCCTTTTTTTTGACATACAGCATTAGGGAGAGACTGATGGGTGGAACTCTTTTTAGACCTTCTGTCATGCCCCTGTCGGAATCTGATTCAGAGGGGGAGGCCGAGCAGCTGACAGGGAGTGGGAGTGTGGTTCTGTTGGCTGTGGAAGAAACTGGGGAAGGGCAAAGTCTGGCTGGGCAGAGCAGGGGAGAGGTAGAGCAAGGGAGAGGTAGAGCAAGGGAGAGGAAATTCAGAAGAAGACTCAGGGCCAACATGGGTTGCAAGGCTTACAGGGGAGGAAAGGGCCCTGATTCCCTTCATTAGCTGCAGCTGGGAACACAGTGTTTAAAAAGGAAAGCTACACACAGCAACTTGTTGGAAGAAAATTGTGAGTTATCTTTTATTGTCGAGGCTTATCTGGGTTCCCGGCATCTTCCCAACTGTGTGTGTTTTGCTGTGCTTTCTAGTCTGTAATTCCTTATCCTGCCCTGTCAGGTTAATTGTTGTAGCGTGGTTTGTGTAGATTTTTATGTATAGTTTGTACGTACTTTGTTTTGGGACTGAATTTCCTTCACTTAAAGACTGTTTTTGGGAGAGTTTTTTCTCCAGCCGAAGGTAACCTGAACATTGGGGCCAAAGTTGGAGATATTAAAGGGACATTTCTTGCTTATGTGGCTGTGTTGCCTTTGCTGCACTCTGGGTCATCACATCTTCTAAAACTGATTGAACAGGAGAATCAAAATGTCAGTAACCAAGAAAGGGGAACTCTCAACTGTGGAAGCTCCCCATGTGTGTCTCAGTCCAAGAGCCGGATTTGTGCATGTGCAGGGGGAAGATACCAGGCTAAGAGTGGGAAGAGTAGGGCCAAATCCACCTTTACCCCTGAAAACCACCTTTTGGCTTTGGTGCAAGTACTTTTCTTCTCTGGTTGTGTGGAAAAATAGGAGGAACATTTTGCATACTGCCTTTAGCTCCTGTGCAGAAGTTGGCATCCTGAATGAGGAAGCGAGCAAGCATGACGAACCTCCCTAAAGAGAAGCCCCCTCAGACCATGAACCCTGGAGGTCTTCTGCTTCCATCAGGCAGCCTTCCTCCTGCTTCTCTGGCCCCAGGCCGGAACCTGTTTTGCTTGGCTAAAGGTTTAGCTGAAATTGTGTTATTGTTTGTTCTGTGTAGTAGTTCTGAAATATTAATGCTGCTTTGGATTTTTGATTTTGGAGTGGAACCATTTCTTTTCCCTGCTGCGTGGCTGTTTTACATTTTGAGTACCTGGCTTCTGGGGCCAGATCCATTTCTCCCAATTAGGAAGAAAGTAAATTGCACACTAAAAGCTGTAACCTAGCCCAATTTGCATCTCATTATCTGTAATACGGTCCATTATGAATTCACATTTAATTTTAGTACTTTTTTTTGGAGGCGCGACACACAGCCTAATTAAATTTTTCCCTTAATCCAGGAATCTGCTGCTGAAGCTTTTCTGTTCCTCCCCTTCCCAAATACACACACACACACACCCCACATTAAAATGCCAGCAGGAGAGAGCCCACCTGTAATATTCCAGTCAGAAGCCACCCTTGCAAATGCTTTTAAGCTTTGGATCACACCCTTGTGATTCCCATCATAGGTCCAGTTCAATCCTTCTTGGAAATTAAATGCTTTTTTTTTTTTCCTCGTCTGCTGCTTGCTCACTTTGAATTGCAACTTTGAATTTGGTTTATGGATGCAGACAAATTGCAAAAGTTTACTTGATGAAAAATATAAACCATCTTTGCCTGTCCCTCTTCCAATCCTTTTAACAGTTGGGCTGCACTTCGGCTTCCCTGTTCTAGATGCCCACAGTCAAATGGACTTCAAGGCCCACACAGCATCCCCCACTGTGTGTCTGTTAAATAAAAAGGCCATTGTTCTACCACTTAAGAGAAACCTTTGGAATGAGATCATAGGTTGTTTCCTCTAATCATGAATTCCAGCTACATTCTTTTCTACTGATTTGCCTTTTCATAATTTGTGAAATTTGGGATTTTCGGACCTTTGATTTAAAATTTTCCAAAGTTTTTACATGACTTGGATATGTCCATCCAAACTATTAAATATTCTGAGGCTGAGCTGGCTTTCCTTTTGCAGCTTGACTTTGACCTGGGTTTTTTTTTTTTTTTTCTCCCTATGGACATTAATTGTAGATTGATGCAGTCAGGGCCTCAGAGGGAAAAGGGAACTGCCTAATGAGATGAGGACTTGCAATCAACCTTGCCTTGAATCTGAGAGTCATTTTCTTTTGAGAAGCAATGTTGTTTTCATGCAAGATGCAGGGTAAAATGGCCTCAGATAGTTTCTTGCAAAGCCATTAAAAGCCTCTCCTTGAAACATTTGACCTTCAAGTCTACCTTGCTTGCTTATAGGAATATTATGATCTTGCTCTCGCTGCCTAGGAGCCCTGGGGGGCTTAGCATTTCTTCCCTGTGGTTAGGAAGAGAAATCTTCAGTCTTCTTCATTCTGATGAATGGAGCCAAGCTGCTTCCGGACTCATCTAACAAAGTCTTCCCACCATCTGCTTGACAACCGAGTTGCACTTTTGCCTGTCAGCATTCTTCAACATATGACGTGTTATAAAGATAATTCTTGCTGCCCTATCATGACTTCCAGAGTTGATATGGGCTGCCATCCCCATTCCCTAACAACAAAGAAGACTTTCTTAGGACCTGGTCTCTTGCCTGGGGAGAAGTCAGCTACCCACAAAGGGATGGGGGAAGGGGAGAGGGCAATGGGCAGTGTTCATTAATTAATAAGATATAAGAATGCACCGAGATGAACAGATTGACGATGTTATTGAAAAACAAGGAAGAAAGAGAATACTGTAAGATATAGGATGTCTGGTATGAATAGATAGGGAGAAGACTAAAGGTGACAAGTGATAATGTATGAGAAACTATAAAGTAATAAGCTTTATGTGTAAATAAACATATATATGTATATATGTGTACAATCCTTAGAATGAGGAAGAATCAAATATAGCAATGGATAACAGAGTAATAGAGGATGTTAACAAATGTAAACACTGCTACAGTAATGTTGCAAAATGTGGAAATTTGTTTTTAATTGTTGAAATGTTGAATAAATAAATTTAAAAAGGAAAGAAAAGAAAATGCAGTATGTGAACATTTACACAAAATACCAGTCTTGGGGTAGAAATTGCAATTTCTGTGTCTATATTGTTTTTCTGTGAAGTTCACCTTGCTCTGGAAGTTTTTCTTTCAAGCTTTGTTTGACAATTATACTCTTCTAAATGCAAACAGGATTTATGTATGACATTGTCTGTTAAGCCCCTGTCACACAGCACCAACGGATGGAAAGAGGATGTAAAACGGAGAGAAACACTTGCCATCTGTTGGTTAACGCGATGCATCCGTTCTGTACTCACTGCGTCTGTTTTTCATCCTCTCTATCCGTCCAGCATCCGTCTACTGACATTTTATCCGATCAAAAAGTTTTGAGCTGCACAAAACTTTTTGAGCGGAAAATGTATCCAACGCGTCCGTTCTGCATCCACAACTCATACGGGGAACATCCGTTCTACATCCGTCGTCATCCATTACACATCCGCTATATCCGCTAGGCATCTACTGCGCATCTGCACAACTTGCATCCGCTCCAGCGGAAAACGGACACAGGGAGGAAGCGAAACGGACGCGGAACGGACACAAACCATTAGTAGCACGGATGGAGAAAGGATGAAAGCGGATGCAGCTCGCATACAAAGCATTAAAATGGAAAAAACGTTCGCAGAGGGGACGTATCTCGGATATTTAGGATGTCTGCAGGATGCCTAGAGGATGCAAAAGGACACCGAGTGGAAAACCTATATTTCCTATAAAAAGGGGGAGCAACTCACCTGGATCTCACTTTCAGTCCAGTAGCCCTGCTGTGCAGACCTCTTCAGCCTTCATCTGGCTCTTGCTCTTCCACAGCATCCAGTCATCTCCACCATGGATGATCACACACTCCTTTTCGTAGCCACCATTGTTCTGCAACAGTGCGAAGCCATCTACAGGCTCTTTCACCTGTTCTACGCGAAGAAAAGTAGGTGGCCAAGAAGTGTCTGGGTCCGAAGATGGATTGCCAGAAGAGCAGAGTACAGACTGTACAACAAGCTGATGGTGGAGCTGAGGAACGAAGACCCTCGTGCATTCCAGAACTTCATGAGGATGCCTCCAGCCATGTTTGATGAAGTTGTGGAGCGGCTGAGACCCAGGTTGACCAAGCAGAGCACCAACTTCCAGCCCAGCCTGGACCCTGGGCTCAAGGTGGCACTGACTCTGTGCCACCTGGCCTCAGGGACCACGTACAGGAGCATGCAGTACAGCTGCAGGGTGCCACACAACACCATCAGCATTGTGGTCAGAGAAGTGGTGCAGGCCATCATTGAAGAATACCTGGAGGAGCTCCTCCAGTGCCCCTCCACTGAAGAAGGCTGGAAGAAAGTTGCAGAGCAGTGGTATCAGAAGTGGAACTTCCCCCACACCGTTGGAGCCATAGATGGAAGCACGTGGCCTGCAAAGCTCCACCCAACTCAGGGTCCACTTATCACAACTACAAGGGCTTCTTCAGCATCATCCTCTTTGCCATGGTTGATGCTGACTACAAGTTCATGTACATCGATGCTTCAGGCAACGGCTCATCTTCAGATGCCCAGGTATACAACGCCAGTGACCTCAAGGAGGGGCTGGAACGCAACCTCATCATGGGTTTCCCAGATCCAGACCCCCTGCCTAACGACACACAAGATGTGCCCTACTTCATCGTGGGGGATGGCGCCTTCTCCCTCAGAACCTACCTCATGAAGCCATACCCCTCCAGATGCCTCACCCGTGAAGAGAGGATCTTCAACTACAGGCTGTCCAGGGCAAGGCGGGTGGTGGAGAACGCCTTTGGCATCCTGGCCAACAGGTTCCAGGTACTTCTCACCACCATGCAGCATCGCCCACACACCGTGAGGAGGATCGTGGAAGCTTGCTGCATCCTGCACAATCTCATGTGCACTCGCTACCCAGTGTTGCAGAAAAGGCTCGTGGACCTCCAACAAGGCAATGGGGAGATGGAACCTGGTGAATGGAGGCAAGGGCGTAACCTGATAGACACTTTGGATGTGCAAGGCCCCAACATAGCTTCACGTGAAGGGAAGAAGCAGCCCAACCTCCTGAAACATTAGTGCAACTCCCCAGCTGGACCAGTGGAGTGGCAAGACAGGATGATAGATGCTTAATGGATGCTTCCTTCAGCCTGTCTCATCACACTGTTGAGATTGTGCCATGTAAGTTGAGTGGCCCTACAATGAACAGGGCATTTAATAAAGAGCTGTGTTTATGTTGAAATGTGTGGATCAATGATTACATTGTTATTGGTAATAAAGGGCCATAGGTGTGGCACCTGGGAGGGTGGACCATACAGTCCCACTATGCTTGCACTGGAGGTTTATCTATCCCACACTATTACCCATTCCAAAGGTATCCCTGCCCATCCCACAGGTATTCCTGCCCATCCCACAGCTATTACCCATTCCAGAGATAACCTAACCCATCCCACAGCTATTACCCATTCCAAAGGTATCCCTGCCCATCCCACAGCTATTACCCATCCCAAAGGTATCCCTGCCCATCCCACAGGTATCTCTGCCCATCCCACAGCTGTTACCCATCCCAAAGGTATCCCTGCCCATCCCACTGCTATCTTAACCCATCCCACAAGCATGCAAAGGCTTAAATCATTTATAAAAGTTTCCACCAAGACTTTATTTAATAAAATAAATGAAGCAAGTGTGTGAAGCAAAGATAATCTTTATTAATAACAAGCTGTAAAAGAAAAATGACCCAAGTCAAGTGTCCAAAGCAAAGATAAAGTCAACAGGTAGCCACCCAGTCTCTGGCACTCTTCTTAGTCATTCTGAGGTGTGCCCAGTCTCAGGGATGAAGGGTCCAGGTGCTGTGGAGGTGGCTGCTGCTGGAGTGCTGGTCTGAGGCGTCATTGGGGTGCCTGGCCCCGAGAGGACAACAGGGGACGGTGTGTGGAGGAAGCTCTCAGAGAGCTGGCTCAGTCCTGTGATGTTGAGAGCCCCTTCCTCCAGCCCTAATACAGATGACAGATGTTCTGGGGCTGGGCTTGGCTGTGGGGTGGAGGAAGGAGCAGTGTAGTGGGGATGTCTGGTCTGCAGCTGAGCGAGGTGAGGCATGGGTGGCATCTGTGGCGTCAGCATCAGTGGCATCCATGGCACCGGTGGCGTTCGATGTACCTGTGCCTGGACTGGGAAGGGCTGCCTGTGCTGCTGGAGCTCCTGGTAGCCGTAGCCTTGGCAGGTGAGGAGCTGTGGAAAGCCTTGGAAGGGCAGTGACATCACCTGGGGTGGAGGAGCAGGCCTGGACTGGGTGGGAGCAGGTTCAGCTGGGTCTGGAGGGTTGTGAAGAAGACCGGTGATCCTGTCCTTTATCACCTGGGACTGTGATTCCAACATGTTCATGAGGGTCTGGTTGACGTAGGTGAGGAAGGGCTTGCGGTTGGAGGATGGGACGTCGGTGTGTACCAGCTGAGAGAGGAGATTTATGCTTCTTCTGATGGTGTCCCTGATCTCCAGCAGGACAGTGTGGCTCTGCCCCTCCGGTCTGCCTCTCTGCCTGCTTTCTGTGGAGGTGGAGCTGGGGGTGGATGTGGGTTGTTCTCTGGTGGAAATGCCTTCCCCTTGCTCCCACTGTGTCAGGAGGTCCACACGTTCCACCACGGGGAGTGCAGCTGTCAGGGGGGTCTCCGTCGTGGCACGCTCCACAGATACCTGCCTGGACACAGGAGCTGACTCTTGGCCAGAAGAGGACTGGTTCTCTGCGGGCTGCCTGAGAGAGAGGGTTGTGAGAGGGGCTGCTCCTCTGTGGCGGATCTCACCCTCCAAGAAGCTGCACTTGGCCATCACGTAGGTCTCTCTGTCCGTCAGCTTGACCGTGGCCTGGCCAGATTTCTTGAGGTGCAGCTTCCCTTACCAGGTGTACATGTGCTTCCACCACCCGAGGAGCACCTTCGAAGTATAGCCCAGGCTCTCTGCCTTCTCTCTCCAAGCAGCCTGCTTCCTTTTGGTGTCTCGATAGAGCCTGTGTCCCTTCCGCCAAAGATACTCGTTCTCCCTCAGCCATTCCAGCACCTCATCCTCATGTTCCTCTTTGATGGAGTACTGCCTCTTCTCCCGTTCTCGTTCTCGTGTATGCCTCTTCCTCCCTCTGGCAGGGCCATCTGGGCCCTCATCAGAAAGGCTTCAAGGTTGTAGGGGCTGCTCCTCCACACCACCACCACCACCACCACCAGCAGCAACAGTAGCAGCAAAAGTAGGACCAGCAGCACCAGCAGCACCAGCAGTAGCAGCAGCACCAGCAGGACCAGGAGCACCAGCAGGACCAGGATCAGCAGCAACAGAGTAAGCACCAGCAGCGCCAGCAGCACCAGCAGGACCCGGATCAGCAGCAGCAGAGTAAGCACCAGCAGCACCAGCAGGACCAGCAGCACCAGCAGGACCAAGAGCACCAGCAGGACCATGAGCACCAGCAGCATCAGCAGGACTAGGAGCAGCACCAGCAGAGTAAGCAGCAGCAGAAGCACTAGCACCAGGAGCAGCACCAGCAGAGTAAGCACCAGCAGAAGCCCCAGCACCAGGAGCAGCACCAGCAGAGTAAGCACCAGCAGAAGCACCAGCACCAGCACCAGCAGATTAAGCCCCAGCAGAAGCCCCAGCACCAGGAGCAGCGCCAGCAGAAACTCCAGCACCAGAAGAGTCAGCCCGATCAGCAGAAGCCCCAGCAGAAGCAGAGTCAGGGCCAGGGGGTGGAATGGTGGCCCTGTCCCTCTTGCCAGGGCTGGCAGCAGATGGCTGAGGCTTTCTCTTCTTCTCCATGGTTATTGGCTGGCTGGCCGGCTGGCTGGCTGGCTGGCTGGAGCTGTGTCTGGAAGCAGGTCTTTCCTCTGAATGGTGACCTGCTTGCGAGCTGCTTCCCTTTATATCCGCGGGGCTGATGCAATGCATCCTCCCCGCATGCGCAGTGAACACTCTGCATCCACTAGGCATCCGCTAGGCTTCCGCTTCATCCGCTTCATCTGCTCGGCATCCGCTCCTTCTGCTGCCCGTCTGCTTCACTGTGCTCCTCCGGAAGCCCTGCGGATGTGCCATCCGCTCCCATCCGCTTCCAACCGCTAGGCTTCCATGGAGCATCCGCTTTCCATCCTGGCTACGTCCTCCCCCCTTCCATTCCTTTCCATTGTTGTCCGCTCTGGTTATGCAAATTTGGGGCACTTTTGAGAGCGGATAACAACGGATGGAACATTTTCTCATCCGCTGTGTCCTTTTTACAAAGGACGCTCGTCCGCTTTGTCCTTTTTGCATCCGTCAGCCAATGTGACAGGCCCTTTAGCATTCGAAGCACCATTACGCAGTAACAAAGCAATATGCACTAGTAATGAAATGCTCTTTAAAACTACCTGTAGCTCTTAGCTAATGGAATAGAGAAAAGTGGCAGTGAGAGGCAGGCTAAATCACAGGGATCCTAATTTGAGAAGGATCCGGTGAAAGGAGAGGACTCAGAAGCACTGACTTCTCTTGCTGTTTAATTTACAGGCTGTTTTGCATTTTTCTTTAGTTTGTTTAGGATTCTGTGCTACGTTCGAATTTGAACAATTTTCATTCATACAATTTAGGAGAAATGTGGTGGCAGCTTGTTTACCTCTAGATACCAAGGCCATTTGTAAGCTGTGCGTTTGGATGGGTGGGTGGGTGCATATTTGTAAAGAAAGGCAAAAGTTAAAGCCCCTGTTTGATAGAGTCTGGCAACAATAATTCCTGAGGTCCCATGGCCAGTTGTAGGACACAGCCAAAGAGGTTGTATGGTTATATGGTTATATCGGGTGGGATGTCCTCTGGCTTGGAGATGCCAATGTCTCTGGCCCTGATTTGCTTTCTTTTTTCTTACTTTTATAGGAAAAGAAAAAAAAATACAATCATAATTATAATGGAAATATGCATAAATTCACAGAGAAAAAGACTATGCAAAAAATGCTTCAACAAAATAAAAAAATGCAACAGAAAAAAATCAGAAGCAACAAACCATAATATCACTATATAACAACAGTTACAATTCTATATATACATACCTAATGTATAATTCCAGTACCAATATGATACTTTCTAATACATTTATATAATTGTACAGTGCATGCACGCTGGCCCATCACTCATGCAAAGGGCTCCATGCACTCAAACGTGGCCCAGTTCCCTCCCCTTCAAGCTAGGTTACCAAGCCACAAAGGTTGCGGACTAGTCCAACTCCCCCTTCTTAAAACCTACTTTATTTTGTATAAAGGAATCAGGGGATTTCAAAATCTACATCTCTAAACAATTCTCTCATAGTTGGAAATTGCAATCAAATCTAAAGACCCGGTCCCACTGGCCGATGGATGCAAAACGTATGCATAAAGGACACAGCGGATGAGCAAAATTTTGGAGGTGGCTCCATCCGTTGTCATCCGCTCCAAAAATTGGTGAAAATTTGCATAAACAGAACGGAAAATAATGGATGTGGGTAGTTTGTAGCGGGGATGTTAAACGGATGTTCATAGGAAGCCTAGTGGATGACAGCAGATGGAAGCAGATGACACCTCCGAAGGGGTTCCGGGGGAGAATTTCGAAGTGGACGCATAGCGGAAGGGGTGGATGCATAGCAGATGAAGCGGATGCATCATGGACACCGATAGAAAACAAAGGGGATGCCGCGCGGATGTATATCGGATGCAAAGCATTCACTGCGCATGCGGGGAGTATGAATTGTGTCAGCTCCGCAGATATAAAAGGATGCAGCATGCATGCAGTCAGCATACAGGGGAAAGACGTGCTGCCACATACATCTAGCAGGAACACCATGGTTCATCAGTCAGGCAAGAAGAAGAAGCCTGTGCCTATTTTTTCCAGCCCTGGCAAGAAGGCCAGAACCAGCATCCCACCCCCTGGCACTGACTCTGAAGCTGCTGCTGCTGCTGCTGTGGTGGACCAGCCCCAAGGCCCTCAAAGCCCTGCTGCTGAAGGTCCTGCTGCTCAAGCCCCTGAAGGCCCTGCTGCTCAAGCCCCTGAAGGCCCTGCTGAAGCCCCTGCCAGAGGGAGGAAGAGGCAAGGGAAGCAGAAGGGAGAGAGGAAACAGTACACCGTTTCCGAGGAGCATGAGGATGAGGTGCTGGAATTTCTGAGGGAGAACGAGTAGCTGTGGAGAAAGGGCCACAGACTGTATCAGGACACCAAGAAGAAGCAGGCAGCTTGGAGAGCCTGGGAGTACACTGCATAAGTACTCCTTGGATGGTGGAAGCACATGCACACCTGGTATGGCAAGCTACACCTCAAGAAATCCGGGCAGGCCGCTGTCAAGCTCACTGACCGGGAGATGTACATCATGGCCAAGTGCAGTTTCCTGGAGGGTGAGGTCTGCCACTAAGGAGCAGCCCCTCTGACACCCCTCTCCCTCAGACAGCCCACAAACAGTCAGTCCTCTTCCAGCCAGGAGCCAGCTACCCTGTCCAGGCAGGTGTCTTCAGAGGGCCCCACGGCAGAGACCCCCCCGACAGTTGCACTCCCCATGCTGGCAGACTTGGAGAATCCTGTGGAGAATGACGCCCTTCTGTCACAAATGGAGGAAGAAGCAGCAGCCACCAGAGGCCAACCTACCCCCACCCCCACCTCCAGAGGATGCAGGCAGAGAGGCAGACTGGAGGGCCAGAGCCAAACTGTCCTGTAGGAGATCAGGGACACAATGAAGATCAGCACAGAACTTCTCTCTCAGCTGGTCCACTTGGAAAGAGGATCCTCGAGCTGCCACACCTTCATCACCTATGTGAGCCACACCCTGAGGGATCTGCCCGAGGCCCAGTACCAGGTGATGAAGGAGAAGATAATGGCACTTCTGCACAACTCTTAAGGCCCAGCTGAACCTGCTCCGACCCATTCCAGGTCTGCTCCTCCACCCCAGGCGACATCACAGCCCTTCCACAGCTTTCAACAGCTCCTCACCTACCATGGCTACGACTACCAGGACTTCCCACAGCAGAAGCAAAACTTCCCAGTCCAGGCCCAGGTTCATCGCATGCCACAGATGCCAGTCCTCACTCAGCTGCAGACCAGACAGCCCCACTACACTCCTTCTTCCTCCACCCCACAGCCAAGCCCGTCAACGGACAATCTGTCATCAGTATTGGGCCTGACATTTCAAGTCCTTGATGAAGGGCCTCTCAACCTCACGGGACTGAGTCAGCTCTTGGACAGCTTCCTGAACACACCATCCCCTGTTGTACCCTTGGGGCCAAGCACCCCAATGGTGCCTCAGACCAGCACTCAAGCCACAGCCACCTCCACAGTCCCTGCCCACTTAACAGCTAAGACCAGGGACATGACTCAGAGTGACTGAGAATAGTGTCAGAGACTGAGTTGTACTTGTTAAGTTTATCTTTGCTTAAGACACTTTACTTGGTTCATTTTGCTTTTTCAATAAAGTCATAAAGTTTACCTAAGAAAGTTAATAAAGGTTATCTTTGCTTAACACACTTAATTCAATTTACTTGGTTCATTTTGCTTATTTAATAAAGTCATAAAGTTAAGAAAGTTAATCAAGGTTATCTTTACTTAAGACATTTAAGACAGTTTACTTGGTTCATTTTGCTTATTTAATAAAGTCATAAAGTTTACCTTAAAAAGTTAATAAAGGTTATCTTTGCTTAAGACACTTGGTTCATTTTTTTTACTTAATAAAGTGTTGGTGAAAACTTTGAAAAAATGGTTAAGCCTTTGCATGCTTGTGGGATAGATAAGGATAGTTGTGGGATAGATAAACCTCCAGTGCAACCATAGTGGGACTGTATGGTCCACCATCCCAGCGATCCAGATGATTTTCTCCCCCTTTTTATACAAAATATCGGTTTTCCACTATGGGGCCTTCTTCATACTCTAGACATACTGCAGACATCGTAAATACACGTGATACATCCCAGATGCAAACATTTTGTCCGTTTTTAATCCTTTATATACGAGATGCATACGCTTACATCCTTTCTATTTCCGTGCTACTAACGCTGTGTCGACGTTCCATGTACCTTTTGTTTCCTCCCTCTTTCTATTTTCAGCTGCAGCGGATGTGAGTTGAGGGGATGGCCAGAGGATGCAGAGAGGATACAGTGGACGTTTAACAGATGATAATGGACATAGAACGTTTGTTGCCCGTATATGTCGCGGATGTACATTGTACGCGGGGGAAAGTTCATCCGTTCACAAAGTTTTGTGCAGCTCAAAACTTCTTACGTGCATGAAATTGCAGTAGACGGATGCTCGACGGATAGAGCGTATGAAACACATATGCAATGAGTACACAATGGATGCATAGCGTTTTCCAATGGATGGCAAGCTTTTTTTAACGTTTTACATCCTCTTTGCATCCGTAAGTGCAGTGGGACCGCGCCTTTAAATCCATTCAGTAAATGTGGCTTTGCAATATCAGTCTTTCAGAAATAGGAATGGCATGGATTACAGAATTACAGAATAACAAGAGTTAGAAGGAACAATAGGTCATCTAGTCCAGTGAACCCCAGTTCCTTGGCCATTGCCCACTACTGAGCTGTGGCCTATTTTAAATTGGGCCATGTGAGTGACTGGCTGGAATGCACGTGCACAGCTCAACTTGTGCGAGCCACAAGCTGGTGGGCACTTGTGTGAATGCATGGTGGCTCACCACTCACATAAGGGCTGCATGCACTCACAGTTTCTCCCCCATCAGCAAGCTAAGCTACCAAGCCACTAAGGTTGGGGACTAGTCCAACCCCATGCTCAAACAGGAGACCCTGTACCATTCTATACAAATATGTATAGTCCAGTCTTTTCTTAAAACTTCCAATGATGGAGTATCCATAACATCTGAAGGCAAGCTGTTGCACTGGTTGATCCATGTATGTTTTTCATTTGTCAAATTCCACATAGTTGGTTGGTAGTTCAAGAGATTATCATCTTCCAAGAATTTAAGCTTTTGTCTCAAGTTTATAGTTCATTACTTTCTCCCCAAATATTTTTTTGTCTGTTCAAAGTGGTCTGATTCTCAGAGACTAGCTGAATAAGTTTTGACAGTTTTCTTGCCAAGATGGTTCCAAAGTGGTTTACCATTGCCTCTTTCCTAGGACTGAGAAGGAATGACTGGCTCAAGGTTACCCAGCTAGATTTGTGCCGAAGGGTCTTCTGGTTTCTACTCTGGTACTTTAATCACTACAGCGAACTGGGTCTCTTAGTAAGTATAGGTCCATGGTGGCGAACCTATGGTACGCAGAGCCCACTCTGTGGACATGTGTGCCATCGCCCAGCTCAGCTCCACCATGCATGTGCAAGCACCTCCCACCACCCAACTGATCATTGTGTTTCTGCTGTGCATGTGCGGAGGAGCGGGGCGCATGCACAGAGTGTGGGGCACATGCACAGGGCATGCACACATGTATGAAGGTGCGTGCATGAATGCAGGGTGGTCATGCATGCATGGGACACACCTGTTGCATTTTGGGTATGTGCATACACACACACGCTTTGGGCACTCTGTACCAAAAAGGTTCGATATCACTGGTATAGGTCATTGATGGACTTCCAGCTGATGTTGTGGCAAGATCGGATGTGAGGAGCGAGTCTCCGCACTCCCATGCCGAGTTCTCCCCATTGGAGGGCTTTAAAAGCAGCTAAAACCATCCTGTAAAGGTGGTAAAGTAAAGAGGGACGCCTTGTAAGTTGCAGAGCCATAACCCTTCCGCTTGACTCAGGGGTTCTTCCCTCTCATCCATGATGAGGAGAAGACGTGTAGTTGGGATAGCCGAGGCAACAAAGAAAGTACAAGAGCAGTGTAGATGAACAGGGACTGGACCTGGGCGAGATGATTCCTTTTTTATTTAGAACCTAACTCTAAACTGAAAGGAAAAAAAAAATCCAGGAAAAGAGATTTTTAGAACTATTTGTTAAAGCTATGAATAATTATGCAGTGAAAAATCCTAGACCCGAAAGAAAGGAACTAATGGGAGAATTTTTTTTAAAAAAAAAACATGGAAAATTGGATTTGCAAACTGGGTAGGTATTGTTTTGGAAAGACATTTGAAAATGCTGGAACTATCTACTTGAATAACTGACTTTGCTTCCATAAATTGAATTAAAATTGAATTAAATAATTTGTTAGATTTGAAACAATGCTGAAACCTAAGCTGAGAGCACCACCTACTGATGATGGAAAATATACCATACCTCTGCAAGCCTGGGAAAATTTCTTTTTTTTCCCCCATTTTTTTTTATTTCAATCTACATATAGCAACTATACATTAACAGTGTGGCATCAATATATCATACATCTCTCATTGCATATATTCATATTAATTCATACTTCTCCAATATTTATTTTCAACCTTATTCTCTCCAAATGCCTACCATCATATCAGTTAAACATACCTAGTAATTCCATTATTCAATTTTCTCCGTTTTCATTTTATTTTTTTTTTAAATAAAAAATTCTCATTTGGCAAGCAGTATGGTTCCAAGTTTCACATCTCAATACAAACATGACAATAGTTACATCTTCATTTTATTTGTTTAATTTCATATCATGTCATCCTTATCATTATTAAATATTAAGCTTATCCAATCCCAATTCCTGTTCTCTTGTCTTATTTTACAATATTATCTTATTTTTCAATGTTATCTAAAATTCTCATCTTTCTATTATCATTTCTCATGTTATTTTTTTCTGTTACAATTGTCATTTTATTGATCTTTATCTGAAAATATAATTGTCCCCTCTAGTTAATAATTCGAGTTAACCACCTTCATTCTTCCTTAATATCAATCTCCCTATCTAGTATAAAAACATATACTATATATTTTTATATATAACATATATATTTTTCTCAGATTTTCTCAGATTCTGCATTATATTTTCTCTATAAATCATCTATACATTACAAAATGCTATTTTCAATATATTCTTATATATCCCAACACATTGCTTTGCAGAATCCCCTTCCTTTTCCTTTTTTTTTCACCCATTATCTCTCATTCTTTGAACAGTGTACCTTCTTTTCATCCTTGTTTGTTTCCTGTTCCTCTTTATTTTCTGGTCCTTTATCTTAATTCCCTTTTTCCCCATTCTTACTCCCCTCCTTTTCTCATTCCAATTATTAAACTTTTCTCTCTCCCTCTTTTGATTTTCCTTTTGCACTTCCTTTTTCTGCTTTTTCCTTCTCTCTTTAGCCATTTTCTGAACCATTCTCCCTTTTATCATCCCATCAGACCACAAATTTTTAATTCTAATTCCTTTTCTCCCCTGCTTAAATAATTGTTGTTCGTTTTATCCTTCTAAGTTGGCTTCTTTATAAAACCCTTTCCCCTCTGGTTCATTATGTCCTTGTGCATGCTGAATCGCCATTTCTAATTTCTGTAGTACATAATTACACATTTCAAGTTTGATTTTTATCATATCCCTTGTATCTTGCATATCCGATCTTATATCTTGTGAGTCCAGTCTTATATCAACAAGTAGCTCCTCCATTATATCTTCTCCTTTTTTCTTTTTCTTTCCTCTTCCTTAATAGCTGAAATTCTCTTCTTTCGTAGATATATTCAATGTCAGAGTCCAGTTATATTTCAGCCAATATCTTTTTGAGTTTATTTTCAACAATTCATACTCTTGAATCTTTATCCCAAATCCTCTAATTAGCCTCTCAATTGTTTCCCAAATTACTGGCCATAGTAAAGTTCATTTTATTTTATTTCGAGTTCCAAAATCCAAAGTCTCAAAAAGACCAGATACTCATTTTAAAACATACTAAAATTTTCCTGTACCATCAGGTGGCACTCGTGCGTCTTTTTCTTTTTAACTTTCTTTGTTGAATATAATATTTTTATTAAGTTCGCTAATTTCAACCATTAGCTATTCTTTTCAACACACCCAATTCCAGCATTTAGTTATGCCCTTTAAGTGCCCACAGTTCAATATCTGTCCAGTTTAATTTTTAAACCTTTGTTGTGTTAATGTATTTTCCTTTAAATTTCTCCTCCTGATTAGTCCAATAGAATAGTCAAATCCAAATTTAAAGACCCATTTTCTTTCTCGCTTTCTCTGGTTGCTGCTTCTACACACATTCTTCCAAAATAGCCCTTTAATTTGATACTGGGGTACCTCAAAAGCAATGGCCTTTGCCTGGTTCACATTCTGCCCACTACTTTTCTCTCCAGCACAAAACTTAGTTTCCTGTTCTTCGTCTTTGTGGTGGCCATTTTAAGACCACTGCTGCAGCTTGCCTTTGGGATGGATTTTCCTGTCAGGGAGGGTAGTTGCAGCTCCCCTCAACCCTCCAGGTGATTTCCCCTTTCTTCACCACCCCACCAGGGTGGCTCCAGTTCAGATCAGGACCCTCCAGCAAGTGAGCTCGGCCAAAATTGTGCACAATCGTGGATTCCTCACCAACACTAATGAGGAACAAACTGGAAGTCAAGCCTGGGAAAATTCTGATAAGAGAAATAAACAATATTCATCTGGAGGACTATGGTGATACTTACTATTCTATAATTATCTACTTTATGATTACTGGAGATCCAAGTGTGAGAATAAGGAAGACTTTTAAGTAAAGTAAAGTAGCTTTTGATTTTTGGAAAGTTTCTTGGACTACCTAAATGGAACTGATTGAACAATCCTGGGATAGAAAGAACTATGATTATTGTACTCTGGGATGAGCAATATTAGTCTTGAATATATTGTTTTTGGACTATTGAGTAAGAACGGGACTTACTAAAATAAGTCAAGATGTTCCACCATGAGGAAATGAGTGAAATTAAAAAAAAAAATGGCATTGATATTCCATAGCATTAAGGATACTATGACAAAGAATCACAGAGAGATAAAGAACCTATTGCAAGACATAAATGGGAAAATAGAAACCATCCTATAACTGATAATGAATGAAGATCAAAAAGTCCAGGAAAGAGAGGAGACAACAGAAAAAATGGAGGAAAAGATAGAACAGACAAATGAGCAAATAAAGCAAGAAGATGAGAAGATGAGAAGAAGACTATGAAGATAACAATAACTGATGAAATAAACCAAGGGGAAAATACTTTAAGAGTTTTAAAAATGGAATCGGATAAGCAGGAAGATACTTTTGAAAGGGAGGCCTGGCAGCATAGGAGGATAGAGATGGGAGAAATACTTAGACTGAATAGTGAAGACATAGATGTAGATAGAGATAAAAATCCAAGAGAGGAGTATTGGAGGCAAACTAAAAAACTAATAAGAATTGAAATATTAAAATGAACAAGAGATGATGATGAGAAAGGAAATATTTTCTAGTTTTTTAAATATAATGATGGCCTGATTAAAAACTAGAATAGAGAATACACACTTTTATATAAAGCAATAGTTAGATGGAAAGATTAGAGGTCAAAAGATATATGTTTAAATTGGCACTCGAATGGTGTATTGAAATATTAAGTAACTAAATAATGAAGGACTATATCTTAATATAAACATGTGTATTAACACTAGGGGTAGTAATGGGGGCCTCACTAGGAGTGAACAGAGGTAGAAATAAGAAATAGGTAGAATAGTAGCATACATATTTTATATAATAGAATAAAAGCAATAATTAGATGGAAAGATTAGAGTTGAAAGATGGTATTATTATGTATGCTAAAATAATATTGTAATTGGCATTAAAATGGAATATCAAAATATTGAAAACTATTTGAAAACAAACATGTACATTAATACTAGGATTAAGTTAAATAAATAAATAATAAATAAATAAATAAGTTTGATTAATGAAATAAATATTATTATTGTTATTTGTATCAAAATGAATAATACCCAGATGCCACACTGTGCATGTATTGATGTTGATACATATTTAAAATAAAAATTAAAAAAAAATGAAAAAAAAATCAAAACCCCTTACTTGAATAAATTATTTTACGCTACACAGCAGTTTCAGCTTGTAGAAAGCTAAAGTAAACTATAGCTTTCAAATAGACTTAAGCTCTCATAAATCTGGATCCGTTTTTGTGGACAGGAGCCAATTGAATCACTAAAGGTCTGAATACACTGATATATTCGCTGTTAACGCTGGTTGTATTGTTCCTGGTAGTTCTCCAGATCAAGCAGTCTTCAATCTAAATAACATTGTATGCTTTTAGAAATGTTCATTTTTCCATCTTTGTATTTCCAAGCATACTTCTACTTTATTATACAATAAAGCAGAAATGTAGTGGAAATAAAAAAGTAAGTCTAGGTCATTGCAAAAACTTGTGTTTTAAAGAAAAAATATCCTTATTTTAAAACAAAAAGCTGTTTTAAATAGTATCATGCAAACTTAATGGAGTCCGATTAAATTCTAATTATTTTAAGTCATGATTTGATACTTTGCTAACAGAAGTTAAAACACTAATTGTTTATGCAATATTTAATTCTTTATTCCATTCATTCTTAACTTCTGCATATCAAATTGAATTAGCAAACAGCTATAGAAACTAAGAGTAGGTGTTTTTTTTTGTAGTTTTAAAGAATTTATTAACAAGCTGTTCTAGCATCTCAGGTGTCTCAGAAGCTTGAAAACACAACAAGTCCAAACAATTGTAAATATTGTTATTGGGTTACATCTGATGGATGATATTTAAGTCTTAATACAGCATATGTTAAAAAATCATCTTCATCATCTATCAGATAAAGTAAATTTAGCATGGATAAAAGGGTGAAATCTTTTTTATTTTTTGTTATATATCCCTCCTATCATTTTTAAGACTGAGATACTTAGAGTTTCAGTATACTTAGATCCTAATGGTGTTCCTTCAATCTAAGGTGCTATATATATGTATTCCAAAGTTGTCCAATTCAGAAAATTGCCATTATTTGTTGGCTTCCAATAGTTGGTACTTTATAATAGGTGTTGATACAGCTCCAGATTTGGAAAACCGAATCCTTCCTATTGGTGATTGCATTTCTGTAAGGTATTCTTGGAATTGAAGAACCCCATAGAAATTTTCTGAAAATATTTTCCAGATAAGTGATCTAGAATTTCTCTCATAACATTCATTTTGAGACTGTTCATCTTTCTTCAAAGTAGTCCTTGGCTTACAACCATAGTTGAGCCCAAAATTTCTGTTGCTGAGACATTTGTTAAGTGAGTTTTATCCCACTTTATGACATTCCGTTTCATAGTTATTAAGTGCAGTTGTTAAGTTAGTAACACGGTTAATTAAGTGAATCAAGCTTCTTTGCTGACTTTGCTTGTCAGAAGATTGTTAGATGGTTATGTGACTCCAGGACCCAGCAAATGTCAGAAATATGAACCAACTGCCAAGAGTCTGAATTATGATCATATGACCAGGCGGATGCTGAAATGATCATTAGTGTAAAAAATGGCCATGTTGTTTTTTTCAGTGCTTTGTAACTTTGAACAATCACTAAATGAACTCTTGAAAGTTGAGGACTACTTGTATTGATATCTAAAGGAATCTTCTCATTTATATTACATGTTACAGAGTCATATCTTTTTAATATACACATATCTAGATATTTAAAGGATTCAGTTCAAATATGGACTTGATATTACCTAAATAAATGGGTAGCCAAGTTTTTACTTATTGGCATCAATTCTGATTTGGACCTGTTAATACAGTATTCTGCTATTGTTTGTACTAAAGGTGTCAATCATTTGCAATTGATATTGGAATAGTAGTAGGTTTAGAAATAAACAAAACATGTTTTATGCAAGTGTTCAGCTGAGCTGTATACTTTTCTATAGCTCTCTCAAGGTTGTCCAATAGTACAAGCCATGGATTCCATATAGGGAGAAAGTGGGCATCTTCTCAAGAGTGGGAAAGTGGGAGAAATATGCTATTAGCCTTCACTTGGATGGGGGCGATTCATATCTCTTATCCGTTTTATCAATTGCAAAAGAAATCTAAACAAAAATGTGTACAATTTATATATTTTGTCAAAGGCTTTTTCAGCATCTGATGATGAAATTAAAAATTGACCTTTATGACTATTCAAGGCTATTAAATATACAACTAACCTAATGAGAAAGTTTTCTGCCTGCCAAATTTTTAAAAACCCTACTTGATCAGTCCTTAATAAACATTGTCATTTACTGTAATCTATTTGTTAAAAGTGCTGTTAAAATCTTCATATCAACATTAATCAATTGCGTGATAATGAGCACAATGCGTGTGATCTTTAGCATCTTTTGGTATAACAATAATACAAGCCTATTAAATGCCGCTGATCAAAATTCCCTTCTCAAATAACTCATATAATTGACAATTTTTGGGAATGAAACATCCAGAAGTATGTTATATCATTCAGTTGGGAACCCATCTAATCCTGGTGTTTACCACCTGTTATTTTTAAAATTATTCATTTAATCTCTACTTTATGTAGAAAACCAGAGAATGTATTGAATGAAGATATAGAGGCCTTTTAAAATAAAATTAATCTATCAGAATTAAATACTCCTGCTCTAGCAGGGGGTTAGACTAGTAGATCTCCAAGGTCCCTGTCATTCTAAGATACACAAAACCAACATTTATTTCCAACAAATAAAAGTTGGCTTGGTGTAGCATTTAAAGTCACCACTTCATTATATTTTGTAGGATTTTTCCAGTTGTTGATGTCAAGCTGATTGGTCTATAATTTCTTGGATCCATTTTTCTCCTAATAATATAATATAATTCTATATAATTTTATACAATTATATCTATTTAATTATATTGTATGTAATTCAGAATAAAATTTTAAAAATTAAGAATTTTTAACAACATATTAACAACATATTTCTTCTCTTTGACCTCTAATAGATGCAATCATTGCCCTACCTTTTATTGCATTAAGCACAAAGATTAAAAACAACTTTTCCCAAAAATAAAAATAATAACAATTTCAAACTTACTAATTCAGACAAATGGCTTATGTACAGAAATAAATGGTAGAGTTGGCAACATGCCCAGATTTCTTTTTTATCTTGAATTTAACCATAATAAAAACTCAGAAAGGTGTGTAGGAAAAGAAAGATAGCACCTTTTTTTTTTTTTTTTTTTAAAAATAGTTTTCCAGTCTTGAAAATCTCTGGCAAACTCAAACTTCTCCCTCAGCAGATTCCCTGGAGTGAAACACAGTCATATTTATTTATCAGTAGATTTCAAAGATAAGGTAGAGGCCTCTCTATTTGAAGGATTTTCAAATCGGTGAATTTGATCTTGGTGAATGCAGAATGTGGTAGAAAGCACATTAAATATTGTAGTTGTATTGATCTGTGCTATTCTGAGAAGAGTTCTCTTTTTGGAGACTTCTTCGGTAAAGTCGGGATAAATTGGCATCTTACTTTGGCTAGAAATCCACTTCAGGGATGACCTTGTAATTCTTGGTGTAGAAAAAAATCTCATCTCTTGTGGAAACATGACAGAATTACAGAATACTATTAGAAATAGTTCCAGGCTTCCTTCTTGTTGAATGAATTTGAATCACATGATCAATCTCCACTGGAAAATCCAAAAGAGAGGAGCTTTCTGAAACAAATCATGTATAAATTCACCCAGGTTTGAATGACTTGGAGGGTTTCAAATGTCAATCCCACGTAGATTTTTTCCAGTGCAATTGTGACTCTAAGTAATTCATTTATCTAAAATATTATGATTGGCTTGAGTAATTGGCTCATGGGCAGATAGCCAATCTCCATTATGAGCTATTTTTCCCTTGCATCTGTTTTAAATCATATTTAAGTTCTGCCAGATATTGTTGGATCAACTTCAAGCTTCATACCTGAGCCAGGATTTTTTTTTTTTTTACCAAATTAGTAGAAGACTTTTCCTCTACCATCCTTTCTGGATTAGCAGATAATGATGTAGCTGAAATTAAGTTAGCTGTTAAATGTTGAGGGGATGATGTATAGATATTCATGGAGGGGTATCACCTCTGGTGGAGAGGTCTACTGTGATCTTATTTGGACCACTCACTCATGTTTGGTCCCACTTGTTGCTCCAAGGAGCTATAATGCACCTACTAGCCACATCTTGTAAAGCATGTTGGCAGATGGACCAAACCAAGTGAAGGTAGCCAATGAGTCTTTGACTCTTGGTGTGGTAGGGGATTTGTCTATCCAGCATGTCTGGCTTGGCAGTTTGAGTGGAGGAGACAGATGAACAGTCCAATGGTCAAGAAGGAAGAGCCAGCAGCTTTTGTGGAATGCTAAGAGCACAAGTCCTGGCCATCCGCTGCACCAGGAAAGATCTCCAGTCATAACAATCCTCCATGATTAACAATCCTCCACTGGATAAAGGTCTCTTCTGCCATTGTTGTAGTTGTTCTTGTGCTGTTCCAGTTAATCATTCATAAGTTTCTGTTGTGTGATTCATTGTCATCTACAACTCATCTGTAAATACTCCCAGTATAAACCTAATTTGGTGGGTTCTGCAGCAATGGAGGCATGGGAAAGAAAAGGTGGAGTTGACTGCCAGATGTTATAGTCACAAATCTGCATATGGGTGTTCTTTGGATTCACTTCAGTACTTGCGGCAGCAGGGATATCTAACAGCCTCCAGTGTAACTGGATAGTCCTTCTAGGATAGCACTGCCCACTCTGGCATGAGGAGGGGGTAGAAAAAGGGTCCTAAACATTGCTTGTAAAAAAAAACCTCATTTATGGAGCCTGGGACATCTGTCTGTGGCGGGATAGAGAGAGGGTACAAAGGCCTGAAAAACAAACAGCATTTATAGCAGCCAAACTTCACTGTTATAGCATTGACATTGAGGGACTGAGTGGGACCAGGCTGGCAGCTGAGGGTTCATTACAGGAAACAGTGAATAGAATATATTCTTTTGGGAAGGGAAATCCAAGAGCAACAGTGCGACTTACAGAATAGGTTTTATAATTAAAAAAATGCCCTGCTGAAGAACATCTCTACTCTGCACACAGGAATAAATGAATGCAATATGAAATTCCACTGTTCTCTTAGCATGCCCTGGTATATCACCATTGTCAGCACTTAGGCACCAGCTCTCACCAGTCCAGACCAAGACAGGGACCAAATTATTCAAACAATCCCATTATTGACAAGCCTGTCACTCTGGATGATTAAAATGCTAGGATGGGGATGGATAACGATAACTGGGATGGAGTTCTTGGGAGACATGGGGCAGGAAAACTAATAACAATGGGCTACTACTACAAAGCAAGTATGCCAAGCACAACTTCTGCATTACTAACATAATATTTAGACCTGCAAACAATTACAAAACAACCTTGATGGAATCTGTTTGACTACATCATAATATGTCAATTCAATCTTAAAGATGTCACCATCACTGTGCCATGCAAGGTGCTGAGTACCAATAAAGGAGAATATTTGTAATTCAAGATTGAAACGGGTCCTTGTTGGCCTCTGAGCTTGATTGTTTTCTTGCAGATGTTTCATGGCCCAAAATAGGCAACATCATCAGTGCAGCTCTGGGTACTGGACAGATCACAGGCTGGTCCAGTCAGTCATTAACCAACACACAGCTTCTTTCTATTGTAAGCAACCAAGGACTGTCAGAAAGTCATTCAACATCAGAAGACTACAAAACTCAGACCAAGTCCAACACTTTCACAGTGTGCTTAATAAAAAACTCTCTAGCAATTTACTATTTGTAAGAATTTGAAGGTATTTGACACTTGCTGTGTCTGTAGTTCTCCCTCTGGTCCACACCAGCAGGGGGGCACACTGCTGCAACCTGATTGGATGCCGGTTTGACAGCTCAGTATAAAAGAAGCTGTCAAATGGGCCAACAGCTTCAAGACAGAATGGGAGCTGTCACTTGTTAGTTCGTATTTCAAAGCCACCTCACCTCAGTTTGTCCATCTCTGTTCTCAGAACAGAATACTGGCGACGAAGGTGGGATTGCCCTAGCTGAGGCAACAGGCAAGCTGAAAAGTCCTCCAAATTGAGATATTAGAGCGGGTCGCTCCTGAGGGCTGAAATCACTTTCTATCAGCGACTGGCATCTGGAATGCAGCATTCCCCTCACAATCTGACAGAATGGCTGCACTAAACACTTTTGCACCATTCAATGCGGCCACAGAAACTTGGGAATTGTATATAGAGTGATTCAACTGTTTCCTTGAGCCAGCGATTTGGTAGACTTAGCAAGCAGCTGTAGGAGAGCCCTATTCCTCAATTTCAGCAGGAAAGAAATATTTGAAACTGCCACAGCCCTCCTGGTACCCCAGTCGGTCCAAACAGTCTCCTGGGAGGCTCTGATGGCCAAGCTGAAGAATCACTGTGCTCCAACTCCCTCACAAATTGCCTGCTGGCACACATTCTATCATTGCAGAGGGTGAATCAGTAAACCAATTTATGGCAGGGCTCAGATCGGCAGCCCTGCATTGTGAATTCAAGGATCTGGAAGATGTCCTCCTTGATCGCCTGGTGTGTGGAATGAGGGACCTCAGAATCCAGTGCAGGCAGTTAGCTAAACCCGACCTAAACCTGCAGATGGCCCTAGATGAAGCTTGCGCCACAGAACTGTCAGATAAATCAGTGGTGGAGATCCAAGGCACAAGCAGTCCAACTGGGGGAAGGAAACCTATGGCAGTTCACCAAGAGGAAATCACGATGATGATGACAACCACCACCTCATGACAGTGAAAGGTAACAAGTGGTCCAGTAACAAGAATCCCCAGTCAGCAACCTGTATAGGCTGCAGCAGAAATCATCCATGAGCAGCCTGTAGGTTTAAAAGTGCTAATTGCCAATGCTGTGGGAAGAGAGGCCACTTAGTTAGGGTCTCTAGGGCTATATTGCCAGCAGACAAGGCACAGGCAAAACAATTTATAGACAAGGGAACCCCACGTAAGCTCCCTAAACAAGGGGGAGATTGTTTCACGATCCAGAAGGATAGCTGTCAGATAAACCCCCAAATTGCACAAACTAATTTGTCCATCAAGAAAAAGATATACTTCACTGTCAAAATTGAGGGACAGATCTGCCGCATAGAAGTTGATACAGGGTCAGCCATGCCCTTGGTATCTTGGAGTATCATTAAACGACTGGTGTCCAAGATGGCAAAGAGAAGCTGAAATCCTGTTCCCTAAAGCTCAGAGACTATCAGGGAAATTTCATCCCTATTTTAGGTAGTGGCAAGTCCCAAGTTGAATTCAAAGAATTCAAGGGTAACTCCAGCTCATAGTGGTAGAAGAGTCCCGACCTAGCCTCTTAGGCCTCGACTGGTTTGAGTCTCTAGACCTTGCTTTAAGTGGTGTCCATGCTACTAGCAGCCATGGAATTGACACCCTAACAAAAGAATTTGCTAGTGTCTTCGAAGGGGACTTAGGCAAATACAAAGGAAACCCTGTTTCCTTAAATTTGGACCCTTTAATTGCCCCCAAATGCCTCAACAGAGGTGAGTGCTTTTCGCACTTCACTCAAAAATAGATGCAGAGCTTGATAAACTCATCGCTCAGGGAATCTTAGAGCCGATGGATCATGCCTGATGGGAGACCTCAGTAGTCACCCCTATTGAGGCTGATGGGTCGGTGAGAATCTATGCTGATTATAAGTGCACATTGAATCAGGCCCTCCAACAAAGTGCCTACCCAGTTTCTTTGGTGCAACACTTGCTGCATTCTTTAGGTGATGGAAAGATTTTTGCAAAATTAGACATGGCTCAGGCATATCAGCAACTTCCTGTGGATGATGCCAGCCCAAGGCCCAAGCAATAGTTGAGGTGCTTTTAAGTGCCGTAGGTTACAATTTGGAATTAGTGCAGCCCCTGGAATATTTCAAAGTTTATTGCAAGGACTATTGCAAGGAATTCCTAGAGTTGTTCCATATTTTGATGATATTCTTGCCTCAGTCAATGATGAGCCAAACCTCCTAAATAGTTTAAAGGAAATGCTAAGGAGATTCCAAAAGACAGGCCTTAAGCTTAAAAATGCCAACACGTTGAGCTGCTGCCCACTCCCATCCATCAAAGAAGACCCAGTGCCAGAGGAATCCATCCTCTTAATCGACGACCACCAATTTCCTATTATGGCTACAGACATCACTAAACATTCTTCCAAAGACTCTTTATTATCCCGGGTACTCGACTGGGTAAAAAGGGGGTGGCTGCAGTGGCCAGTAAATGCAGAGTTTCACCCCTTTCAGATTCATCAGCATGAGCTGCTGCCCTTAGGGGTTCTTTGCTAGGGGGCAGCAGAGTGGTCATCCCAGCTCCCTTACATCAGCCAATGTTAGAGGCTCTGCACAAGGGCCAACCAGGGATTGTCTACATGAAATCTTTCGGTCGAAGTTACATTTGGTGGCTGGGAATGGACCAAGCCATCGCCAAATGGGTGGCAGGCTGCAAGTAGTGTCAAGAGTCTAAGGAAGCACCTCCCTTGGCCCTGGAAAGGAAATGGGAAACCCCTAGGGCTCCTTGGTCCTGTATTCATTTAGATTTTGCAAGTCCCTTTCAAGGGCAGACATTGCTAATTGTGGCTGACACTTTCTCTAAATGGCTGGAAGTATTGCAAATGTCACCCACCATGTCCAAGGCCATGGCTGTTGCCCTGAAGAAGCTCTTCACCACCCATGGGCTCCCAGACCTCATAGTTTCTGACAATGGCCCACAATTCACATCCAGAACTTTTGAGTATTTCCTAATTGGGCATGGGATTCACCATGCATTGATGGCCCCCTTTTACCGTGCTAGCAATGGCTTGATAGAATGTATAGTAAGGTCCGCCAAGGAAGCGTTGGCCAGAATGGGCCTGGGGAACTGGCCAAGCAAAGTAGTGCAGTACTTACTGGCACAGCATGCCACTCCATGCCCCACAACCAACTGCAGCCCAGCTGAATTATTAATGGGATGAAGGCTGAGGACTGACTTGGATAGACTCCACCTTAATTACACTTCAGAGAAACCTCTGGACTCATTAGGCAAAACCTGGGGTTTCAAAATAGGGGACCAAGTCTATGCATGGAATTATGCAGGAGACCCCCTATGGCGAGTTGCCACTATAATCAGAGTCATAGGGCCTGCTCCTACATAGCAAAACTAAAGGATGGCAGAGAGTGGAGATGCCATATTGCTCAGCTTAGGGGGCAAGGGAATCCTAGGACAGATTGCTATATGTTTAGGGACTCCTTTGAGTTCCCATTGGCTGAGCATGAGTCAACCATGACAAGCCAACAAGCGACCCTTTCTGAGTTTCTGGCTCTGTCTCCTGTAGAACCATTGCCAACCAAAGCGCTGTTGCAGTCTCTGGCCATTCCAGAAGCCTTGTCCTCGACTCTTCCAGCCACGATGACTGAACCTACTCTGCTCAGGTCCACGAGGGCCAAGCATTGCCTTGCTTACCTTCAAGGCTGCGCTGTTGAGGTGGGAAGGAGTGCTGTGTCTATAATTCTCCCTCTGGTCCGCTCCAACAGGGGACGCACTGCCACAACCTGATTGGCTGCAGGTTTAACAGCCCAGTATAAAAGGAGCTGTCAAATGGGCCAACAGCTGTAGCTTCATGGCAGAATGAGAGCTGTCACTTGTTAGCGCGTATTTCAAATAAACCATGAACAAACTTTAAAGCTACCTTGCCTCAGTTTGTCCATCTCTGTTCTCAGAACAGAATAACATTAATAAGTTGGGATGTTCCCTGGATCCTCCTGAAATGTTATGGAAGCCTAGGAATTGTGGGAAGGTGATTCAACTACTCCATGATGGAATGACAGGACAGTTTTTTTTTACAACCATGATACATCAGCTGCATTTGCCATTTCAGGTGAGATAAAACACATTTGTGTGCTAGCCCCACTCCTATTCAAGCTATTCTTTAATTGCATGTTGCCACATGCTCTGCAGAGTCTGAAGGAAGGAATGTACAGTACGTCAGGGACTGGTTAATCCCCACTGCTTGAATGCATGGATGAATGGAGGCAAGTATGGAGCCTCCATACTTATACACCAAGTGTCTCATTTAAGAAATCCTCTTTACTCTTTACTGATGACTTTTTTGCCCAATCTTTTCTCAGAGAGCTTAAGCTGTATCCTCAATTTATTCCCACAACATTAACCTTTGGGTGAGGCACAGTGGAGAATGGGTACCACTCCTTTGTGGTCACATTAACTTGATCTCCCAGGTCCCAGTCCAGCTCCCTAACTATGAGTGATAAATGTCTCTTTACCAGAAGTTCATGGGAAAGATCCCATTTCATCATTACCAGGATCAGATCAGAGCTAAAGGACTCTCAAGACTTAGAGCATTTTCCCTCTAATCTTCAGTTGGAATCAGCCTGCCTGTTTCTCTATACCCAGCACTTTGGGAAGGGAGAATGGCTTCTCTTTCCATGTCTGCTTTGTGAAAATTTCTTCAATGGGACATTCTTCAAGGTGTTTGAAATAACCACCATCCCTCTCCTTTCAGTCTTCTCCTTTCAAGTCTGAAAATGCCCAAGTCTCTCAGCTGCTCATCGTATGATTTATTTTCTGTTCCATGATCATCCTTTTGCTTCTTTTCTGAATCTGTTCTGGTATGTCAGGAGTGTGATGCCTAAAATTGAACAGGTTACTTGAGATAGATTCTGACCAAAGAAAAATATGGTTAAGGATTGGCATGATTTGGAAGGTAGTCTTCTGCCCAGCATTGTATTTGCCTTTTTTTGCAGCTGCATCACACTTCTGACTCACATTCAGTATTCAATCAGTTATGATTTCAAGATCTTTTGCATTACTGTTACCAAACCAGGAAACTCCAAATCATACTTCTGCTTGCCAAGTGGGGGGAAAAGTCTACATTTCTCTGTGCTTAATTATGTGCTTTCGTTTTCAGTTGATATTTCTAATTATCTGGGTTGGATGGAGTTTTATTTCTTTTAGGGTATAAAATATCTCTTAATGTTATCATCTGCATATTTCATGTTGTTTAACCAGGTCATTCATTAAAAATATTGAAAAAATATTAAAATATTGAAAAATTAAAGTATTCAGTACTGAGGTTACTTGTACCCTCATACATGATATATCCGTTTCTGGTTTGAATAGGAAATGTTGATGAACATTCTTTGAGGATTGTTTTCAAGGCAGCAATTATCCACTTAATTGTTATGCTATCCAGTCCACATTTAATTAGCTTGCTAATCAGAATGTCATAAGGTAGTTTGTCAAATGCTCTACTAACATAAAGATATATTATTCCTATAGTATTCCCACAATCTAACAAGGAAGTTTCATGATGAAAAAAATGAAATAAGATTAGCTTGATAAGATTTATGGCAAATCCAGAGGGATTTCTGGTAATTACTTACTGTCTTGTTTTCAATGTGCTTAAGGTTTGATTGTGTCATGACATATTTAAAATCTTCCCAGGTGTTAATGAGAGCTGGTTCAGTGTGTATACCTTCCATTCCCTTCTGTTTAAAGATGGGGCATCCTCTACTTATCTGTCATTTAACTATCTTTCATAATAACCCATAAAATATTTGATAGACATCAACAAGTTCCTTTAGGATCCTGGGATAAAGTGAAATATTATCCGCTATCATGTCACCCCTGGTCCTTCCCTTTGTTAATCTAGACATAACCCAGTTCCTGTAACCATTCAAAGTATGTTATAGCCTCCAGGCCATTTATCATCTTTATTGCTCTTCTCTGCACTCATTCTAGTGACTCAACATCTCTTTTTGTATTGTGGTACCTAAAACTGGAAATGGTCCCAAATATGTTTTTTTCAAGAGGTCCTTAACAGATGTAATTAAAGAGTTAGGTGTCCGACTCCATTTTGGTACTGATAGAATACAATAGCATTCTTTATTGGCCAAGAGTGATTGGACACATAAGGAATTTTTCTTGGTGCAAATGCTCTCAGTGTACATAAAAGAAAAGAGATATTCAACAAGAATCATCAGGCATAACACTTAATGATAATCATAGGGTACAATAAGCAATCAAATCATACGAGGAAACAGTCAATATAAGAGAATATTTGTAGCTCTGGATTGAATTGTCAAGCTAGGTAACATTATCAGTGTGTTGATGATACCTAATTTGGTAATGAAACATCTGCAAGAAAACAACCAAACTCGGAGAACACCAAGGATGCCAGGGCCCTTTTTGATTGACCTGGCATTTTTTAGTTGAATCTTGGAGTGGCTGGCCTTGCCTTTAAACCCTTTAAATGTTTTGTTTTACTTTGCATTTGTTTTTGCTTCTTCTCTAGCCAAATCTGCTCCTGGAAGCAGACTTGGGCTTTGGGGAAGACTGTCCCCAAAAGCAACTGCTTTTCTTTTCTTTTCTTTTGGGGGGGGGGGTGTTCTCAAAAGACTTTTCCTGCTGAGGAAGCAGCCCAATGGCAAGCAGGGTTTCCAGCTCTTCAGCATGTCTTTTAGCATTATGACGGCCCAGAGAACTTCCACCTTTTAGCCTGTTGAGGGTGTGGCCCCCGTGGTGATTTCATTACACAGTTGGCCTGTCTTTCTCTTTTCAGGGAGGCATCCTTGCCCATTTCTCTCCTTCCCCTAATGTCTAATGGCTTATCTAAGCCAAGGAGAGACATCCCAGAGCGGGTCTGCTCACCCTTGGCAAAGAAATGCTCACGCCTCATCCTTCTAGAAGTGGAAACCTATAACGGCTGGTTCAGTTCCTCAGGGCTGCTGCCTTGCTGCCTTTGATAGGGAAAGAGAGGATTTCCTGACTTTATAGAGAGAAGGACCATCAAGCTTGGCCATGTTCAAAGGCCGATTGCTGCATGCAAGGATTCCATTTGACCAGAGGGACTCTGATCCACTCGCAGCCAGCATTGTTGCCCTTCCTTGCTCTGGAGGAGGTAGGCATTACTTGGCTTCCGCTAACTTGGCAAGGCTTCTTTGCACCTCACGACTTCTTCTTTATGCCAAATAGTAACATGAACAATGGTGGGATTTATTTATTTTTTACTACCAGTTCTGTGGGTGTGGTGTGGCGTGACTTCGTACGCATGGCAGGGGAAGGTTACTGCAAAATCCCCCATTCCCTCCCCACCCCATTAACTTGCTCTCCAGCTATGTTCTCCTGTGCAGGGGAACAAAAGGAGATCCAGTTGATCAGCTGGGACTCAATGGGAGGCAGAGAATAGATGGGGTTGGTGGGGCCAATCAGAGGTGGGATTGGCCAGTTCTCCAAACTACTCAAAATTTCCACTGCTGGTTCTCCAGAATCAGTCACAACCGGTGGAATCCCACCTCTGAACATGAAATCATGGTACTCAAATAGATGAAACTATTGTACTAGAAGGCATATTGACTCAGGAAGTGGAAGGGGACAGAAATATCAGAATGTATACTATATGTACTTCTCAACTTATGAACACAAGTGAGCCCCAGAATTCCATTGCTAAGCAAGAGGGTTGTTCAGTGAGTGATGATGACTCGTTTTGCGCCCTTTATTGCCACAGTTGTTAAGTGAAGCACTGTAGTTGTTGAGTTAGTAATCTGGTTGTTAAGCAAATCTGGCTTTCCCATTGACTTTGCTTGTCAGAAGGTCACAAGAGGGGAACAGGTGATTCCAGGACACTGCCACTATCATATATACGAGCCAGTTGCCAAACTCTGAATTTTGATTACATGACCATGAGGATGCTGCAGTGGTCGTAAAGTGTGAAACATGGTCATAAATTGCTTTTTTCAGTGCTGTTGTAACTTTGAATAGTCAGTAAATGAAGAGTTGTAAGCCAAGGACTACCTGTATGGGGCTGGGAGAATAAATCTATGCTGAGTTTAAAAATCAGATGTTTTGCTGTCATTGGGAGTGGGAATGGGTGGGTGGGTGGGCGATGCAATGTGTCCTTTGTCACATTATCCTTTGAAACCATTTGGGCAGTGGCTGATTGCATTTCTGTGACCTTTGACCCATAGAACAGCAATGACTAATGTGATCTGGGGCTCCTCCTCAGCACTAGCCAGGGGTGGGGGTGGGTTAGTTTTTAATTAGCCCTGGGAAGCTCACCGGTCTGCTGGCATGCGTATCATGCTGCCCAAATTTAGGAGCTTCCAGACAATGTCCTACCCCTTGCTTTCCATTTGAAATGCCTGCTCCGAGTGGTGAAAATCCCTCCTTTCCCCAAAGTACGTATGTCTCTCGCTGTGCCTTTGCCTAACTGAAGAGGTGTCAGGAAAAGCTACAGCTGCATCAGGAGTAATTACAGCCCTGGAGGCTTGTCAAGGCCTCTCTTCTCTGGCTCCACTGCCATCTGTGGCAGGCTGAATGCAGAGAGATCAGCGGAGCCTTGGAAGCTTCATGTAGAGCATAATTTGAGAGCTTTTAGTTATTTATGGTAAATTATTTAACTTTGGAGTTCAGTTTTTATAGCTGCATTACGCTGTTGCAGTAAATCCTCTACTTTGGACTTCCATTTTTACAGCTGCAGTACAAGTTCCATGCAGACAAAGGAACTGTGATGACCCAGGGTGGGATACAAAATAAACACAGTCACAAAAAACAGGTGAAGTCCCTTTTATTCCTTCACTTTGCTTTCAAGCTCCAAATATCCTTGATTAGAGACAAAAAACTCCCATACAAGCAGTTACAAGAAGGAGGAAATACTGTTTAAATTATAAAGAGGAAAAAACAACAGAAACCAGGCAAGATAAGGGCTTGAAGACATCCACAGATATCAGAACACACACTGGGAAGGACACCAAATCCCAAGAGGAACAATAAACTAGAGATATTTCCATGCTTTGTTTCCAGCACTCTCCTGTACGCATGTCTGTCCTCTTATTAAGTGGTCACAGCTGCAGCCCACGAAGAGGATTAAGGCCCTCCCCAGTAGACCATGTCTCTCCTTTATCCTTTCTTCCCTGTGTGCCCTAGGATGGAGAGGGGATGGGCCTGGGTCCTCCTCTGACTGCCCAGATGGCCTCTGCCCTTCCCTACCCTCCTCCACAACCTCTGGAGTCACACTTCCACTCCTTGTTGTCTGTTCCTCCTCTCCCTCAGAGTCAGTCTCCACCAGGGGCATGACAGGAACTGTAAAAAGTGCTCAGGAGCTCTTGGGGAGTCAAAGCTGGCCCTCCCACTGTGTCCCAGAGCCTGTTGGTTTCTTTAGGGGAAAAAAATCATAATGGAGAGCCATTGGTTGTAGGTTTTCTTCTTTAAATGTGCCACACTTTTTCTGCCACCAACATCTTCAGCTGGAAATTTTGAGCTTGCGACCTGACTAGCCATGGCATCCTGCCTCTTTTAGCTTGATCCTAGTGGTGTATAGGAACACATCATACATGGTGACCAGCCTTGACTGTGGGGATGATTCCACTTCTCCCCCAACTTGTTTATCCCCATTAAGCAACCCTCACAAGTATTTAATTCATTTACGCTTTCAAGATAGCTTGAAGAATTCTGGATGGCAGAAAGTATCTTTGCAAGAATCCCAAGGCATGCAGCAGGATAAGTTGAGTCATACAAGGTAAGAGTTGGAGGTATATCGGAGTTCCTGTAGATGGCTTTCAATCCACCTCTGGGTAACTACCCTGAATAAAGGCAGGTTTGTTCCACTGGTGAATAGCTCATACCACTAAGGATATATATATTTTTTCCAAATATCCAGTTCAAAATGATTTCCTTATAGTTTAAATCCCTTTCTTGTCCTGTCTTCTGGAGCAAGTGTGAACAGTTCCACCCCATCTTCTGCATGACATCCCTTCAGATACTCAAAGACATCCATCATGTCTTCATGCAATCTTCTCTTCACCAGGGTAAAGACACAGCACGAACTCAGATTTTTCCTTCTAAGGATCCAGTCATTTTATTCATGCTCCAGTTGGTCAACATATAGTACCTAGGATTGGATCCAGACTTATCAACATACAATGTGGAGAAACAGCAATGATCTTGGTACATTACTTCTGTTTGTGCTGCCTAGGACTGCATATTCCTGTTGGCTTAGTCAGTTTGTGATATACGAGATCAGCCCCATTAGGTGGAGTGTTCCATCAACACTACATGGAGGCTGAGATGGGTGGGATACGAAAGGGTTAACTACCGGTTCGGGATTTATGAGCTTCCCTGCCCAGTGTGAGTCCTGTACATTGTCATAAATCATCGGCAGCACGCTGCCTGCCGAGAAGCAGCCTTTGAAACAGCTCGCTTTTCTTGTTTTTTTAACTGCAGCTATGGCTCGTTTCGGCAGCTGAAGTTGAAAAATCAGGAAATAAAGATCAGGTAAGAGCCCGTATGGGCGGGTGGGCAAAAACATCAGCAGACATAGAACTGGATCTATGTCTGTTGCTCTTCAGAGCTACTGGTTCTACAGAGGTGGACAGAATCGGTAGAAGCCCACCCCTGGGCTGAGACCACCTTTATTGAAATAGGTTATTAAAACAATCTTGCAAGCTTTGGTAATGCTTTACCCATGTCTTATGGGGGAGCTAGATTAAGAAACCAATGTTATATAGGTCTAAAACCGCCTTTATTAGAGTAGCTATAGAAACATGATCCTGCAAGTATAAATATGCTTCCCACATCCTTCACTTATTTTAACAGAATAAGAGAGTTGGAAGGGATCTTGGAAGTCTTCTACCCAACCCCCTGCTCAGGCAGGCGACTCTATACTATTTGGGCAAATGGTTGTTCAGTCTTTTCTTGAAAGCCTTCAGTGATGGAGCACCCATAACTTCTGAAGGCAAGCCCTTCCACTAGTTAATTGTTATCACTATTAGGAAATTTCTCCTTAGTTCTAGGTTGCCTCCTGTAATATCCTTCTGTTAATGCAGCCTAGGACTGAGTTGGCTTTTTTGGCAGCTGCCACACACTGCTGGCTCACATTTAAGTGATGGACTACTGGGACTCCAAGATTCCTCTCACAGTGAACGAGGGCAGGGCAGGGGTGGGATTCAGCCAGCATGGACTGGTTTGGGTGAACTGGTCGTTCGGCTATTGTTTGGCCCCCATCCCTCACACCTATACTATGCTGTCCTATATCTCCTTTGTTTGAAGCCCAGCTGATCGCATGGCATCAGCTGTTTTTACTCACTGGGGTGGCAATAAAAGGTAAGTTTTCTTGCTATTTTCAAACAGAACACATGCACGCAGCATGAGAAGTGCATGCTCACTGAACCAGTTGTTACACCGGTTGAATCCCAGCACTGGGAAAGGGCCTGTCTGAGGCACTTTCTTAAGTTAGTTTCTTGGAATGGACTTAAGCGTTGTTTGTCTGATCATGATTTGGTGATGGATTTTCCTGCTGTCTTTCACAGCCACTCTTTATACCTTCTACAATTCTCCTATGAGCTGTTCAGGGCATCCAGTAATGGGAAGTGCTTCAGTCTCCGCATTCATAGGCTGAGCTTGATATTTGGAATGCTCCTCCTCCTCCACATGACTCCTCTTCAGGTTCCCCTGTTTTTGCTCAGCCTCGTGCGAGACAGGCAGTGCTTTCAATGCTTCCTTGACCGAAACAGGAATCTTAGTTTGTGAACAGCAGGTTTGATTGTAATTCAGTTTTGTCTTTAGCCTTCTTTCCAGTTTTCAATTAGCCTGACAGTTCTGTTTAGGGGAAGTGCCGTTTGCACTCCCAAAAAAGGTGGCGGGAGGTTTCTGGTGCTGCTCTGCACCACCTCCCCACAGCCAATTCAATTATCTCTGCCAATTTGGTTGCTGCTGTGCCTTTAATTCCACTTCTGTGCTTGCAGTTTGATTTTTCATTTAAAAAAAAAAAAACACGAGTCGTATCGCCTTTACCCCCTCTCCTAACACTGTTCCTTCAGTGGGGAAGTAATTTGTGTTAATTTCCCCTCTTTTCTCTGCCGTTCCGTTAATTTGAGAGCTCCGGCTTCGTTTGCAAGGTGGGAAGCTGCCGCTGAGAAGTGTGCAAAAAACTTTAACTGCTGGAGGCCATCTTGAGTGCCACCTCGTGCCTGCACGCCTTGTCTGCCTTTCCTGAGCTGTGTGAGGTATTTTCTGCTTGAAGCAGCAGGATCCCTCCAGGATTCTGAGAGCAATTTTACCCTCATTTTGGCTACCTGCACTCGAGGATAATTACTTTGCTTTAAAAATCGTTGGCTTAACCCTCACAGCCTTACTCTCAGTGGCACAGCAGCAAGCACCAAGGCCAGTGTCCACCTGTGCATGGAAGCTGCTGAAGGCCCTTACAATCATCAACCCAGGCCTTAGGCTTTCGCTATTTGGCTAATTGGATTATACATTAATCTTGGTTGTTCTCTTATTAATGTTGAAATATACATATATCATTACTCAGGAGGAATTGCAAAGCAATTATAGCAATAATATTATAATAATTATTACAATTATAATAATCACTCATGGTAATAAACTATTTGACAGTATAATATTTTAATTTCAATAAAATATTATTACTGAGATATGACTCATTATATATAGACACCAGTAAAAAATAAAAATATAAAAGGGGGCAATAAGAACTTTATCAGGGCAACTGTTCTTGACTCAGCTTGGACCCTGGGCACGCCAAACCCTTGTCCACAATTTATATTCAATTACTGTTATTCTAATTTTAATCAAAATGGCAGATGGTAGCACCTCTCAGGCACCTTGCTTGAAGGCAAAAGCCAAATCAAAACAGTGGAAATTCTAAAGCCTCATAAAGGGATGCCTTAAGGTGCCATAAGGCCTTACAAAAGCAAATAGATAGGTATACTTGAGAGGTCCACACTGTATCACAGGGTGCCTCCTCTTCCAGTCCGTCAGTTTCTTCACACCCTCCTCCCCCTCTAGATCTCTCCCTTTCATCCAGGCGCAGCTTGACTGCACAAGGACAACAGGTCCAAGTGTCTGGAACACCGACCAGATGGGTTCCTGAAGCCACATTCACTCCGACAGCCGCTGGTCCTCACCAGAGTGACAGTTTCATTGAGGAGGTCCCAGAAAGGATGAAAGCCTGGATGGAGCTGGCTATTTTCCAAGGGATTGCAGTGGGGCTCCAACACGCTGTAATGTCCAGACCTTACCCTGTGGCTACCGACCAAGAGTCCCAACCGCTGAGGTCACTGACCAGGTCAGAGCAACACCAGATGCAGGTACATTTACAGGGGGAGACCCCCCTCCAAGGGCCAGAGGAGGAGGAGGAGGAGAAGGAGGAAGTAGATCAAATCATTCAAATGGCCGAGTCTGAATTGGGATCAATGCATGATAGCAAGCCCCTGTCAGAGGCAGACCCCTTAGAAGGGGAAATGTCTGAGGATGAAGGTCTTATTCCTGACCAGCCTAATTTTACAGACTTATTCCGGCCACAGCTTTTCAAATCTCTTGTTTAAGGCAAAGAACATTGCAGGCCTAAACAAGCCAAAACCATCTGACACACCTAACCCTTCAGGCGAGGGACCAGAGGACATGATCTTCAACCAACCGGTAGTTGAAGCAGAGGTAATTCCAGTTCCACCCATATTTTCGGACCTGGTGCAGAAGCAGTGGGCTTCTGCAGCGGTATACACCTCCCCAACTGGACATGATAGGAAATATTTCAACTTGGACCCTGATTTTGCAAAGTTACTGAGTACCCCCGAGATAGATGAGCCTATAGTGGCTTTAGCATTCCCCTCTATTCCCAGTGAAGCATTGGAGGCCTTAAAGCCGGAGGAAAAATGGGTCGAGCAAGCCCTACCAGAGCTCATCAGTCTGACGTGTGGGTTCCTTCTTCACACGGTCATCTCTTAGATGGCTTCATCTTTTGAAACAACACGTTCCTTCTTCTAACATTAGGGCGCACCAAGATATCACCAAACTTACGACAGCTGCTGAATTTTCTGCCGATGCTACCTATCACACAGTCAAGTTTTCAGCAAGGGCCATTACCTCACGTCACAGCGCGTCGCTTGCTATGGTTAAGACACTGGCAAGCCAACTTCAAACACAAATCCAAGCTGGCCTCATCCCCCATTGTGGGAGATAGATTGTTTGGCCCTTCCCTGGATCTGCTACTAATTGAAGCATGCAACAAGAAGAAAATTCTCCCTTCCCTTTTTCGGAAGTCAGATCCCAGAAGCCCCCAGTCCTTTTGGAGGGGATCCTTTCTGTCTTTCTATCAGGGATCTTTCTCTTCCAGATACCAGAGGCCCCCAGCAGTTAGACCAGGACAGCAACCAGATAGGTCCGACTCAGAAGACAGAAATAGAAGGGGTGGTCAATCCAAAAGACCCTTTCGGGGAGCAGGGAACAGGCCCTTCCAGTGACCAAAATAACTCCCAGGATCCAATTCCCATTGGTGGATGCCTTAAGTTATTTGCTGACCAATGGGACTCCTCTACCTCTGATGCCTGGGTCAGAGATATGGTTAGATTTGGCCTCACGCTGGAGTTTAGATCCACTCCCCCAGATTCCTTCATGTCATACCCTCCTTCCAGAGATCCGGTCAAGCGTAATCTCATGGATTCCGCTATCCAACATCTACTGGATATACGAGCCATCCAACCAGTAGCGACCAATCAACGAGGGCAAGGTTTTTATTCACATCTTTTCGTTGTGCCAAAAAATTCAGGGGGGTGGAGAGCGATATTAGATTTGAAACGTCTCAACCATTTCTTAGTATATCACAAATTTAAAATGCATACCCTCCAATCAATATTACTGGGCATCAGGAAAGGGGACGTGCTCACGTTCATAGATTTGATGGAGGCATACCTGCTCATTGCTATTCAGCCCTCCCATTATACATTTCTGAGATTCTGCTACAATAACCACCATTTTGAATATGTGGCCCTTCCATTCAGATAAGCTTCTGCCCCCAGGACCTTCACCAAGGTCCTCATAGCGCTAGCTGCCCACGTCAGGAACATACTGGTACGCCTCCAATGTTATCTTGATGATATTTTGATTTTATCCCATCAGGCAGTCATAGACACTCAGAACACATTACTATCCCTACAAGAGCATGGCTTCTTAATAAATTGGAAGAAGAGTCAATTAGCACCATCGACTCGGATAATCCATTTAGGGGCAGTCATAGATACAGTGGAAGGCAAGGTTTATCTGTCACCAGATAGACTAAATAGCATTCAAAAATTGGTTAAGATCAGGTTGCTTAAGAGGTCCTTAATGGACCTATCAAAATTGTTGGGCGAAATGATCTCATGTATTTCTATTATTCTTTGGGCCCGCCTCCACACTGGATCCCTCCAGTGGTTCCTGCTACTGTACCAGCGATCCGGCCGAAGCATCTCCAAACACAAAGTCAGGTTCCACCTAAGGTTCTCATATCTCTCCTCTGGTGGTCCAAACTGGTTATCAACAGAGGCTCTCTCTTCAAGGAGCTACAAAGGCTCACCATCAGCACAGATGCCAGTCTGTTCGGATGGGGAGCTCACGTCCAGTTGCTCACAACCCAAGGCCAATGGTCCGACATAGAACAGTTGTGCAGCATAAACTGGCTGGAACTTCATGCAGTACACCTGGCCCTTCACAACATCTTCCCCCAGGTACGCAGTCAGCACATACTAATACTGACAGACATTGTAGCAGCCAAAGCTCACATAAACAAGCAGGGGGGCACATAATCGAAGCAGCTAATGTGGGAAGCGGAGCGCCTGTGTTGCTGGGTGGAGAACAACATACTTTCCATCAAAGCAGAACACATTCTGGGTCTGTTGAATACACAGGCAGACAGGCTAAGCAAGGTCACCATAGATCAATTGGAGTGGCGCCTCCACCCATTCTTGTTTCAAGAAGCGGCACGGACATTTAGTCAGCCGGTGGTGGACCTATTTGCTTCCCCTCTCAACACTCAGCTCCTGAGATTTTTTTCCAGGTACCCGTCCCAATGAGTGGAGAATTTCAGCTCGCTCCGCTGTCGTTGGGCCCGAGGCTCCTGTATACATTTCCTCCACTTCCGCTGGTTCCCAAAGTCATCCAGAAGTTACTAGAAAAGAGAGCGGAATTACTTCTAGTAGCGCCTTATTGGCCCAGATGGCCATGGTTCGCAGATGTCTGCAGTCTCTCAATAGCCCTCCCTGGAGAATCCCGCCAGACAGAATCTCATTAACTCAGGGGCTCTTCAACATCCGGACCCTCAATGATTACAGTTGACCATCTGGAGGTTGAGCGGAGTGGTTTGAAGAGCGAAAAGCTCTCCAACAGAGTTATCAACACTATCCTAGCCACCAGACGTCCCTCAACAATTCGCATTTACAACGCCACATGGTCCACCTTCTGCAAATGGTGTAGTAAACTTCAAATTGATTCTGCCTCTCCCTCTCTCGCTCAAATTCTAGAGTTTTTATAGGAGGGACTTGATAAAGGGTTGTCACCTAATACGTTAAAAAGGCAGGTGGCGGCTTTGGCATCAGTTCTCACTTGCGAGGGCCTCAGTTCTCTTTCACATCATCCATGCATAAGGTCTTTCCTTTGAGGAGCCACCAATTTTCACCCCTCCAGCAGTGCACCGTTATCCCACCTGGGACCTTAACAAGGTCCTTGTCGCTCTTATTAAAGGTCCTTTCAAACCTTTGAAAACATCAAGTCTCCAATTTCTCATGTACAAAGTAGTTTTCCTGGTAGTGATCACCTCTGCTCATCATATCTCGGAAATTGCAGCCTTGTCTGTCAGACAAGATCTCTGCCTTTTTCATGCTTATCAAGTGATCCTTTGTCCTGATCCCACATTTATGCCCAAGGTCAATTCGGCTTTTCATAGAGCACAAGAGCTTATTCTTCCAAATTTTTGCCCCAGACCATCGTGGGATGGAAAGACAATGGCATAAGCTTGATGTGAGGTGTGCTCTGAGAATCTATATCAAGCGTACAGCGGCTTTCAGGAAATCAGAGGCTTTATTTGTGTCCTTTCAGCCCAATTCTCAGGGTTACAAGATTTCACGATCTACGATAGGCCATTGGATATGGGCTGCAGTAGCGAAAACATATCAGACTCAATCTCTGCAGGAGCCTAGGGGCAGAACAGCTCGTTCAACAAGGAGCGCAGCAACTTCGGCAGCATGGGCCACACAGGCATCAATAATTGAAATCTGTCAGGCTGCGGCTTGGGCTTCCCCATCACCCTTCATTAGACACTACAAAATTGATGTGTTTGCTTCTGCTGAGGCTTCCTTTGGCAGAAGAGTTCTGCAACGGGTCCACAGGGACCAGGAGGAGATTCCAGACCAGATGGAGTCCCTTCCGTAGGACAGGCCAAGCATTGGTATGTCCCACTACTGGATGCTCTGAACAGCTCATAGGAGAAAGGGCGTTGGTACTTATCTGATGCCTGTTCTCTTTGAGTTGTGAAGAATATCCAGCCCCACCTTTTTTCTATCTGGTGGGGTCCTGTTTCGGCCAATGAACTTTTTAGAATGTGAGGATGAGAGTGCTTATTTCTCTCGTCTTCGCCAAAACTGGGGAATGCTGAGAAGGAGTCACATGGAGGAGGATGAACGTTCGACAAATCAAGCTCAGCCTATGAATGCGGAGACTGAAGCACTTCCCACTACTGGATGCTCTTCATAGCTCAAAGAGAACAGGCGTGTCAAGTAATTACCAATGCCCTTTTCCTCCCACTCCAAGGCACTTCCAATTATTAACTAGTTTCTCTGGACTTAATATTTTTGTTTCTCTGAATTAAAAAAAAAGTTGAGCTCCTTTTGCCTTGGTTATAGTTCTTGTGTATTTCCATCCAGATCCCCTTTCTTCCTGTCTATGCACAGAGGTTTTCTCATGCCCTGTTATCCAGTATGCCCTCTCTATCTGGCACTCAAACTTTTGACATTTCCTGGCCAAATAAGATTGTGCATTTCTCTCTGTTAAAAAGTTCCTGGGGATTTTTTCCAGTCAAAATCCTCTTGATTCTTGACAACTGTCCTCTAATATAGCATTGATATTCTGTGACACTGAGAATTCCTGTTAATGTGGTGGGTTCTTCTATTCTTAAAATGGATTACAGTTTTATTGCAAACTGCAATAAAATCTCTGACCGGCATATAAATGATTTATTTATGAATATGGCTATGTGCCATTTTAGTTAGTTTAAGTTATCAGTATAGAAACCAGGAGATGGTGAGTTTTAAACTCACTTTGGTGACAAAGCAGTGGTGGGATTCTTTTTTTACTACCGGTTCTGTGGGTGTGGCTTGGTGAGTGTGGCAGGGGAAGGATACTGTAAAATCTCCGGTCAGAGGTGGTATTTACTGATTCTCTGAACTACTCAAAATTTCTGCTACTGGTTCTCCAGAACTGGTCAGAACCTACTGAATACCACCTCTGGCACAAAGCTAGCTGGGTGATCTTGGGCCAGTCAGTCTCCTTTAGCCCTTCTGGGAGGGAGACAAGGACAAACTACTCCTGAAAAGTTTCAGTCATCAGAAGTCCATGCTGACTTAAGGCACTCCCCCTCCCCCCCAAAAAAAAACCCAGAAAAGAAAGTCATTCTAGTCCCAAGTGACTCCAAAGAGTGTACACTCCAGGCTACAGCAAAAAGTCTGCAGAGATTCTCAGTCATCCAGGTCATGGTTGCCCCAAAGTTACTTTTTCAGGAGGCAACTAGACTTTCTTATTTTTTTCTTTGAAGATGTTTCACTTCTCATCCAAGAAGCTTCTTCAGCTCTGACAGGACAGTGGGGAATGGAGGGATTTATATTCCTTGCAGACAGCTCCTTCCCCACTGTCCTATCAGAGCTGAAGAAGCTTCTTGGATGAGAAGCAAAACATTTTCAAAGAAAAAAGCAAGAAAGTCCAGTTGCCTCCTGAAAAAGGACCTTTTGGACAGTTGCCCCCCATTGCCAATGCTGCTGTGGGTTCTTTGCCCCAAAACTGTGTCCAAGAGAAGTCCTGGTTGGTGATCCAATTCTGGACCAAAAAGCTTATCCCCACTAGAAACAATGGAAACATCTTCCTAATAGCAGCTGGTTTCTGAACCAAGGGCTGCACCATCCTGCTGCAGTTCAACTAAGCCTCTTCCTCTCCATCCTTACCTAACCATTTCCAGACAACAGGACAGAATGTCAACCTTGTTTTTTTGGGGTCAAAATGTACAACTGATTTTCATCAGCATCTTGATATCTAAGAGATGCTTTTCAGGAGAACTGAGAGGGTTGAGCCCTGTGGTGCCACTGAATGGAGAGCTTGGTGGCTTGACCTTCTCCAGCTCAGATCACCTACTCAGGAAAAAAGAGACATATTGCAGAATAGGAGCTCTCACTCCTCACCTCAAAGGCTGCCCTGAAGGATATTCTGATGGAACTGAAGGCAGCTGGGAAACCCATCGGCATCTACAGTAAGGGTTTTCAAACTTGGCAAGTTTAAGACTTGTGGACTTCAACTCCCAGAATTCCCGAGCTAACATGACTGCAGGAAGAATTCTTGGAGTTGAAGTCCACAAGTCTTAAAGCTGTCAAGTTTGAAGACTGCTGATCTACAGGGTGACATTCTTTCTGACTTGGTCCTCCCATTGGCCAGAGCAATCAGTGGGTATCATGGTTGCATGAAAAACTCTCTGGGTGCAAGTGAAAAAAAAGGAAAGCCAAAGGAAAAGCTATGGCTCTGGCCTTCAGTGCAATCTGGCATCCTGAAAATGAGTAACTTAGAAATTTGAGAGGGTATTTATTCTTCGTTGTATAACATCCAGTGTTCATGTTATGGAAGGAAAGTCCTTGTAAGTGATCCGGGCAGTATTTGGATGATAATCACCTTTATCCCAGCCTGTATGGTTAGTTTATGGGTCAGCAATTTGTGCAATCTTTGAAGATTGAGTTGAGTTGTATTTGCATTCACATCCTGATAGTTGGCTTCACTGGCTAATTTTGCTAGTTGCTGTGCAAACAAAATAAGGGACTAGATGACCCTTGATTCTGATTGAATGCCAAAGCTTTTCTGACTTTAAGGATGGCTGGACAGCATTAAACTGGGCAGGCCAAGAGGCCAAAAAGAGACAATTGGTCACAATGGTCAGTCCATTTATCTTGGATCAGGATGGGAGAGCTTGAGAGCAAGGATGGAACAAAAAACAGAATAGAATTCTTTATTGATCAAGTGTAATTGGACACACAAGGAATTTGTCTTTGGTATCAATGCTTTCAGTGTACATAAAGAAAAAGTACATTCATTAAGAATCATAAGATACAACGCTTAATGAAAGTCATATTTTACTAATAAGCAATCAATTCATACCAGGAAACAAATAATATAAATTGTAAAGATACAAGCAACACAGTAATAGTCATAAGTGGGAAGGGATTGGTAATAGGAAGGATGAGAAGAATAATAGAATTGCAATCTTAGTAAATAATTTGACAGTGTCATGGGAATTAATTGTTTAGCAGAGTGATGGCATTCTCTCCTTGTGTCTAGTTGTTCTGGTGTGCAGAATGCCCTATATGCATTATTTTGAGGGTGGAAGTTGAAGCAATTTATGTCCAGGATGTGAGGGATCTGTAGATATTTTCACAGCCCTCTTTTTGACTTGTGCAGTATACAGGTCCTCCATGGAAGGCAGGTTGGTAGCAATTATTTTTTCTGCAGTTCTAATTATCCGTTGAAGTCTGTGTCTGTCTTGTTTGGTTGCAGAGCCAAACCAGACTGTATAGAGGTGCAGATGACAGAATCAATAATTCCTCTGTAGAACTGAATCAACAGCTCTTTGGGCAGTTTGAGCCTCCTGAGTTGGCACAGAAAAAACATGCTTTGTTGTGCTTTTTTGATGATGTTTTTGATGTTAGGTGTCCATTTTAAGTCTTGAGATATGATAAAACCCAGAAACTTGAAGGTCTCTACCGTTGATACTGTGTTGTCTAGTATTGTAAGAGGTGGCAGAATAGGAGGGTTTCTCCAAAATCTACCACCATTTTTATGGTTTTGAATGTATTTAGTTCAAGATTGTTCTGGTTGCATCACCAGGCTAGTTGTTCAACCTCCTGTCTGTATGCAGATTCATTGTTTTCTTGAATGAGACCAATCACTGTTGTATCATCTGCAAACTTCAGTACTTTAATACTTGTTAAGGGTAACAAATCATGTTGATCAAACACAGAAATAAAAACAACTTCCTTTCATAAGGTTTCAGCTATTTTTAAATCATACATGAAAAATGTTTCGGAGTGCTGTGGAAGTAGAGGCTTTTTGGCATTCTGGTACTCTCTGGTGTATGTAAGTGGGGAGTCTCTGGCTTGGTCAGTGTGTAGGATTTAATTTCTTGATGGATGGGTAAAGTCAACAAATGAGCCTTGTGGACTTCATGCGGTCATTTCTGCAGCCTCATCAATTAAAGGAATTAGTTGTGTCAAATGTTAGGAAGGGTCTGTCTCTGACCCTGCCAGCATCTCAGGAGATGATGGATGGGATGCCTGGAAGAGTAAGACAAAGCTCTCCTTGTATTCCTGGCAGATAACATGAATGATCACTTCATGCTGTCATGAAATGGTATTTGATAGAGGTCTGTTTATGGCTATTAGCACTTGGGAAATGTTACACTCTTGGTACACTCAATACCTTCTGCAGTGGCTTGTCTTATTCAGGGGAAGACAAGAGAAACCATCTGTAAACAAACTGTAGATTACCCTTTTACAAACCATACTCCATGTTTGCTTTTCTCCCTTGTGATATTGAGCTTTCCTTTATAAATTTTGCAAGCAGCCTGTGGATGACATTCCTCCAAAGCCAGCTCATTAACATCTCATCCGCATACAGGGAAAACAAATAAAAGATACAGATCCACATTTGTCCACTTGCTCAAGTAGAACATGATACCATCTGGATCGTAGCCAGGAGAGAAGGTGAATTCCTGAGTGATCCCAGCAGGACAGCCCATACTTTGTAGCTGGGCATCCTTTTTATGACCTTGATAGCAGACACAGTGTATCCATGAGTTTACTAGTACATAATTTAAACATGGAAAAGCCCACAATTTGACAATTGTTTATTCAAGATCTCAGGAGAAAGAATGACAGAAAGTGTCAGACACCATTCCAGTTTCCCAAAAAGTCAAATTCAAACTCAAGGCAGACATCCAGGTTATAGGATTGGAGCTCAAACAGGAGAATTTGGAAAGTAGCCAATTGAAGCAAAGTTTTCTAGTCAGGAAAGAGGGGAGATGCATAGGCAGGACTTGGTCAGGTCCTCCAGCAACATGGTAGCCACATTTACTTCCCATCTCACTAAAAGCCACTTCTGTTTCATCTGTGACCAGCAGCCTTTTCTGTGACCAGACTTCAGTCTCCTCCGAAGTGGCAGCAGGGTTGGCCTGGGCCTGGGCTGTGGGGTGCATCTGAATGCTCCAAGCCAGGTCTGGAACACCCTAGAGGAGCCTGAGGTTCCTTGGTCTTCATTGGACCACTGGGATCCTATCTTGGCTCTTTTTTCTTGCTTCTGTGGGTCACAGGCAGCATGAATGAAATAAAGTAGGATCAATAGTCCAGACATGTTACTTGGCAACCTTGGAGAGATTAGTCATTTGAGGAGTGACATAAAATCACATCCTTGACATGGGTCGCCCACGTGTAGCCTGACTGAATGCTGTCATCATGCAAAGCAATTTTGGGGGGTAGGGGAAGGGTTCAGTTCAGTTCAATTCAATTCAGAATAGAGCTGGACCTTGGAAAGTCTAGTCCAAAAAAGTCTAGTCCAACCTCCTGTTCAAGGGCCAGGTACCATGCATGTTCCCTATGCAGGCAGAACATTGAGCAGTGATGCTGAAGAGGTGGTCCAACTTAGCCCAGCAACTCCCCTTAGGGAGCTGCTTCCTAGAGATGCCCTTTAGGCCCAGGGGTTGTGGTGGTACTGTTTCCCCATCCCCTCATCTGGGATCCCTGCCAGGCCTGTCCCTGCATCGGTTAAAGACTCCCCTGTGACTCCCCTGGCTCCAGCAAAGCCTCTTCTTCTCCATTCCCCAAACAGTGGATTTCTCTGTGACTGCTGTCAGACTTTCTGGCACAAAGTATCTGGGAGAATACAATTCTGCCAAAACTCCATTAATACACCGTAGTTTTCAGCTTCTGCCTGTCCCTGCCAATTTTTCTTCTCAGTCTCAGAGCTGCCACACATGTGCACACAAATACATGCATGCTTTTGAGTTTTCATTCAATCCCCAGGAATCCAGACCTCCCCCAGGGGACTGCCAAAAGACTCTCAAAAGCTCAGCCTGCTCCCTAATTGCAGGCTTAAACTCTGATCTGACCTGCTTCTCCCTTCCACAATCACCTCAGGGAGGGGCAGAGGGTCCTATTCTCATGAGGAGGCCCCTGATTTCCCAGCTGATAAACAAGTGAACTCCACACTATTCCAGAGTTTTTCATTTTCCAAAATACATTTAGGGTTTCATTTCAAGGATGGGCTGAAGGGGCAGTTGGCACAGGAAATATGCAGGTGGAACAGAGGTGGGAGATATGGCAGTCGAAACAGATGCTGCTTGTACAGGTGATGAAAATGCTGAGAAACAGTCAAGTGAAAAGAATTGTTCTTGGCTGTGGTATGGCCATTGCACATGCCAGGGAGAGCAGCTTCTTATTAAGGCTTGATGCTCCTTGGATTTTGAAGAAGAACATCACGTCTTCCTTGAAGAAAAAAGCAAACTCTTAGGGCCCAGTCCCACTGGCTGACGGATGCAAAATGTATGCATAAAGGACACAGCGGATGAGCAAAATTTTGGGGGTGGCTCCATCCGTTGTCATCCGCTCCAAAAATTGGCAAAAATTTGCATAAACAGAATGGAAAAGAACGGATGTGGGTAGTATGTAGCGGGGATGTTAAACGGATGTTCATAGGAAGCCTAGCGGATGACAGCGGATGGAAGCAGATGACACCTCCGAAGGGATTCCGGGGGAGAATTTCAAAGTGGACACATGGCGGAAGGGGCGGATGCATAGCGGATGAAGCAGATGCATCACGGAGACCTATAGGAAACAAAGGGGATGCTGCACGGATGTATATCGGATGCAAAGCATTCACTGCACATGTGAAGAGTATGAATTGCATCAGCTCCGCGGATATAAACGGATGTAGCATGCATGCAGTCAGCATACAGGGGAAAGACATACTGCCACATACATCTAGCAGGAACACCATGGTTCGTCAGTCAGGCAAGAAGAGGAAGCCCATGCCTACACGTTCCAGCCCTGGCAAGAAGGACAGAACCAGCATCCCACCCCCTGGCACTGACTCTGAAGCTGCTGCTGCTGCTGCTGTGGTGGACCATCCCCAAGCCCCTGAAGGCCCTGCTGCTCAAGCCCCTGAAGGCCCTGCTGAAGCCCCTGCCAGAGGGAGGAAGAGGCAAGGGAAGAAGAAGGGAGAGAGGAAACAGTACACCGTTTCCGAGGAGCATGAGGATGAGGTGCTGGAATTTCTGAGGGAGAACAAGTACCTCTGGAGAAAGGGCCACAGACTGTATCGGGACACCAAGAAGAAGCAGGCAGCTTGGAGAGACAAGGCAGAGAGCCTGGGGTACACTGCAGAAGTACTCCTTGGATGATGGAAGCACATGCACACCTGGTATGGCAAGCTACACCTCAAGAAATCCGGGCAGGCCACTGTCAAGCTCACTGACCAGGAGATGTACACCAAGGCCAAGTGCAGTTTCCTGGAGGGTGAGATCCACCACCAAGGAGCAGCCCCTCTGAGACCCCTCTCCCTCAGACAGCCCACAGACAGCCAGTCCTCTTCCAGCCAGGAGCCAGCTAGCCTGTCCAGGCAGGTGTCTTCAGAGGGCCCCATGGCAGAGACCCCCCCGACAGCTGCACTCCCCATGCCGGCAGACTTGGAGGATCCCGTGGAGGATGATGCCCTGCTGTCACAAATGGAGGAAGAAGCAGCAGCCACCAGAGGCCAACCCACCCCCACCCCCACCTCCAGAGGATGCAGGCAGAGAGGCAGACTGGAGGGCCAGGACCACAGTGTGCTGTTGGAGATCAGGGACACAGTGAAGACCAGCACAGAATTTCTCTCTCAGCTGGTCCACAGCGACATACCATCCTCGGACCGGAAGCCCTTCATCACCTACGTGAGCCAGACCCTCAGGGACTTGCCCGAGGGCCAGTACCAGGTAATGAAGCAGAAGATCACAGCACTTCTGCACAACCCTCAAGGCCCAGCTAAAAGTGCTCCTACCCAGTCCAGGTCTGCTCCTCCACCCCAGGTGATGTCACAGCCCTTCCACGGCTTTCAACAGCCCCTCACCTACCAAGGCTATGACTACCAGGACTTCCCACAGCAGAAGCAGAACTTCCCAGTCCAGGCCCAGGTTCATCGGACAACACAGACGCCACTCCTCACCCAACTGCAGACCAGACAGCCCCACTACACTCCTCCTTCCTCCACCCCACAGCCAAGCCCGTCAATGGACAATCTGTTATCAGTATTGGGCCTGACATCTCAAGTCCTTGATGAAGGGCCTCTCAACCTTACGGGACTGAGTCAGCTCTCGGACAGCTTCCTGAACACACCATCCCCTGTTGTACCCTTGGGGCCAAGCACCCCAATGGTGCCTCAGACCAGCACTCAAGCCACAGCCACCTCCACATTCCCTGCCCACTTAACAGCTGAGACCATGGACATGACTCAGAGTGACTGAGAAAGTTTATCTTTGCTTAAGACACTTTACTTTACTTACCAACGACTGCAAAGAGGATGTAAAATGTTAAAAAAAGCTTGCCATCCATTGGAAAATGCTATGCGTCCGTTGTGTACTCACTGCATACGTGTTTCATATGCTCTATCCGTGGAGCATCCATCCACTGCGATTTCATCCGTGCAAGAAGTTTTGAGCTGCACAAAACCTTTTGAACGGATGAACTTTTCGCCGCGTACGATGTACATCCGCGACGTATATGGGCAACAAACGTTCTATGTCAATTATCATCCGTTAAACGTCCGCTGTATCCTCTCTGCATCCTCTGGCCATCCTCGCAACTCACATCTGCAGCTGAAAATGGAAAGAGGGAGGAAACGAAAGGTACATGGAACATCCACACAGCGTGAGTAGCATGGAAATAGAAAGGATGTAGCGTATGCATCTCGTATATAAAAGATTAAAACAGACAAAATGTTTGTATCTGGGATGTATCTCGGATATTTAGGATGTCTGCAGTATGTCTAGAGTATGTAGAAGGACACCGAGTGGACTACTGATATTTCCTATAAAAAGCGGGAGAAAATCATCTGGATCTCAGTATGAGTCCAGCAGCCGTGGTGTACAGACCTCTTCACCCTTGGTCTTGGTCTTCCACATCATCCATTGTTCTCCACCATGGATCATGACACAGTCCGTATGGTAGTTGCGATCATTCATCACCAGAACCAAACCCTGTTCAGACTGTTTCACCTTTTATACATAAGGAGAAGTAGGAGAGGTCCAAGAGCTGTGTGGGTCCGAGGATGGATCGTGAGAAGAATGGAGTTTGGACTGTATGACCAGTTGATGGTGGAGCTGAGAAATGGAGACCCTTTCCATCACTTCATAAGGATGCCACCAGCCATGTTTGACGAACTTGTAGAGAATCTGAGACCCATGTTGACCAAGCCTAGCACCAATTTCCATCCCAACCTGGACCCTGGACTGAAGGTGGCACTGACTCTGCGCCACCTGGCCTCTGGAACCACATATAGAAATATGCAGTTTGTGTGGAGGGTGCCACACAACAGCATCAGCAAAGCGGTCAGAGAAGTGGTGCAGGCCATCATCGAAGAATACGTGGAGGAGCTCCTCAAGTGCCCCACCACTGAACAAGGCTGGAGGAACCTTGCAGAAGAGTGGTATCAGAGGTGGAACTTTCCCCACACCATTGGAGCCATAGATGGGAAGCATGTGGCCTGCAAAGCTCCACCCAACTCAGGGTCCACTTATTTCAACTACAAGGGCTTCTTCAGTATCATCCTCTTTGCCATGGTTGATGCTGACTACAAGTTCATGTACATCGATGCTTCAGGCAACAGGTCAGCTTCAGATAGCCAGGTATACAATGCAAGTGACCTCAAGGATGGGCTGGAACGCAACCTCATCATGGGTTTTCCAGATCCAGACCCCCTACCCAATGACACACAAGATGTGCCCTACTTCATCGTTGGTGATGACGCCTTCTCCCTCAAAACCTACCTCATGAAGCCGTACACTTCAAGATACCTCACCCGTGAAGAGAGGATCTTCAACTACAGGCTGTCCAGGGCAAGACGGGTGGTGGAGAACGCCTTTGGCATCCTGGCCAACAGGTTCCAGATACTTCTCACCACCATGCAGCATGAGGCACCTACTGTGAGGAGCATCGTGGAAGCTTGCTGCATCCTGCACAATCTCATGCGCACCTGCTACCCAGTGTTACAGAACAGACTTGTGGACCGTCAACAAGAGAATGCGGACATGGAGCCTGGTGAATGGAGGAAAGGACGAAACCTGATAGACACTGTGGATGTACAAGGCCCCAACAGAGCTTCATGTGAAGGGAAGAAGCAGCACAGCCTACTGAGACACTGGTGCAACTCCTCAGCTGGAGCAGTGGAGTGGCAAGACAGGATGATGGATGATTAATGGATGCTTCCTTGAGCCTGTCGCATAACACTGATGAGATTGTGCCATGTATGTTGAGTGGCCCTGCAATGAACAGGGCATTAATAAAGAGCTTTGTTTATTTTGAAATGTGTTGATCAATAAATAAATTGTTACTGATAATAAAGGTCCATATGTGTGGCAGCTGGGATGGTGGACCATAGAGTACCACTTTGCTTGCACTGGAGGTTTATCTATCCCACAACTATCCTTATCTATCCCACAGCTATCCTTATCTATCCCACAACTATCCTTATCTATCTCACAAGCATGCAAAGGCTTAACCATTTTTAAAAGTTTTCACCAACACTTTATTAAGTAAAAAAAATGAACCAAGTGTCTTAAGCAAAGAAAACCTCTATGAACTTTCTTGGGTAAACTTTATGACTTTATTAAATAAGCAAAATGAACCAAGTAAATTGTATTAAGTGTGTTAAGCAAAGATAACCTTTATTAACTGTCTTAAGTAAACTGTATGACGTTATTAAAAAAGCAAAATGACCCAAGTAAAGTGTCTGAAGCAAAGATAAAGTGAACAAGTAACAACTCAGTCTCTTGCACAATTCTCAGTCACTCTCTGTCATGTCCATGGTCTCAGCTGTTAAGTGGGCAGGGACTGTGGAGGTGGCTGTGGCTTGAGTGCTGGTCTGAGGCGCCATTGTTGTGCTTGGCCCCGAGAGCACAACGGGATGGTGTGTTCAGGAAGCTCTCAGAGAGCTGACTCAGTCCTGTGAGGTTGAGAGACCCTTCATCAAGTACCTGGGATGTCAGGCACAAGACTGATGACAGATTGTCCGTTGAGGGGCTTTGCTGTGGGGTGGAGGAAGGAGGAGTGTAGTGGGGCTGTCTGGTCTGCAGCTGGGCGAGGTGTGGCATCTGTGGCATGCGATGAACCTGGGCCTGGACTGGGAAGGTCTGCTTCTGCTGTTGGAAGCCTTGGTCGTCGTAGCCTTGGTAGGTGAGGTAGGTGAGCTGTGGAAGGGCTGTGACATCGCCTGGGGTGGAGGAGCAGACCTGGAATGGGTCGGAGCAGGTTCAGCTGGGCCTTGAGGGTTGTGCAGAAGTGCTGTTATCTTCTCCTTCATCACCTGGTACTGGGCCTCGGGCAGATCCCTCAGGGTGTGGCTCACGTAGGTGATGAAGGTGTGGCGGCTCGAGGATCCTCTGTTCAAGTGGACCAGCTGAGAGAGAAGTTCTGTGCTGGTCTTCATTGTGTCCCTGATCTCCAACAGGACAGTTTGGCTCTGGCCCTCCAGTCTGCCTCTCTGCCTGCATCCTGTGGAGCTGGGGGTGGGGGTGCGTTGGTCTCTGGTGGCTGCCGCTTCTTCCTCCATTTGTGACAGGGGATCCTCCAAGTCCTCCGGCATGGGGTGTGCAGCTGTCGGGAGGGTCTCTGCCATGGGGCCCTCTGAAGACACCTGCCTGGACAGGCTAGCTGGCTTCTGGCTGGAAGAGGACTGGCTGTCTGTGGGCTGTCTGAGGGAGAGGGGCGTCAGAGGGGCTGCTCCTCAGTGGCAGATCTCACCCTTCAGGAAACTGCACTTGGCCATGACATACATCTCCTGGTCAGTGAGCTTGACAGCGTCCTGCCCCAATTTTTTGAGGTGTTGCTTGCCATACCAGGTGTGCATGTGCTTCCACCATCCCAGGAGTACATCTGCAGTGTAGCCCAGGCTCTCTGCCTTGTCTCTCCAAGCTGCCTGTTTCTTCTTGGTGTCGCGATAGAGTCTGTGGCCCTTTCTCCACAAGTACTCGTTCTCCCTCAGCCATTCCAGCCTCCTCCTCATGGTCCTCAGAAATGGTGTACTGTTTCCTCTCTCCCTTCTTCTTCCCTTTCCTCTTCCTCCCTCTGGCAGGGGCTTCAGCAGTGCCTTCAGGGGCTTGAGCAGCAGGGCCTTCAGAAGCAGGGCTTTGAGGGCCTTGGGGCTGGTCCACCACAGCAGTAGCACCAGCAGCACTAGCAGCACCAGCAGCTTCAGAGTCAGTGCCAGGGGGTGGGAATGCTGGTTCTGTCCTTCTTGCCAGGGCTGGCATGAGTAGGCACAGGCTTCCTCTTCCTGCCTGACTAACGAACCATGGTGTTCTTTCAAGATGTATGTGGCAGCACATCTTTCCCCTGTATGCTGACTGCGTGCGAGCTGTATCCTTTTATATCCGCGGAGCTGATATAATTCATACTCCCCGCATGCGCAGTGAACGCTTTGCATCCGATATACATCCCCTCGGCATCCGCTTTGTTTCCTCTAGGCATCCGTGATGCATCCGCGTCATCCGCTATGCATCCGCTGTCATCCACTAGGCTTCCTATGAACATCCGCTTAACATCCTCACTACATACTACTCCCGTCCGTTCTTTTCCGTTCTTTTCCGTTTTGTTTATGCAAATTTTCACCACTTTTGGGAGTGGATGACAACGGATGGAGCCACCCCCAAAATTTTGCTCGTCCGCTGTGTCCTTTTTGTATACGTTTTGCATCCGTCGGCCAGTGGGACCTAGCCTTAAATCATGAGTCTTAAGCCACACTTACAAAACTTTAAAGGATTTATTAAGAGTTAACATGTCGGCATGACCTGGATATCTCGAATTCTGAGACATGTAATTCACTGTCACCCTTGGCCCTGGTTTTCCCCCACCCCTAGAATATTCTCCAACTAAAACATATTCATAGTCTAGAGTCATCAATCATGTTCTCCAATTAGAAATTTGTGCAGCAGAAACTTCAGTCACTTAGTTATTATCTTTGCAAGATACTAATGGAATGCACTTTTGGTTCCAAACTGCTGCACTGCTCTTTCACATTCCTCCCCCCACCCTCTTTCTGATTCTGGTAACTCTAAAACAAGCATAGAAATGTTTTATGAGTTGACAGTATACTTGATTTTTGGTAAAGCATTTGACAAAGTAGACCATAATCTACTTCTTAGTAAGTTAAAAAATTGTGGGATAAACAGTGTCACCACCAGATGGAATCATAACTAGCTGACAAACCGTGCTCAATGAGTAGTCCTTAATGGAATTACATTTACATGGAGGGAAGTAAGCAGTGGGGTGTGCTTTATAATGCCTTGGCAAGATCAAACTTGGAATACTGCATCCAGTTTTGGTCACCGTAATATAAAAAAGTGTTCCCATATTGGAAAGGCTACCACAAGAGGGAGGGAGTTAACCTATTTTCCAAACACCAGAAGGCAGGAAAAGAAGCAGGGTTTGGAAACTAATCAAGGAGAGAAGCAACCTAGAACTAAGGAGAAATTTACTGACAGAACAATTAACCAGTGTTATGGCTTGCCTTCAGAAATTGTGGGTGCTCCATCACTGGAGGCTTTTAGAAAGAGTCTGTACAGCCACTTGTCTGGAATGGTATAGAATCTCCTGCTTGTGCATGGGGTTAGACTACTGGACCTCCAAGGTCCCTTCCAAATCTGGTATTCTGACCAAGAACGTTCATTGTTTCTCTCTAATTAGCACCAGTCAGGTAGAGTATCCCAGTTTATCAGCACATAAGCACAAAATAAGCACATCCAGAAGACAGCAGCCAAGATGATAATGGGTCAGGAAGAAAGGAGGAATGATTGGAGGCGTTACAATGGAGAAAAGAAGAGACATGCTGCCCTCTCTTATGTGAAAGAATGTCATGTAGGTTGATTGAGAAGAATTGATTAGCGTTGTTCCAGAGGCAAGGACTGAAGGCAAACTCAACTACAATGAAGTAGATTTGGATGATTATCACAAAGACTTTCTTAGTGATATGGTATATTCAACAATTAGATGCCTCCTTTCTCATCAGGTGATAAGACTACTTCTCTGAAAGTGTTTAAACTGAGCCTGGGAGGGCATTTATCTGGAATGCTGCAGCCAAAGTTTTCTGCACTGGGCTGGGGGAAAATAAACCTTTCAGGCTTTAAATTCTGTTACTTTGCTCTGTTTTTCTTGAAGTTGTCCATGAAATAGCTTGGCTCCAAGTTAGGAACAATTGTTTTATGCAGCTTGACATTTAACCAGCATATCAATAAAGTTTTGGGGCTCATTTACAAATTCAGAACTGACATCTGAATTGTGTACAACAGAGGTAATTTCAGACTGCTCATTTGAATGGAATCTTCTATTTAAAAAAAATCTTCCCATAGATGGACTGAGACATTATCACTAAATCATTTTCCCTTTGGGGGGATTATTAAGTTCCATGTAGGGTAGGGGGTTCAAGCTTCCATCCCCTGCTTTTATTGATTGGATTGGATGGGCACAGTTTGTGGTAACAATTTTGCCTCAAGAGGTTGTGGGTGCTCCATCACTGGAGGTTTTAAAAAAGAGATTGGACAGCCATTTGTCCAAAGTGGTATAAGCTTGAGCAGTGGGTTGGACTAGAAGATCTCCAAATTCCCTTCCAAGTTTGATAGTCTGTTTTTTGATATACAAGAAAACCAGGAAGTTCAGGGAAGGGGGGTGGAGTTAATGATAAGAAAAAAAAATCTGCTGGGTTTCATATCAGCATTTTACTGTTTGCCAAGCAAGGGTTATAGCATCGTGCACCTAGAATACCAATGGAAAGTGGAACTCCAAAATGAATGGGAAATGCAGCTGGAAGGTATCTTGCCTCTCAACTACAACAAATGGGCAGGTCTGCTCCAAATAGACCAGGGTCACCCAGTTAAGGTAGAGAAAGTCTTTGTATGTGGAGTAGAGAAACATGCTTTGGAAGGGAGAGTGGGAGACTTCCTTTCCCACCCTCTAGAACCGGAGTAGCCATTACTTGGAAAGTCCTCCAAGTCAGTCAAGACTCAGATACCAGATGTGAAGCAATGCAATGGGGCAAGTAGTGGAATGGGAAGACTTTAACTTTCTGCATTCTCTGAAGCTCTGGGTGGCTGCAAACTGTAGTCCTGAGGAAGGAAGGAAGGAAGGAAGGAAGGAAGGAAGGAAGGAAGGAAGGAAGGAAGGAAGG
>BLBF01000046.1:3810982-3823826 GCA_015471245.1 Laticauda colubrina | reverse complement strand
AAGGAAGCTGAATAGCTCATATATATATTTGTTTGAGCAATAGATACACTTGTACTTTCCTTCTGATAGCGTGTGATATATTGTCATAATAACTCCTTCATCCTTTTAACTTCTATGTATACATACAGATAATTTATTTACTATTGTTTACACTGGATCCATTGATTTTAAATCAGATGTATAGAAAACATCAGTTGTATACAGTGGCAAAATATCTGGGACTTAACATTATTGGGACTCCCTCCCTCCTTTCCTTGCCAGCTTTTAAAAAACTTACAATCTTTCATTTAGTAACCATTCGAAGTCACAATGGCACAGGAGAAGGTTGCAGCGTCCTCATAATCAGGTGATCAAAATTAAATCACTTGGTAACTGGCCCGTATTTATGCCTGTTGCAGTGTCCTTTGATCATATGATCGTCTTTTGTGACCTTACTACAAGCAAAGTCAATGGGGAAGCCAGATTCACTTAATAACCGTGTTCCTAACTTAATATCTGCAGTGATTCACATAAGAACAGTGGCAAGAAAGGTTGTAAAATGGGGCATAAGTCAAATAAGTCAAGAACTACCTGTATTTTCATTCCCACAGTCGTACCTTAATAAACTAATTGAAGATCCCATTACATTGAGTTGCAACTTCCATCTTGCTCCGAGGACGGACACTTGCTTGCTTATTTCAGGGAAGGCAGTTCCTACTGCTGGGGGATCTCCACACACAGACCAGCCTGTCTTGGCAGGTTTGATAGGTGGGATGGTGAGAGATAGGGCTTGCTCATCACTAGAGAATATATATTCAATAACCAGCCTTTTGTGTTGCCCCCATTGACCCACATGTCAGAGTTGTTGTAGAGAGCTTTATTCAGTCTGTTCCCCCAATAGTTCTGTTTCAGATTTTCAGTTAACCCCCAGCTGGCAAGCTTAGCACAGTAATTGACTTGCAACCAAGTTGATAACCAAAAGCAAAACAAACTTACAGCCAAACCATAAACCTTTAGAAATAAAGGTTTTGTCTGAGTAGGTTCCAAAAATAAACAGCCAAAATCTCCTCAGGGGTCCAGGGCCTCCACTGAGGTTTGTCACAAATCCAATGGTCCAGTTTTAGGGTTTGCAAGGAGAAGTCACAGGAATTGTCCGAGCCAGGAATTCAGTGGCTGTTTTCAGCAAAGCCAGCCATGAACAAGGTCCAGTTTAACTTTCTAGGCAATGGCCAATTAGTCCATCCGACAGATAACCAGCTGCTCCAAACACAAATATAAATGCTCTCTGCAACTGAATTACATCCACAAGTTACAGAAACCCGGAAATACAAACAACCATCTGGCCATGACCCACACTTTGCTTCCAGCAATGCCTCCCTCTGCCTGTTGTGCTAAATAGCCCCTTCTGGTGCAGCCCATTAACAGGGGTGGGGCCTTTCCACTATCAATCTGACAGATCCTCGCCTCTCTGTCCTGTGCACTCCAGCATCCACCAAGGCCGGCAGTTCCTCCCCCTCTTCCACATTGGCTGAAGCATGCTCTGCCAGCAGTCCTGGGTTATATATAATACTGGACCTTCCAAGAAGGCTCTCATTCTCCCCCAAGGCCTCTGAGGAAGACATAGAGGAGCCATCATTCACAGGAGTCATCACATATTTTCCCCTAAAGAATCCCAGGAGTTGTAGTCTGGTGAATACAGATCAATGTCTGTACACATTGTCCTCAACTTACTACCATTTGTTTAGTCACTGTTTAAAGTTACAATGGCTCTGACAAAAGGGACTCATGACCATTTTTTACACAACCATTGCAACCTCCTCATGGTCATGTGATCAAAATTCAGATGCTGGGCAACTGGCTCATATTTATGACGGTCGTTGTGTCCCAGGGTTCTGTGGCAAAGTCAATGGGAAAGCCAGATTCACTGAACAACCATGTTGCTAACTTAATATCTGATGGTTCACTTAACAATGGTGGCAGGAAAGATTGTAAAATGAAGCAAAACTCATTGAACAACTTAGTAGCAGAAATGTTGGGCTCAATTGTCATTAGTTGAGGAATACCTGCATAACTTCCAGCATTTATTGAATGGTTGCTAGAACAACTGTCAGTCTCCAGATTACCTAGCATCAGGATTCATGTGTCTTTATAGTTATATAAAGATGTTCACTTCTGTATTTATGATCTCTTTTTGCATCTATTGTCCCCTGCAAGGCTAATATTTGCAAAGCACTAGAAAATAAACCTGAAAGCAAATTGTAACCAATGTAATGCTGGATGAAGGGCCCCGAAGGTTGTTGAGGTAATTCCCCGTTAGGAGAATGAGTGCATACAGGGAGACATATAGAGAGTAGTGTTTGAATAATACACACACAGTACACAGATACACTGTACAGTAAATGTATGTTTTTACTTCCAGAAAGGTTTAAGCAAAGTCCAAAATAGGGAGTTCAAAGTCATTCACAAGTTAAATCAGTCAGTTTTCAATCCAGGGATAATCCAGTAACAAAGTCCAGTGTCAAAAACAGTTCAGTATTTGACTTAATTAAATCCAGTAATATCAGTCAATTAGGAAAAATGGAGCAACGGTAATACTTTCCAACAGAAGGAAACAAAGATACATTCTCTTTTGAGACTCAGACTAAGACTAAACAATCCAGGTTTCTGGCTCCATCTTATGGCCATTTGAGAAACCACACCCAACTGCATGCTCTTGCATTCCCTTAAAGAGATAGTACTAAAATGTTTATCCTGGTTTATATATTTCTAACCCCAATACCTGTTAGGAGACTCATATTCCTAACAAAAGTCACCATGCACGATGTCAAATTATCTGCACAGTCTGTTGCATCTCCATATTTCAGACAAGAATTTCTGGCCCAGCTGCATGCAGACCAGCTGACCAGCTTTTTCCCAGAAAGAAATCTGCGGCAAGCCACACCACTTGCAGTGAAGCATTGGGCAGTTCAGCCTCCAGTCCCAGCAAGCTGTACCCAGGCCCCAAATGAAGAGGAGGTTCCCCATTGATGTGAAGACCAGGGTGTCATCATGATTGCATGATGTGGAAATACCTTCATCAGTAATGGAATATCTGTCAGCCTTTCCAATTTGGTCACTAGAAAAGAAAGAGTCCCAAGGCCCTGAGTATTGAAAGTGCCCAGTGACACTTCTAGTGTTTCAAGCTCAAACCAAGCAGTTAACCTTCCCCCTTGGGCTCCATTCCCCACCCCCACCCCCCAGTTATTGGTGGATGCACAATCATATTAAAACGAATTGTTTTGGTAACGGTCCCTAACTGCCAGGACTTTGAGATATTGCATTCCATTGGGTGACCTTGGAACAGTCCATAGCTCTCAGGATAGTAGAGGCTTTCAATTTCCTTTCTTTCATCCCAACTTGCAGGTCTCTCCCATGCCCCCCCCCCAATTACTCACGGTACCTAGCTCATCAGGATTGGTGCAACGGGATGGCAGCTCTGACAATATCACTGCATTCTCTATGAACCCATCTTCCCAACTTTTTCTGTCTCCCATAAAGGCCACTTAGTTTAAAAGTGATGGAAACAATCACACTTAGAGCTGCTGTGTTCCCTGTGAATCTGATAGATGTGTTTAACAATACACCCCACACAGGTGCAAAATGCTTATTGTGCAATGGTTGTTCCTATTTATGTTTCTTAACCACCCATCACTCCCAGAAGCATGCAGAAAAGACCATTTTCTCTCTGTTCCTGCTGTATATTTTAGGATGGTAAATAAAGAAATAAGAGTCCAATCTTTTCCTTGCACAGGAACCCTGTTTCCACAACTGATAATGAAGCCCATTCTGAAGGATGTAAACCACAACAGTTCTTTGGGCTCTTCATTCTTCAAGGGAAAAATGCTCATTGAAAAAATGAGTCTACTATCCATCAAGGGGAAGAAGCAAAGTGTCCCTCAGGAGGCACCCAGGGGCCCAAGCCATTGCTTTGTGGAGGAAAGTTGCATCCTGCCTGCTTGAGCAAAATAGAAGCAATACAGATAATCTTTGAAGTACAACCATTCATTTTTGTGACCACGGGAAGTTACAACGGCACTGAGAAAAGTGACTTATGACTGTTTTTCACACTTATGATCATTGCGGCATCCCCATGGTTACATGCTTAAAATTTGGACACTTGGCAACTGGCATGTATTTATAACAGTTGCTGGATCCTGGGATCATGTGATCCCCTCTTGTGACTTTTTGTGACCTCCAGGCAAAATCAAGGGGGAAGCCAGATTCCTTTGGAAAAACACCAATGGCAACTTGCAACACTGCATGTACATCTCCAAAATATTGATGGAACTGAGAGTAGGTGGGCAATGTGGGGGAAAGAAACCTATGCTGTTTGATGGGCCCTACTGAACCAGAGGCACTTTCTTGAGTGCAGCCTCATTCTGTTTAAGATATGGACTGATCACAAAACCTAGAAGTCCTCAAGATTCCACAAAAACTCTCCCCAAAGCAAATTTGTTGAGCCCAGTCCTTCAAAGGGTTCAACTTCAAGCTAAAATTCATCTGGGGGAGGGGACTGTCCAGACTGTTTGTAAAGCAGGTTCATAGGCTACATGGTGTCTCCTGCCACATCATTTCTGATGGTGGGTGGGCAATTCACCGCTAAATTCTGGAGAGAATTCATTGGGTCCATTGGGTCCTCGTAGGGACTTAGCTCGGTGTTCCATCTGAGTACCAATGGGGCCGGAGAATGCACAAATGGTGGAGCAGTACTTGAGATGTTATATCAACTATCAGCAGTAATAGGGGAGAACTGTTGCCATTCAAGTTGGCATACAGTAATGCAGTACACAGCAGCACTGGCCTGACCCCTTTCCAGGTCACCAGTGGCATGAAATTTGTCCCCATGACTGAACTTCCCTGGGAGCCCCTCCTCCTCTATGTCACTAAATCATGGTTATCAAACTCAATTTCATTGAGGGCCACATTGGGGTTGTTTTTGATTTCTGGGGCCAGCGTGGGCATGGCCAGGGTGGGCATGGCCATCTCAACATCACTCATGTCAGTGGCACCTGTGGCCTGAGTGCTCTGTCAAAGAAAATGGTCTCCTGAGCTAGGTTTTTGGCTGGGACAGCCTCCTGCAATGCTCTGCCAGCAAAAATGGAGATCAGGAGGTCCGTGTTTTCACTGGGAGAGGCACCGTGGACTGGTCCTTCGCTATTTCCAGGGTGGCCCTGTAGGCCAGATCTAAACACCCCGTGGGTTGGATCTGACCCTTGGGCGTTGAGTTTGATACTCCTGTCAGTTTTGGAAGCCATATTTAGACCAGAAGCTTCCACAATGCCACATTCTTGAGCCTGGGAAAATGGGAGGGAGGAATTTCTTGGAGAGTATGTGGTTAGACATAATAGCATTCTTCTTCTCAGTCAAGGTCATGTTACTCTGCACCTGGGTGAGGGGAAGACTCAGTTTGGGATGGATAGTGATTGGGCCATGTGATGCGATGAGGATGCAGGGGGTGGATTTGTATTTTCTACTTATTGCAAGGAAGCCTGGAACTTTCAGATTCGGGATTCCCTGGATGTGCCAGTTTACTATCTAAATAAAACAGAACTTTTGAGAAGATGTCTGTCTCGGAGTTATTTGTTGGAGTGGAGATTTTCTGGAATACTGACAACCCCTGCACAAAATGAATGGATGGAGTCATTGAAGGAGGATTGAGAAAATACCAAGCAGGCTTTGCAAGAAGTGGCAAAAACCCATAACTCACAAGCTGACAAATGCCACAGCCCCCACAACCCCCTGACTCGGAATGGAAGTGCCATTCCGAGTCGGGAGCAAGGTCTACCTCTCAATGAAGTACCTGAAGTTAAAACTCCCTTGCAGAAAACTAGGCCTGAAATTCTTAGGATCTTTTCTTATAGTGAACGTAATCAACCTGGTTACAGTGCAGTTTAAACTTCCTCGCTTGGTAGGGAAAATACATCCAGTTTTTCACAGCAGTTTGTTAAACCAATGGGAGGCTTCCTTCTCAGGCTGGTAGATTGGGCAGCCCCAAAACCAATAGTTGGTGCAAGGGGAGATGCACTAGAAGGTAAAGGCTAGGTCACACTGGCCGATGGATGCAAAACATATGCAAAAAGGACACAGCGGATGAGCAAAATTTCAGGGGTGGCTCCATCCGTTGTTATCCGCTCTCAAAAGTGCCCCAAATTTGCATAAACAGAACGGAAAACAACGGAAAGGAACGGATGTGGGGAGGATGTAGCGGGGATGTAAAGCGGATGTTCGTAGGAAGCCTAGCGGATGGAAGCAGATGACACATCCACAGGGCTTCCAGGGGAGAATAGCGAAGCAGATGCGTAGCGGAAGGAGCAGATGCATAGCGGATGACGCGGATGCATCACGGACACCTATAGGATGCATAGTGGATGCGTAGCAGATGCGTAGTGGATGTGTAACGGATGCAAAGTGTTCACTGCGCATGCGGGGAGGATGAATTGCGTAAGTTCCATGGATATAAAAGGATTCAGCTCGCAAGCAGTCACCATTCAGAGGAAAGACTTGCTGCCAGAGACATCTTGAGAGAACACCATGGCGAAAAAGAGGAAGCCTATGCCTACTCCTGCCAGCCCTGGCAAGAAGGACAGAACCACCATCCCACCCCCTGGTGCTGACTCTGAAGCTGCTGATGCTTCTGCTGCTGCTGGTGGTGCTCCTGGTGTTGTTGCTGCTGATGCTTCTCCTGCTGGTGCTTCTCCTGCTGCTGCTGCTGTGGTGGATCAGCCCCAAGGCCCTCAAAGCCCTGCTGCTGAAGGCCCTGAAGCCCCTGCCAGAGGGAGGAAGAGGCAAGGCAAGGAGAAGGGAGAGAGGAAACAGTTCTCCATTTCCGAAGACCATGAGGAGGAGGTGCTGGAATGGCTGAGGGAGAATGAGTACCTGTGGAGGAAGGGCCACAGGCTCTATCACGACACCAAGAGAAAGCAGGCAGCTTGGAGAGAGAAGGCGGAGAGCCTAGGCTACACTGCTGATGTCCTCCTGGGGTGGTGGAAGCACATGCACACCTGGTATGGCAAGCTGCACCTGAAGAAATCCGGGCAGGCCACTGTCAAGCTCACTGACCAGGAGACCTATGTCATGGCCAGGTGCAGCTTCCTGGAGGGTGAGATCCGCCACCGAGGAGCAGCCCCTCTGTCAACCCTCTCCCTCAAACAGCCCACAGAGAGCCACTCCTCTTCCAGCCAGGAGACAGCTACCATGTCCAGACAGGTGACAGAGACCCCCCTGACATCTGCACTCCCCATGCCGGAGGACGTGGAGGATCCCCTGTCTCAGATGGAGCAAGAAGAAGCAGCCACCAGAGACCAACCCACACCCACACCCAGCTCCACCTCCACAGAAGGCAGGCAGAGAGACAGACCGGAGGGACAGAGCCACACTGTCCTCTTGGAGATCAGGGACACAGTCAAAGCCAGCACAGATCTCCTCTCCCAGCTGGTCCACTTCAACATACCATCCTCGAACCGCAAGCCATTCATCACCTACATGAGCCAGACCCTCATGGACCTGTCCGAGGCCCAGTACCAGGTGATGAAGGAGAAGATAACAGCACTTCTGCACCACCCTCCAGGCCCAGCTGAACCTGCTCCTACCCACTCCAGGTTTGCTCCTCCACCCCAGGCAATGTAACAGCCCTTCCATGGATTTCAACAGCCCCTCGCCTACCAAGCCTTCCACTACCAGGACTTCCCACAGCAGAGGCAGCCCTTCCCAGTCCAGGCCCAGGTTCATCGGATGCCAAAGACGCCACAGACGCCTCACCTGACCCAGCTGCAGACCAGACAGCCCCACTACACTCCTCCTTCCTCCATCCCACAGCCAAGCCCTTCATCAGAACATCTGTCATCAGTCTTGGGCCTCACATCCCAGGTACTTGATGAAGGACCTCTAAACCTCACGGGACTGAGTCAGCTCTCTGAGAGCTTCCTGCACACACCATCTCCTGTTGTACTCTCGGGACCAGGCACCCCAATGGCGGCTCAGACCAGCACTCTAGCAACAGCCACCTCCACAGTCCCTGGCCCCTTTACATCTGAGACCATGGACATGACTCAGAGTGACTGAGAAGAGTGCCAGAGACTGAGTTGTTACCTGTTCACTTTATCTTTGCTTAAGACGCTTTACTTGGGTCATTTTGCTTTTTCATAAAGTCATACAGTTTGTTATGTTATAAAGGTTATCTTTGCTTCACACACTTGGTTCATTTTTTTTACTTAAATAACTTTGGTTTTTGTTGGTGAAAACTTTGAAAAAAGGGCTAAGCCTTTGCATGCTTGTGGGATTGGTAAGGATAGCTGTGGGATGGGTAAGGATAGTTGTGGGATGGGTAAGGATACTTGTGGGATAGATAAACCTCCAGTGCAAGCATAGTGGGACTGTATAGTCCACCCTCCCAGCTGCCACACATATAGCCCTTTATTATCAATAACAATTTATTCATTGATCAACACATTTCAAAATAAACAAAACTCTTTATTAATGACCTATTCATTGTAGGGCCATTCAACAGACATGGCAGAATGTCATCAGTGTGATGAGACAGGCTGAAGGAAGCATCCATTAAGCCTCTACCATCCTGTCTTGCCACTCCACTGCTCCAGCTGAGGAGTTGCACTAGTGTTTCAGGAGGTTGCGCTGCTTCTTCCCTTCACGTGAGGCTCTGTTGGGGCCTTGCACATCCACAGTGTCTATCAGGTATTGTCCTTACCTCCATTCACCAGACTCCATGTTCCCATTCCCTTGTTGATGGTCCACAAGCCTGTTCTGCAAGACTGGGTAGCGGGTGCGCATGAAATTGTGCAGGATGCAGCAAGCTTCCACGATGCTCCTCACAGTCTGTGGGCGATGCTGCATGGTGGTGAGAAGGACCTGGAACCTGTTGGCCAGGATGCCAAAGGCGTTCTCCACCACCAGTCTTGTCCTGGATAGCTTGTAGTTGAAGATCCTCTCTTCATGGGTGAGGTATCTTGAAGTGTAGGGCTTCATGAGGTAGGTTCTGAGGGAGAAGGCGTCATCACCCACGATGAAGTAAGGCACATCTTGTGTGTCGTTGGGTAGGGGGTCTGGATCTAGAAAACCCATGATGAGGTTGCATTCCAGCCCATCTTTGAAGTCACTGGCATTGTATACCTGGGCATCTGAAGCTGAGCCGTTGCCTGAAGCATCGATGTAGATGAACTTGTAGTCAGCATCAACCATGGCAAAGAGGATGATACTGAAAAAGCCCTTGTAGTTGAAATAAGTGGACCCTGAGTTGGGCGGAGCTTTGCAGGCCACATGCTTCCCATCTATGGCTCTAATGGTGTGGGGAAAGTTCCACCTCTGATACCAACTGCTTTGCAACTTTCCTCCAGGCTTCTTCAGTGGTGGGACACTGGAAGAGCTCCTCCAGGTATTCTTCGATGATGGCCTGCACCACTTCTCTGACCACAATGCTGAAGGTGTTGTGTGGTGCCCTCCAGGCATACTGCGTGTTTCCGTATGTGGTTCCAGAGGCCAGGTGGCGCAGAGTCAGTGCCACCTTTAGTCTAGGGTCCAGGCTGGGACAGAAGTTGGTGTTTGCCTTGGTCAACCTGGGTCTCAGACGCTCCACAACTTCATCAAACATGGTTGGTGGCATCCTCATGAAGTGCTGGAATGCACGAGGGTCTTTATTCCTCAGCTCCATCATCAGCTTGTCATAGAGTCCAAACTCCACTCTTCTCACGATCTATCTTTGGACCCAGACAGCTGTTGGACGTCTCCTTCTTCTCCTTGCATAGAAAAGGTGAAACAGTCTGAACAGGGCTTGGTTCTGGTGTTGAATGATCGCGGCTACCAAAAGAAGTGTGCGATGATCCATGGTGGACATCAATGGATGATGTGGAAGAGCAAGACCAAGGCTGAAGAGGTCTGCACACCACGGCTGCTGGACTGATAGTGAGATCCAGGTGATTTCCTCCCCCTTTTTATAGGAAATGTTGGTTTTCCGCTAGGTGTCCTTCCACATATTCTCAACATCCTCCAGACATCCTAAATATCCGAGATATGTCCCATATGCGAACGTTTTGTCTGTTTTAATGCTTTATATCTGAGCTGCATCCGCTTTCATCCTTTCTATGTCCGTGCTACTAACGCTGTGTGGACATTCCGTGTACCTTTCACTTCCTCCCTCTTTCCACTTTCCGCTGGAGCGGATGTGAGTTGTGCGGATGCCCAGAGGATGCTGAGAGGATACAGCGGACGTGTAACGGATGACAACGGACGTAGAACGTTTGTTGCCCATATGTGTCACGGATGTAGATCGTATGCGGTGGAAAGTTCACCCGCTCAAAAAGTTTTGTGCAGCTCAAAACTTTTTGAGCAGATGAAATAGCAGTAGACGGATGTTTGATGGATAGAGCGTACGCAGTGAGATGAAAGACGTACGCAGTGAGTACACAACAGATGCATCACGTTTTCCAACGGATGGCAAGTGTTTTTCTCCGTTTTACATCCTCTTTTCATCCGTTGGTGCAGTGTGACATGGGCTTAAAGAAGATCCTGGATTCAAGATTGAATAGGGGCAGGATGCAGTACCTTGTGCAGTGGAAGGGGTACCCCCTCTCTGTAGCCACTTGGGTCAAGATCTGGGATATGAAGGCAGATAGGTTGATCAAGCAGTTTCATGATGAGAACCCCCAGAGTACCCCCTCAAGAGGACTTGAGGAAAAATGTTGTGTAGTTGTAAGGAAAATGGCTGCCATGGAGTTCTTGTTCATTCAGAAATGGCTGGCATTGTCCATGTGGTGAATGATAAGATGCCAGTTTATCAGAAGAAAAATTGATAGGATAGTTCCAGGAATTTTCTATGGCCTCAGAAACCTAAACAGTAAACTTTGAGGAGCTGATTGTCAGTTAAGGTTCCAGATCCTGGGTCTTTGGGTCATGTGTCTGAAGTAGGATAATTTGAACCTAGTCATTTGTGCCTCCAGAGAGAATCATAGATTCATAAGACTGGAAGAGACCTTGGAGTTTTGCTAGTCCAACTCTCTGATCAAGTTAGGTGTCATCTGGAGCAATTTTCCCAGATCTTCACAGCTGTTCTCCCAAGGGCCACTCTCTGGCATATTTCTTGAATGTTTGTTCCTTTACTGTTTATCCTAAAAAGCAGAAATTCTTCACCATTTGATATCTTCAAGATCAATTCTCAGGTGGCTCATTCTACCTGTTTTCATTAGCTTGGTCCTCTTTACATTTAATTTTACTGCCATTTTTTGCTGTGTTTTTTGAGTGCAAGTAGAAGGGCGTGCACATATCAGTATAGCAGTGGTTACTGAGGTTTCTTCCTTCAGCTTTAAAACCAGGCTCATCTTGCAATCCAATTTCCCTGAATATATATTTGGTGTATAGATAGAATAAATAAGCGGAGAATATAAAATCCTGTCTCCCTCCTTTGCTAACCTGGAGCCAACCTGTTTTGTTTCTGCTCTAAGCAAAGGGTCAAATACAGTTTACAAGCAATGCAAGATGACAGGACCATCATTCTCCCTGTCCTCTCCTGGAAGTTACTGAAGGCTGTTTTATTTTCCAATAAATCCTGATTCCCCTGACTGCAATTGTCAAGTCCTTAAACAAATTCACTTAGAGAAGATGAAGAGAAATGTCTTCAGCTTTTCAAAGTGTGGCTTCTGATCCAGGCATTGGAAAGAAAGGAGTTCTTTGGACTGCAAAGGTATCGTGCAATCCGATAGTCCTATTAACATTCATTTTTTAACATGTAAATATAATACGTGGTTCTTTGTGTATTTAGTTACTCTGGGCCCACCCTACTGCTTCACTCTGTGGAGGGCCCTTTGTTCCCATCTTGCTGCTCTGAAAAGAGAGATTGGTTCTCACTGTGGTGCCTGCTGATGACAGCAGCACCATCTGCCTAATTTGGAATTGATTTTCGTCTGCCTCGTTCCTTCCCTTTTTGTCTTGTCCGCCTCTGCTGTGACTCAAGCTCATTCCTAAACACAATTTGACATATCTGTTAATTATTGCAAAGCCTTTGAGTTCAAAGCTTTCCATTGGTTGAAACAGCTTTGTCCTCAATGTATGTCCTTTGTTAAATGTTATAATTGTGTAGTCTCACCATTGTCTCCTGCTGTTATAATTGCATTGTTTTAATTTTTTTTATTTTTGTATTTCTTTTCATACATTTAGCATGTATCATCCTGGGAGCATGGTGTTTTGTTGGGATACCAGATAAGTACATGAAATGTTGGTGTCCAGTTGGGGATGGTAATCCATGCAGCCAATTGGGATCTACAAATATGGAAAGCCACATGACTCTGTGACATATTCTCTTTCCTCACACACATACACACTCATTCACATGCACACCACACCGTGAGACATGGTTCCAGCTTGGATAACTTCAAAAAAATGAATTCATAGACAACTCACCGAAATCAGGGGGAAAATGGCTGTTGGTCTTGATGTTAGTGCGACTGCTTCTGAAAGCCATCTTCTGGAAGACTCATGAGGCTTCCTTGGGCTATTGGGAGAATAGATTGTTGGACTAAACTAGCCAAGGGTCCAATCCAAAGAGGGCACTGCTGATATTCGTATGCTCTTAAATTTTACAGGTTATGGCCATGCTCTGTAGTTGCTGCATTAGGACCATCCTGGTGGAGTGATTGTTTAAGCACAAATCTTGACATTAATAAACATAGAACAAATCCAGATATTGGGTTGTTACTTTGGCTAAGATGAGTGGCCAATATAATTAATTAATCAATCATTATTCTTGGACCCCTATAAAACCATTTCTGATAGCCTTCTTTCTTTCTTTCTTTCTTTCTTTCTTTCTTTCTTTCTTTCTTTC
>BLBF01000046.1:3772919-3810972 GCA_015471245.1 Laticauda colubrina | reverse complement strand
CTTTCTTTCTTTCTTTCTTTCTTTCTTTCTTTCTTTCTTTCTTTCTTCCACAGCTGTTGCTCTTTGTGGAAAAGTATCAGGTGAAGTTAGAACTTAGAATAACAACATTGGAAGGGATCTTGGAGGTCTTCTAATCCAACTCCCTGCTCAAACAGGTGTCCCTATACCATTCTGGACAAATGGCTATCCAGTCTCTTCTTGAAAACACCCAGTGATGGAGCACTCACAACTTAGGGAGGGAAGCTGTTTCACTGATTAATTGTTGCCATTGTCAGGAAATTTCTCCTTAGTTCTAGGTTGGATCTCTCTTTGATAATCTTCCATTTGTTACTTCTTGTTCTGCCTTCAGGTGCTTTGGAAAGTAGATTGACCCCCTCCTCTCTGTGACAACCCTTCAAATAGTGGAACACTGCTATCATGTCGCCCTGTTCCTTTTATTCATTAGACCAGACATAACCAATTTCTGCAACCATTGACCATGCTTTACCCTCCAGTCCAGTCCCCTAATCATGTTTGTTGCCCTTGTCTGCACTCTTTTTAGAGTCTCAATGTCTTTTTTGTACCATGGTGGCCAAAACTGGACCTAGTATTCCAAGTGTGGTCTTACTAGTGTATTATAAAGCAGTATTAACACTCCATGTGATCTTGATGCTATCCGTTTGTTGATGCAGCCTAGGACTGCAATGGCTTTTTTGGGAGCTGCAGCACAGTGTTGGCTCATGCTTAAGTGGATAATCCACTAGGACGTCTAAATCCCTTTCATAGTTACTGATGCTCAGCTAGGTAGCATCTATTCTATTTCTGTTCATTTGGGTTTTCTTACCTAAGTATAAATTTGACCACTATGGACAAGAAACATTGGTGCCCTTTAGGTGAGGAATGATGAGATAGACTGAGGACCAGGGGCTGCTTTCCAGTCTGCGATACACCTATTGACAACATGAGGAGGCCCCTAAGATGCATGCAGTCACTTTTCCTGAGCTTTGGCCTCTTTTGTCCCTGCAGCAAAATTTCCTTGAAGGATGTAAACCCAAAATGGGGGCTGTCAATCTATCTGGTTCTATGAGCTGTCAGAACAATTGCCACTGTCATGTATCATGAGTAGGATTTTTTTCAAGAGTGTTGAAAGTGTAAATCTATCTGGCAGATGGAAGGCAGCCTGTACTAGCACATACAAAATATATGTGACACTTTTGAGTGTCAGAAGGGCTATTTTATAACCATAAAAGAATCCAGGATGATAAAGTTGTAAAATAAACTACCATCCCTTTCCTGAGTGCTCCTTTGGAATAAGCCATAGTTTGCTTAAGCAAATAGGTCATAATTTAGAACAGAACATAATATAATAGAATCATAGGGCTGGGAGGGATTTGGAGGTCTTCCAGTCCAACCCCCTGCCTATGGCAGAAGACCTTATATCATCCTGGTCAAATGTTTGTCCAATCTTTTCCTAAAAACCTTCAGAGATAGAGCAACCACCATTCCAAAAGGCAAGCTCCATGAATTGGCTAAATTCACACAGCCGTGACTTGTGTATCCTTGATTTTATAAAATTCATCAGTTCACTGAATGAACTGTAAGAGCCAATATGAGTTTGGCTGGATGATTTAACTGAAGCAAAAGAAGAGGCAGGAGAAGGAAGGAGACAGTAAAAGAGTGAAGGAATGGGAAAAAAATGGATTGTCCTGCTTGGCTGCTGCTGACTGTTCACCAAATGCTCAGGGTAGTGAGTATTGTTTGCTGATGACTTAGTTGAGGCAGCCAAGAGATGCATAGATGGAAGCCCCTCCCTAAGTATAAGCTCAGTGAACAAATGAGCAGAGATGTCAGATCTGTCTATCTGCCATTCTTCAATGGAAGAAGAGGGTTGATACAAGTAATCTTTTTTTATGTAACCTGAATATCCTAATTCTTGTATTGAATCTGTATAACCTGCACATGATTTTACAACTGGGAACTAGAGCCCAGATTCCTGAAAACTTGTCACCTCTTGGAGAGATAGCAAGAGAAGGGGGCCATAAAAATTCCAGCTCCAAAAGAAACTTCCTGGGAAGCTCTTCTCAACTAAGTTCCCAGAAAAGGGTGGGGGGAACTAACATGTTTCTTTGTATTGACCAAATCCACACTGGGAGGGGTTTTATCTCCCTTTATCTAAGCTGCATGCCTGGAGGGATATTAGACCCTGCTTTGAATATCGCCTGGCTATCTTCCTTTTTCAATAAGGAATTCTTTTTGAAATACCCAGTTTTCAAAAATTCATTCTTATTGTCTGAAGGGGAGAGAGTTTGGGCCTTACATAAAGCAGGGACTACAGTAGTGGTCAACCCAGGGAGGAAATATTTTTTTTTCTCCTTTCAAAATTTCATTCTACTGAGGGGACCCTACAAAAATGTCTAAACATAGCAATGAGCAAGGGGAAGCCAAATACTGGGGAGAAACTTTGACAACTACCCAGCTAGACACTGGCTTTGTGTGCTCCGTCAAAGACACAGAAGCTGCCTGTGAAAATTCCATGAAGCCCCAATGGTCTATAGGCATAAGAGAGACAGCTGGGATGGAAGAGCCAAGGGAGTAACCCTCACCCATGGTAATCATAGACCTGAGTGAAAAATGGAGCTGGAAGCCCTTTCCAATCAGGATCGAGGAACCACTGGCAGATGACCAACTGAAATGGTACATAAATTGCCCTGTGAGGGAAGCCCTGGAGAACCTCAATGTGCGGGATGAACCAGGTCACCAACGAAGGAGAGCAAGTGAACCAGAAATTGAGAGAACCCGAGCAGTCACCCATGATCCAGCTGAGACTAATTGAGCAATGGACCAAGCCGGAGGATCAGCAGCCATGCCAGGTATCTGATCCCTTGCCATTCCAGAGCAGGAGATTAACCCCGGCCAACCCAGGGACCTACAACTGCAGAGCAAGAACCTGTCCTTGGGGGTGAAATTCGATGGGGACTCCCAGAAATTGGGATTCTTCCTGGTGCAAGTCCACACATATATGCAAGAATACAGGCGGAACTTCTTGACCCAGGGGACCTGAGTGTGAGTCATTACACTAGCTCTAGAAGGGGCAGCTGCCAGAACTTTGGTGTTCTGGTACACCAAAGTTCCAAAACTTTGATGCCCCGGAGCTGAGGAACCTCAATACATTCATGACAGCCCTATGGCATAGCTTTGAAGACCCCCTCACCGATTGAAAAGCTCACAACCGCATTAGGGTCATAGAGCAAGGCCGTCACCCTGTAGCCAAATACCCAGAAGAATTTTGCAACCTGGCTGGCCAAGTCGACTGGCCAGAAGATATTCTAGTCTACTGGTTCAAAGATGGATTAAGTGATGACCTGTACACTTCCTGCCTGGCCCATGGGGCTCCTAACATTCTGCATGAATGGTACCTGATGGCAGATGAGGAAGAGATAGACATGGCCTGTAACCAGTACCACAGTGGCAGGGTTTGGAGAAAATCCCCATGCCAGGGAAGCGGGAATTTTTCAAACTCCAAATCACCATGATTCCAAGACCATCTGGCTGTTTTAAGTGTGGAAAGGAGGGGCACTGTGCAGTGGAGTGCCATTCAAAATCCCCTGCCAGAAAGCCAGACCACCCATCGGGGGGGGGGGGGACTTGGAAAATCCAACCTCCGAAGAAAAGAAACTTCCCTGAGAAGCTGAGAAAGCATTTGGTCCCCCCCCCAAACCCAGAGGAGGAACCTCTAATGTCTCGAGGAGACCTGAGCCAGTCCGAAATCAATCCAGAAGACAATCCACTGGTAAGCAACCCAGTCAAACCACTCACTCTACACCTAAGAGTGTTTTTCCCCAGCCAAAGGAAGAGGGAGGAAGTAGCAGCATTACTGGACTCGGGATGCACCTTGTGCCTAACCCACCCCATCCTAGCAGGGAAATAGCGAATTCACCTAAGGAGAATGGAAAACCCCATTGCTTTCTGCCAATTAGACGGGACTATGGTGGGGGGGGGAGGGAGAAACCAGACAGTTTTGCTATAGAAAACATTGCAAATAAAACTGGGGAACCATAGTGAGATGCTCATGTTCATTGTACCGCTGGGAATGGAAAGGCCACTAGTTCTAGGACTCACATGGCGGTTGGAAATGGAATCCAAAAATAAACTGGAAGAGAGGAACCATACATTTTCAGAAATGTGGCATTTGCAAATATCCCAGAGTGGGAAGGAAAGAAAAGAGAACAGAGAACCAGCCATGGCCGGCCAGCCTGCTGAACCCATTAACATCCCCAAAGCATACCAGGAATTTCTAGTGAGGAGGCATCTGATAAACTCCCGCCTCATTGTGCCACAGACTGTGCCATTGAAATTCTTCCAGGGACTAAACTTCCAAAACCAAAAATGTACTGCAAGTCCACCAGAGAACTAAGTGAACTCAAGAGCATTTATCAATAAAAATCTAAGGAGAAGGTTTGGTGATATGGCATATGTGACAAGACGGAGCAAGCCTTGTATGAAATTTTGGACAACAGGAGAATTTTGAAGACGAATCTCCTTAAAAACAATTTTAGCAAGTTCTATGAAAGAGCTGAACTGGTGGAGAAGAGCAGATATGTGAAAAAAAGAAGGAAAAATTGTGAGACTTCTAATTATATGGTGAACCCAATGAAGGAAATATATGAACATGTAGGAAGATGAGGAAGGTGATATTGGGGGGGAAAGTGAATGTGAAGATTGTGGAATTGTAGTGGTAGATAAACAGTTATGAGGAGGAAGCTAGAATGGAGAGAAAACAAAGGATGTCGAAGTCATGGTTTCAGGGAAAGGAACAATTCATAGAATCATAGAGTGTCATGCCCCTGTTAGAATCTGACTCCAGGGAGAGGAAGAACAGCTGACAGAGAGTGGGAGTGTGGCTCTGGAGATTGTGGAGGAAACTGGGCCAGCTGAACATTCAGAGGAAGACCCAGGCTCATCCCCTCTTCTTCCTAGGGCACACAGGGAGGAGCGGATAAGGGAGAAATGTGAATAGCGTGGTCTACAGGGGAGGAAAGGGCCTTGATCCTCTTCATGGGCTGCAGCTGTGAGGACTGTTTAAAAGGACAAACTGCACATGGCCCAATGCTAGAAGCAAAACATGAAAATATTTCTAGTTTGTCAGTTCTTATCTGAGTTTGGCTTGTGTGTATTTCGATATCTGTGGATGTCTTCAAGCCCTTGTCCTGCCTTACCTCAATTGCTTCAATGTGGTTTGTATTTTTTTTTCCTATTTATAATTTATGTATTTTGAATTTGAATGGAAGCTCTTTCTTTTCGCAACTGTTTTTGGGGGAGTTTTTTCTCCAGTCAATGATAATTGGACCTTGAAGGCAAGTTGAAGAAATTAAAGGGACTTCACCTTTTTTTTTGGTGACTGTTGCTTTTGTATCCCACCTTGGGTCATCACATAGAGTTGAGAAGGGACTTTGGAGGTCTTCTACTCCCCCAAGGCAGGAGACTATATCATCGCAGACAAATGGTTGTTCAATCTTTTCTTGAAAATCTCTGGCAGCCCCTTAGAGACATTAGAAGACTGTTGTCTTGTCTCCCCTAACCCCTCCATTAATTCATCAAAACATATCTAGTTCCCTTAATTCTTCTTATGTTTTAGCTTCCAAACCCCTGACAATCTTTTTTGCTCTTCTTTACACCCAATTACTTTTTTGTATTGTGATGTCTAGAACTGTTCAATTAGACCAATGTAATATTTCAGGTGGAATTTCCATCACAATGTGGGGGCTTTTACATGTTTTTTGGCTACCCATTCATTTTCAGAGGAGGGTAGGTGTTTCCATGCTAAGTATTGTGTGGAGTCATGGTGAGTGTGTGAGCCAAGGATATCTTTAATTTCAAAATGTTGTTCCCCTTCCACCATAATGGGGGTTGAAGATGTGGAAAGAGAGGGTCTGATCTTTGAAGTGATTTCTGGTTAAAGTAGGCTGCAGTGAAATACTGGATGAACCTGTCTAAGTGTCTTAGGGAGTAGCAGTTCTACAGTGATGGGGTTGATGATTCTGGTGATGGGAAATGGACCAATGAATTTTGGTCCCAGTTTCTTAGAAGTTGTAATGATTGTAGGAACTTTGTAGATAAATAATGTGGTCCCCAATCTTGAACGGGTTGGGTTCACTGCATTTTTTGTCAGCTTCAAATAAGCTGCTTCAGCTTCCATATAAGCTGCTCAGCTTCCATATAAGCTGCTCTAGCCTCTTGTTGGGCTAGTCTGACCACTGGTCAAATGGTTTGTAAGTTGTTTATCCACTCCTTAAGGGAGGGGATGTCCAGTTCCTTGATGGGTAACTCTGGCATGGGGTTGAATTCTTGTCCTGTGGCTACTTGGAAAGGGGTGAAACCAGTGCTACTGTGTACCGAGTTATTGTAAGCTACCTCAGCAAAAGGAAAAAGGTCAGTCCAATTGTCCCTTGGTAGTTAATAAAACATCCTAAACATTGTTGTAATATTCCATTGGCTCTTTCCATTGCTCCATTCATCTGGGGGTGATGCAAAGAGCTCAATCTCTGGGCAGAGACTAATAGGTTTTAAAAAGCCCACCAAAATTTGGAAGTGAATTGGCTGAGATAATCCATTGGAGAGCTCCTTGGAGGCAATAAATGTGTACTATGGTAAAAACATTTTTGCTAATGCCTTGGCTGTTGGGATCTTCTGGCAGAGTATAAAAATGGACCTGTTTTGAAAAAAAGATCTGTTACAACCCAAGTGACTGTGTTTCCTGTGCTTTTGGGCAGTTCCACTATAAAATCCATAGAACTCTCTCTCCAGGATGCTGAAGATTCTGCTACAGTCTGTAGGAGTCCTGGGGATTTTCCTTGTCGTCTTTTTGCAGCTGCACAGGTGGGGCAGCTAGCAACATAGCTCTCAATGTCTTTTCAAAGGGATGGCCACCAGAATTGTCTTTTGATGAGGTGCAGAGTTTTTACAAATCTAAAATGTCCGGCTATTTTGGAGTTATGGCATCATTGCCACAAATGGTTGCTCTGAGTCTGGGTGTTTTAGGATTGGTTTGGCTGAAAATAGTTGTTTAAGTTTTTTGAATGCTGCTTGGCATTCCATTGTCCAGTTAAGGGGTTGTCTTGGCTTCAGTTCCCCTACCCCTTTCATTTTTAACAAGCTCAAAATGGGGAGGGCAATATTTGCAAAAGCCAGAATGAACTGATGATAAAAGTTTGCAAAACCCAAGTAGCTTTGTAGTTGTTTACAGGTTTGAGGCAGTTCCCAATTGATGACAGCCTTTAGTTTTTGTAGCTCCGTCTCTATTCCCTCATGGGATATTCTGTATCCTAGATAGTCAATTTTCTCTTGTTGGAACTCACATTTAGAGAGTTTTGGATATAGTTTGGTAACTTGGAGTTTCATGAGAACTGTTCAGACTAATTTTATGTGCTCTTCTTTTGTTTCAATGTAAATTAAAATATCATCAAGATAAACTATTACCCCTTTGTACAAATGTTGATGGAGCATCTCATTAATTAGTTGCATAAATATGGCAGGGGCTCCTTGTAATCCAAAAGGGAGTACTTTAAACTGGTAGCACCCCAGCGGGGTGTTAAAAGCAGTCTTCTACTCATCCCCTTTCCTAATTCTGATGTAGTAGTGTGCCTCTCATAAGTCTAATTTGAAAAAAAGTTCCTTTAGATAAGTGGGCCAGCATGTCCTTCATAAAGGGGAGTGGGTACATATTTTCCACTCTGATAGTGTTCAGGTTCCTGAAATCCACACAGAGGTGTAAAGTGCCATCTTTCTTTTCACGGAATAATACCGGAGCTGCTATTTTTGGTCGGGTGGGTTCAATGAAACCCCTTTTTAGGTTTTTTTTGATAAACACTCTGAGTTCATATAGTTCTCTAGGGGATATGCAGTACATTTTCGATTTTGGAAGTTTAGCCCCTGGCAGGATCTCAATGGCACAGTCCATGGCACGATGAGGGGGAAGTTCATCAGACACCTCCTTGCTAAATATTTTGGCCAAATCCTGGTATTCTTTGGGGATGCTAGTGGGCTCAGTAGGTTGGCTGGCCATGGTCTGTGCTCTTTTCCTTCCTTTCTTCTCTCTGGGATGTTTGCAAATGTTACATGTTTCTGGAATTGTACGGTTCCTCTCTTCCAGTTTATTTTAGGGTTCCATTTCCACAGCCATGTGAGTCCTAGGACAAGTGGCCCTTCCATTCCCAGGGCTACAATGAATGTGGGGGTCTTGCTGTGGTCACCCAGTTTTATTTGTAATGGTTCTGTGGCAAAGCTGGCTGGCTCTCCTTCTCCCACTATATAGTCCCATCTCATTGGCAGAAAGAGATGGGATTTTTCATTCTCCTTAGGTGAATCCCCAATCTCCCTACCAGGGTTGGGTTGATTAGGCACCAGGTGCATCCTGAGTCCAGTAATGCTGCTACTTCCTTCCCCTTACTTTGGTTGGGGATAAACAGTCTTAGGGATAGAGTGACAGTTCGATTGGGTGGCTTACCAGCGGGTCATCTTCTGGATCACTTGCAGACTGGCTCAAGTCTTCTTGGGGCACTGGAGTTTTTTCCTTTAGCAGGGAATGGAACGCCACAGCTTCTTGGCTTCTTCTTGGTTGGGTTTTGCAGGTTTCCCCTCTGATGGGCAATCAGGCTTTCTGAAAGGGGATTTCAAACAGCACTCTACTGCGTGGTGCCCCCCTTTCCACACTTAAAACCGCCAGATGGCCTTGGTGCCATGGCAGTTTGAGGTTTGAAAGGCTCCCGCTTCCCCAGGGGTGGTGATCTTCTCCAAGCCCTGCTTGTGCAGTACTAGTTTTGGGTCATGTTGATCTCTGCCTCCTCTGCCACCAGGTACTATTCATGCAGGTGGCTAGGGACCCCACGGGCCAGGTAGGCAGTGTATTGGCCATTGTTGAGTCCATCTTTGAACCAGCAGACTAGAATTTCTTCTGGCTAGTTGACTCGGCTGGCCAGGTCACGGAATTCTCAGGGTATTCAACTGCAGGGTGATGGCTCTGCTTAATGATCCTAATGTGGTCATGGGCTTTGTGATTGGCGAGGGGGTCTTCAAAGCGATGGAGTAGGACTGTCATGAATCAATTGAGATTCCACAGCTCTGGAGTGTCAATGTTGTGGAGGGGCACCATCCATCTGGCCGCTGCCCCTTCTAGGGCTAGGTTGATGACTTGCACTCATGCCCCCTGTGTTGGGAAGTTCAGCCCATATTCTTGCATATAGATGAGGACTTGAGCCAGGAAAAACCCAGCTTCTAGGGATCTCCATCAAATTTTACCCCGAAGGGCGGGATCTTTCTTTTCAGTTATAGGTCCCTGGGTTGGCTAGGGTTAATCCTCTGCTTTGGAATGGCAGGAGGTCAGGTACCTGGCATGGCTGTTTGGTCCTCCAGTTTAGTCAGTTGCTTGATCAGCCTTAGCTGGATCAGGGGTGATGGCTCAGGCTCCCTCGGCTGCTGGTTTGCTTGCTATCCTTCGTTGGTGACCCAGTTCATCTTGGATGTTAAGGTTTTCCAGGGCTTCCCTCACAAGATGGTTTATGTGCCACTTCAATTGATTATCCATCAGCAGTTCCTCGATCAGTTCTTCCTGATCGGAAAGGGTTTCCATTTCCCTTTTCCACCCGGGTTTACGGCTACTGTGGGTAAACTCCCCTGGCTCTTCCATCCCAGCTGTCCCTTTACCCTACGCTAATAGATCATTGAGGCTTCATAGAACTTTCAAAGGTAGCTTCAATGTCTGATGGGACATATGCAGCCGGTGTCTGGTTGGGTAGTTGTAAAGGTTTCTCCCCAGTACTTGGCTTCCCCTTGTTCACTGCTTTGTCGGACATTGTTGCAGGGTCCCTTTGGTAGAGTAAAGTTTGGGGAGGGGATTCCTCTCCAGGTTGACCACTATTGCAGATCCTGCTTTATGTAAGGACCAGCCTCTCCACTCTTCAAAAAATAAGTATAGACTCTTGAAAACGTTGTATTTCAAATTGAATCTTTTTATTGAAGGGAGGTAAAAGCAAATCAAAATTCAAAGCAGGGCATGCAACTAAGATAAGGGGAATTAGAGACCTATCCCAAAAGTTTAATGTGGATTCCACCAATCCTCAGGTGTGAATATGTTATGATACCAGTGTCTCTGAGAAAGCAGATAAAGTTTCCCAGGATGTTCTTCTGATGCTGCAATCTGAATGGCCCCTTCTCTCCTTGCATCTCCCCAAGAAGTAAGACTTTTCCAGGCATCTGGGGCACCAGGCAATGGTTATAAGTCATGTAAAAGGTTACAAAAGACATTGTAAGAAATAGGATATTTAGGATACATAGAAAGGAAAAGAATTAAATGTATCAAATCCAACCCTCCCTTTCTTCCATCGAAGAATGGCTGATACACAGATCTGACACATATGTTCTTGAAGAAGGCATAGCCATTGTAATAAGTCTAGACTATGACAGTGAGTTTGGAATCTGGTTGTAGGATATGACAAGGCTGAACCTGAGGGAGGAGTCAAGCAGATCATCAGTCTCGAAACCCACAATAGGTCCAGTCTCCCTTGAGGTCTGTTGACATTTATATATTGCCAACTTGCTTTGACCATTACTATTCAGATTTTTGTAGAGTTGTCAGAGTATATTCATGAACTAGAATATAGCATAGCAACTAGATCAACCAATGAGGACTGTTTGGAAACTGAAACTAGAAGTAGCCTAGGCATGGCTCTATATTAAACTCTGAAGCTCTGAAGCTGGGTTAAACTGTGAGTCTGTCTATTGGAAATGAAACTGCTTCTCTCCTCTGCTGTGTGACTTGCTTACCTGCTGAACTAAAATGAAACTGATGTCTGTTTCTGGGCTCCTGAGTTGCTATTCTGCTCTGAACCTGTAACATGTCTGCTTCTGTTTGAGTTTGCTCCATGTTGGAGAAATCTACAACTGGTATTGTAAAATTTACTTTATATGTTTATAAAGAAGTTAAATGCTGCCTCAGTCATCTGTGTTTGCTTTTCTGGCACTTAATGTACGCTGCAATACTCTGAACAAGAATTTTATCATGCTATAAACTCATCTGCACAACCTGGGTCTCTGATTTTCTGCACCTGACACAGGTGCTTCAATATAGAAGGATATGAGAATGAATAACACTTCTTATCAGAGTGGTGGCTTCCAAGGCCTTTTGGAGTGATGGTATGGCAGAAGACTGTGTGATCAGTGCCCATCCCCCCTCCCTCTTGAATGGTGGAGCTGCAATTTGTAGTCACAGCCACAATCTTGACTTCTTTGATTTCCTGGAGAAACCCGGCTGGTCTCCAGTAGATTAGATTAGAAATTAGATTAGATCAGATTAGAATTCTTTATTGGCCAAATGTGATTGGACACACAAGGAATTTGTCTTGATAAAAATGCTCTCAGTGTACATAAAAGAAAAGATACAGTAGATTTCTGAGTTCAGCCAAAGTGCTGTATGTCTCAGGTGCCCAAGTGTGGTCATGGGGTCATTTGGCTCCCTAGAGAGCCAAAATCACAAAGATGCCCCAGGATGGCCTCCACAAGTTGCTTTAAGATTTTCCCAGGAAATGCTTGTTCCAGAAAATTAATAGCAACCCAACTCTAACCATCTTTTAACTTTCTTATAGAATTACACAATAACAAGAATTGGAAGGGATCTTGGAGGTCTTCTAGTCCAATTCCCTGCTCAAGCAGGATACCTTATATTATTCTAGACAAATGGCTGTCTCTTCATGAAAACCTCCAGCAATATAGCACCCACAACTCCTGGAAGGCAAGCTGTCCCACTAGTTAATTGTTCTCACTGTCAGGAAATTCCACCTTAGTTCTAGGTTGGGTCTTCTTCTGACGAGCTTCCATCCAATGCTTCTTGTCCTGCCCTCAGGTGGTTTGGAGAAGAGCTTCCCATAGTCATTCTTCTTAAATGGTGTTAATTGCAATTTAAAACAGAGGAGGATATGTGGTGCTCTGCCTGTCAACCCTGCTTGGTACTGCCTGAGAGGGCACAGCTCGTTCTTGGCCCTCCTTCCTCAGAAGCCTTCTTAGATGTGTGTCTCCTGAGCTGTGCTTTGGTGTAGCTGCCCCCATCCTTTTCTCCAGAGATATGCCTTTAGCTCTCACCTGAACCTTTCAGCCTGGTGGGGTGAGGGGGTGGGGAGAGGCAACATTCTCATGGACCTTGAGGGCTCATCAGAGCAAAAGGCAACTGTGAAGCAGGAAGCAAATTGCCTGGTGGCTCTTCAGGGCGAGTGTCTGGCGAGGGAATCTGCCTCATGCCTTTGGATACAGATCCATCCCACAAATGAGAACTAAAATCACTTTATTTAAAAAGGGAAAAAGATAAGGGACAATTTTCTTTTGTTGCTTTGAGTAGTTACATGTGGAACATTGAACGGCAAAGGAGATAAAAGCTTAAGATAAAAACAAAGAACTGCTCCAAACCTGTCAGCTTCTGAAATAGTGTATCTCAAAGATGTAGAGAGAATCCAAGATGTTAGCGACTTTGATGGACAGATATGCCTATTTGTATACACAACACAATTTACTCAGTAGATACAGGGAGCCCTTGACTTACAACCATTCATTTACTGACTAAAGTTACAGCAGCATTCAAAAATGTGACTTATGACCATTTTTCTCACAATCTTGCCAGCATCCCCATGGTCACATGATCAAAATCTGGGTACTTGGCAACCAATTCATATTCATAATGGTTGCAGGGTCTTGGGATCACGTGATCACCTTTTGCACCAAGCAAAGTCAAGGGGAAAGCCAGATTCAATTAACAGGTGTGTTGCTAACTGAACAATTGCAGTGATTCACTTAACAACTGTGGCAAGAAAGATTGTAAAATGGGGAAAATTCACTTAACAACTGTTTTGCATAGCAACAGAAATTTTGGGTTCATTTGTGGTTGTAGATTGAGGGCTGCCTAGATAGAGAACTGTGATTATCCGGGGCATGGCACAAAAGCAACAAAGTCCCAAAAGTAGATAAAGTCCCTTTAATTCCTTTAACTTGCCCCTCAATGTCCAGTTATCATTGGCTGGAAAGAAAACTCTCCCAGAAACAGTTTTTAAAGGGAAGAAATTCCATCTGAACCCAAAGTACATATAGATCATAAATAAAAACCAACACAAAGCACAAGCTGCAGCAATTAACGAGACAGGGCAGGAGAAGGAATTGCAGACTTCAAAAGATAATGAAACACACACAGTTGGGAGGACGCCAGAACCCAGATAAGACATGACAAACAAAAATAATGCAGGCTTTGCTTCCAGCAAGGTGCTGTGTGCAAACACCCTCTTTATCCTGTTTTCCCAGCTACAGCTAATGAAGGGAATCAGGGCCTTTTTCTCCCCCATAAGCCACATTGCTCCCTTATCTGTTCCTCTCTGCGTGCCCTAGGATGAAAAGGTCTTCCTCTGAATGCCCAGTCAGACTGTGTCCTTCCCCAGGTTCTTCCACAGCCACCAAAGCCACACTCCCACCCTCTGTCAGCTGTTTTACCTCCCCTTCAGAATCAGATTCCAACAGGGGCATGACAGAGAACTAAATCATACTGGCCTTCAGGCACTGAAGTGTCCTGGCTAATTTTCCTCAGTATCCCCAGAGCAGTGGTTCTGATAGAGGTCGCTAAATGACTTCTAGGTCTGCAGGGTCAAAACATTTTCCACATGAATCCCAGGAGGTTGGTAGAATCATAAAGTGGAAGGGACCTCAGAGATCTTCTATTCCAACCAAGGTTGACTGCTCCTTTTACCTCAACATTCCCACGAGAGTACAGGGGTGCTTTCCAGAGACTTCATACCATGTGAGCATCTCATTGCTCTGACAGCAGGTGGCAGGCATGATTGAGCTTCTTGAGATTTCTAGAATTTTCTAAGGTAATTGGTTGATGGTACAGAAATGTGTGTTTCCAGAGATAACTTTTACTTTAAATAAAAGTACTTCTCAGTACTTCTATTTCACTCTTTGGTTACAATCATCATGTAGGGGTGACATGATAGCAATATTCCAGTATTTGAGGGGCTGCCACAAAAAAGAGGGGTCAAATTATTTTCCAAAGCAACAGAGGGCAAAACAAGAAATAATGATTTGAAACTAATCAAAGAGAGAACCAACCTGGAATTAAAGCCCATGTCACACTGCACCAACGGATGCAAAGAGGATGTAAAATGGAGAGAAACACTTGCCATCCGTTGGTTAACGCGATGCATCCGTTCTGTACTCACTGCGTGCGTGATTCATATATTCTATCCGTCCAGCATCTGTCTACTGAGATTTCATCCGCTCAAAAAGTTTTGAGCTGCACAAAACTTTTTGAGCGGATGAACTTTCCACCGCATACGATCTACATCCGCGACACATACGGGGAACACATGTTCTACGTCCGTCATCATCCGTTAAACGTCCGCTGTATCCGCTCGGCATCCGCTGCGCATCCGTGCAACTCGCATCCGCTCCAGCGGAAAACGGACACAGGGAGGAAGTGAAACAGATGCGGAACGTCCACACAGTGTTAGTAGCACGGATGTAGAAAGGATGAAAGCGGATGCAGCTCGGATATAAAGCATTAAAATGGACAAAACATTTGTATATGGGATGTATCTCGGATATTTAGGATGTCTGCAGGATGTCTAGAGGATGCAGAAGGACACCTAGTGGAAAACCGATATTTCCTATAAAAAGGGGGAGGAAATCATCTGGATCTCACTTTCAGTCCAGCAGACGTGGTATGCAGAACTCTTCAGCTTTGCTCTTGCTCTTCCACATCATCCATTGATCTCCACCATGGATCAACGCACACTCCTTTTGGTAGCCGCCATCATTCAACACCAGAACCAAGCCCTCTTCAGAATGTTTCACCTTTTCTACGCAAGGAGAAGAAGGAGACTTCCAAGAGCTGTCTGGGTCCGAAGATGGATCGGTAGAAGAGTGGAGTTTGGATTCTATAACAAACTGATGGTGGAGCTGAGGAATGAAGACACTCGTGCATTCCAGAACTTCATGAGGATGCCACCAGCCATGTTTGACGAAGTTGTGGAGTGGCTGAGACCCAGGTTGACCAAGCCGAGCACCAACTTCTGTCCCAGCCTGGACCCTGGGCTGAAGGTGGCACTGACTCTGCGCCACCTGGCCTCTAGAACCACGTACAGAAACATGCAGTATGCCTGGAGGGTGCCACACAACACCATCAGCATTGTGGTCAGAGAAGTGGTGCAGGACATCATCGAAGAATACCTGGAGGAGCTGCTCCAGTGTCCCACCACTGAAGAAGGCTGGAAGAAAGTTGCAAAAAAGTGGTATCAGAGGTGGAACTTCCCCCACACCGTTGGAGCCATAGATGGGAAGCACGTGGCCTGCAAAGCTCCAGCCAACTCAGGGTCCACTTATCACAACTACAAGGGCTTCTTCAGCATCATCCTCTTTGCCATGGTTGATGCTGACTACAAGTTCATGTACATCGATGCTTCAGGCAATGGGTCAGCTTCAGATGCCCAGGTATACAACGCCAATGACCTCAAGGAGGGGCTGGAATGCAACCTCATCATGGGTTTCCCAGATCCAGACCCCCTACCCAACGACACACAAGATGTGCCCTACTTCATCGTGGGGGATGACGCCTTATTCCTCAGAACCTACCTCATGAAGCCCTACATTTCCAGATGCCTCACCCGTGAAGAGAGGATCTTCAACTACAGGCTATCCAGGGCAAGGCGGGTGGTGGAGAACAGGTTCCAGGTACTTCTCACCACTATGCAGCATCACCCAAAGCCTGTGAGGAACATCGTGGAAGCCTGCTGCATCCTGCACAGTCTCATGTGCACCCACTACCCAGTGTTGCAGAACAGGCTTGTGGACCGTCAACAAGGGAATGAGAACATGGAGCCTGGTGAATGGAGGCAAGGACAAAACCTGGTCGACACTGTGGATGTGCAAGGCCCCAACAGAGCTTCACATGAAGGGAAGAAGCAGCGCAACCTCCTGAAACACTGGTGCAACTTCCCAGCTGGAACAGTGGAGTGGCAAGACCGGATGGTAGATGCTTAATGGATGCTTCCTTCAGCCTGTCTCATAGCACTGATGAGATTGTGCCATGTATGTTGAGTGGCCCTACAATGAACAGGGCATTTAATAAAGAGTTGTGTTTATGTTGAAATATGTCTATCAATGAATAAATTGTTATTGATAAAAAAGGGCCAAACATGTGGCAGCTGGGAGGGTGGACCATACAGTCCCACTATGCCTGCACTGGAGGTTTATCTATCCCACAGCTATCCTTGCCCATCCCACAGCTATTATCCATCCCACAGCTATCCTTGCCCATCCCACAGCTATTATCCATCCCACAGCTATCCTTGCCCATCCCACAGCTATTATCCATCCCACAGCTATCCTTGCCCATCCCACAAGCATGCAAAGGCTTAACCATTTTCTAAAAGTTTCCACCAAGACTTTATTAAGTAAAAGAAATGAACCCAAGTTTGTGAAGCAAAGATAACCCTTATTAATAACAAACTGTAAAAGCAAAATGACCCAAGTAAAGTGTCTCAAGCAAAGATAAAGTCAACAGGTAACAACTCAGTCTCTGTCACTGTTCTCAGTCATTCTCAGGCATGCCCATGGTCTCAAGTATAAAGGATCCAGGGACTGTGGAGGTGGCAGTGGCTGGAGTGCTGGTCTGAGGCGCCATTGGGGTGCCTGGCCCCGAGAGTACAACAGGAGATGGTGTGTGCAGGAAGCTCTCAGAGAGCTGGCTCAGGCCCAGGAGGTTGAGAGGCCCTTCATCCAGGACCTGGGATGTCAGTCCCAACACCGTTGACAGATGTTCTGAGGACGGGCTTGGCTGTGGGATGGAGGAAGGAGGAGTGTAGTGGGGCTGTCTGGTCTGCAGCTGGGCGAGGTGAGGCGTTGGTGGCATCTGTGGTGTTGGTGGCATCAGTGGCATCTATGGTGTCGGTGGCATCTGTGGCGTCAGTGACATCTGTGGCGTTGGTGGCATCGGTGGCATCTGTGGAAGACGATGAACCTGCGCCTGGACTGGGAAGGGCTGCCTCTGTTGAGGGAAGTCCTGGTAGCTGTAGCCTTGGTAGGAGAGGGGCTGTTGAAAGCCTAGGAAGGGCTGTGACATCGCCTGGGGTGGAGGAGCAGACCTGGAGTGGGTGGGAGCAGGTTCAGCTGGGCCTGGAGGGTGGTGCAGAAGCCCAGTGATCCTCTCCTTCATCACCTGGTACTGGGGCTCGGGCATGTCCATGAGGGTCTGGGTCACGTAGGTGAGGAAGGGCTTGCGGTTTGAGGATGGAATCTCGAAGTGTACCAGCTGAGAGAGGTCTGTGCTGTTCTTGATTGTGTCCCTGATCTCCAAGAGGACAGTGTGGCTCTGTCCCTCCAGTCTGCCTCTCTGCCTGCTTTCTGTGGAGGTGGAGCTGGGGGTGGGTGTGGGTTGGTCTCTGGTGGTCGCTGCTCCTTCTTGCTCCATGTGTGTGAGAGAATCCTCCACGTTCTTCGGCATGGGGTGTGCAGCTGTCAGGGGGGTCTCTGTCATGGGGCGCTCCGCAGACATCTGCCTGGACATGGTAGCTGTCTCCTGGCTGGAAGAGGAGTGGCTCTCTGTGGGCTGTCTGAGGGAGAGGGTTGACAGAGGGGCTGCTCCTCAGTGGCAGATCTCACCCTGTAGGAAGCTGCACCTGGCTATGATGTAGGTCTCCCGGTTCGTCAGCTTGACAGCGGCCTGCCCGGATCTCTTCAGGTGCAGCTTGCCATACCAAGTGTGCATATGTTTCCACTACCCCAGGAGGACATCAGAAGTGTAGCCCAGGCTCTCCGCCTTCTCTCTCCAAGCCGCCTGCTTCCGCTTGGTATCTCGATATAGTCTGTGGCCCTTCTTCCACAGGTACTCGTTCTCCCTCAGCCATTCGAGCACCTCCTCCTCATGGTCCTCTGCAACAGAATACTGTTTCCTCTCCCCCTTCTCCTTCTCCTTCGATTGCCTCTTCCTCCCTCTGGCAGGGCCTTCTGGGCCCTCATCAGCAGGGCTTTGAGGGCCTTGGGGCTGGTCCACCACACCAGCAGCAGTAGCAGCAGCACCAGCAGCACCAGCAGGACCAGCAACAGAAGCACCAGCAACAGAAGCACCAGCAGCAGAAGCAGCAGCAGAAGCAGCAGCAGAAGCAGCAGCAGCAGCAGAGTCAGCGCCAGGGGGTGGGATGGTGGTTCTGTCCTTCTTTCCTGGGCTGGCAGGATTAGGCACAGGCTTCCTCTTCTTCCCCATGGTCTCTGATGAAGATGTCTCTGGCAGCAGGTCTTTCCTCTGAATGGTGACCTGCTTGCGAGCTGCCTCCTTTTATATCCGCAGAGCTCACGCAATGCATCCTCCCCGCATGCTCAGTGAATGCTTTGCATCCGCTACGCATCTGCTTGGCGTCTGTGATGCATCCGCGTCATCCGCTATGCATCCATTCCGTCTGCTACGCGTCCGCTTTGCTGTTCTCCCCCAGAAGCCTTGTGGATGTGCCATCCGCTTCCATCCACTAGGCTTCCGTTGAACATCCGCTTATCATCCTCGCTATGTCCTCTCCCCGTCCGTTCCTTTCCGTTCTTTTCCATTCTGTTTATGCAAATTTTTGCCCCTTTTGAGAGCAGATAACAACGGATGGAAAATTTGCTCGTCCACTGTGTCCTTTTTACATACGTTTTGCATCCGTTGGCCAGTGTGACCTAGAGTTCAGGAGAAACTTCCTAACAGTAAGGACAATTCATCAGTGGAACAACTTGCTCCAGAAATTGTGTGCACTCCATCATTGGTGGTTTTTGAGAAGAAACTGGGCAGTCACTTGTTTTTGATGGTATAGATTCTCCTGCTTGAGCAGGACTAGAAGACCTCCAAGCAACAAACTCTTTCAGCTCTTCTCTTCTCTTCTCTTCTCTTCTCTTCTCTTCTCTTCTCTTCTTTCCTCTCCTCTCCTCTCCTCCTCTCCTCTCTTCTGTTCCCTCTCTTCTGTTCTGTTTCTAGTGTTTAATGATTTATTTATTATTCTTATAAAGGCTGCAATGAGTTGCTTCTTTGTTGTGCTTTATTTATTGAACTGTAGTTAACAAACATTGTCAAGTAACTGAGCAACATAAATCTATGATGCCTCGAAGAAAAAGTAATATAATAAAAGACTTTGAAAGACTTTGAAAGGCAAAGACTTTGAAAATATATAGCACAAAAGTAAAATCAAATGGGTGAGATAAAATGTTACAAGAAATCTCTATAATAAAAATGTAACATGCACAACTGTGATTGTGTACAACTATCATGCACTTGCATTACCTAAAATATTGCAATCTGTAAGGTAAACTTACACACCAGTATTACTTAAATAACGTAATAAACCTGAAGTGATGAATAAAACAGAATTGATTATTTCCTGGAAAAATTGTGGTTCATCACATATTCAACTAGATGTTCAGACTGGACTTGGCATTTTTATCTACTTATTGAGTCCTTTCCAAGGACCTGGGAGAGACAGATGTGGGTGCTTGATGATGCTACAGATATCGCCACAGGATGGAAGATGTCCCAAGTAAAGCTGCCTTTTGTAATTGATTGATGGTGATTTTGTACTGATATAGTAGATGGCTGTATTAATAACTGATTGATGATACAGTCAATGTCAATGGTATTCAAGTGCTGCTCCAGTTGTTTTGGGATTGCACCCAAGGCACCTATTACTGTTGGTACTGTCTTTGCTTTCTTTTGCCACAGTCCTATTTCTACTTGCTGAGCTTTGTATTTTGTTACCTTCTCCAGTTCTTTCTCTTCTATTCTGCTCTTTCCAGGCATTGCCACGTCCACTGTCCAGACTTTTTTGTCCTTCTTATCTACAGTTGTTAAATCTGGAGTGTTATGTGGCAGATATTATTATAATTATTATTACTTGGAAAATCCTCCTTCCTCAAAATCCTAGCTTATGACTGAGGATGAAGGCAAATGGTTTCAGCCCATAAGTTTCCATGCCCTTTGTATAAGCAACTTCTGATTTTATTTATTTTCAGACTGAACATATATGCCACCAAATCATAATGAATGTACAATGGCTTACAATAAAATAACCCAAGTAATGCCAGTGCAAGAGGAACACATCAAAATAAATGAAGCATGACACTTATCAATTAAATACTCCATCAATTAAAATCAATACATTTACAAAAAGCTGAGTAATTCTAAAGGAATCTGCTCTTCTCACCCTCTTTCACCTGTTACTTCCTGATGTGTAAACTGCTCCTGAGGACCAAAGTACTTCTTCTGTATCCTATAGCTGCTTGCTTGGGGACTTTGCCCAAAGTCTTGAAAATCCCAAACAGCTGCACCTCCAGAAGTATTCTCCTAATGGAACCTGTTCTAGAAGCAACCGAAGGACAGCAGCTGCTTTCTACTGAAGGTGGGAACCAGGAAGGACGATCAATATGTCATCACCCAAATCCACAAGAAGAAACAGCTTAGTCAAGTCTGTCCATTCCTTGTGGTTATGTAATGGCCCCTCCCTTAAGAGATAAAAGCCAGCTGAAAATTCTTTGCAGGAAGCAAGCACTCAAGCCTTGTGGACATTCGGACTATCTTGTCTGGTGTTTGGAGAATCTTTGTGTTTGAAATATTTCTTAGTAACTTTATCTAGTGTTCTTGGCAGCCATGCACAACTTGGCAAGACTCGTTCTTATCAGAGATAATTAGTTTGAAACAGCCTTTTAACCAGGAAGGAACGGAATTCATAAAGAATCATTAAAAGATTTTACTGTTACCTCCGTTTCATGTTTGTTTCTTTGGAACAAGGTTTGGGTCAGAACATTCCTTGAGGTTGCTGGTCTTACTCTTACCGCTGCCTTGAACCAGGCTAGGTTCCCCTCTTGCTTTTCCTTCTCTGAAATGTTATGCCTGAATGATTTCAAGAGCCAGAAGTCCCAAGTGCTGAGCAATAGGAAAGGACATCCCTCACCTATTTATACAAGCATTGTCTCGCTGCAGACAGCAAAGGTTGCTACCCAAGGAGTGGAAAGTTATTTGCTACATTTAGTGGATCATAAGGTATCTTCTGACACAGGCAGAAGGTGAACCAGGTTGAACCATCATTAACTCTAAAAAGAGTCTCTGCTCATTAGCACCCAAGCATATTTCAGTCTTTTTTTAAATGAGAAGAGAAAGGGAAATTGCCATTGGTTATTTTTCTTCCCCATACATATTTATAAGAGTTGGAGAAATATCTTCTAAAATATAATTTTTCACTGCCTGCAATAAATAATATATGTCAGAAAGGTTTAGAAACCACCCGTGTACATTGTCCATAAAAAGAAAAATCTCTATTTAAGTACAGCATTCAGAGTGTAGGAAGCAGAGTTCAGCCAAATCAGGATTGAAAAAGAGAAGCTTCTCTCACTATATTGTAGACTGGCTGAATTATGTCTCCCCAATTCCGGTGGAGCATCATGTTCTCAACATACCTCATAGAAAACCAGGTGACAAGGAGTCTCCTTTAGCATCGTCTGAAATTGGTCTGCCTGTTCTCTTCGCTCTCTGCTTGAAGCCTAAGGACAAGAGGTCTGTTCTTGGCACCTGCAGGTTTTCTGCTGTCTTTCACCTATCCTCTGAGGCTGATCACCATGTCTTCTCCTCCTTTATTGGATTCTGCAGATCCAAGGGCATCTTCTAGCTGTCATTTGATTGAGAGGAATGTTTGGGTGCATCAGCTTTCTGTCAAAGCCACTCTTGACAAACTCCAGGTATTTGCAATAGCCCCACGGGGGGATTATGGGGCTTGCTATCTCCTGGAAACATTGTTCACAAGCAGTCTTAGGTGTGCAAATTGTGTTGCCATTTGACACCTAGCATCTGGGGAAAAATGTGCATGAAGGAGGGTCACTAGAAATAGATCAGTGGTGGTTAACCTTTTTTGGTTCCTGTGTCAAAAATTGCATGCACTCTCATGCATACGCACTTGCATGCCAGCACCCAGAAGACATTGCATGCTGGGGGACCCATGCCCCATGCACATGTGCATGTGACCACCCCTGTGTGCACCGTGCATCTCTGCACATGCGTGCATAATCCCCAATGCATTATGCACATGAGATCCTCCTGCACATGCTACGTGTCTCTGTGCATATGTGCGCATCTCCTGCACCCCTGCCACCGCACATGCACACCAGATACCCAACAATCAGCTGTCGGGCAGTGGTGTGGATATGCATGTGCAGTGGGGCTCTTCTGGGCAACATCTTGCGTGCCAGCAGAAGTGTCTGTGCGTGCCACTTCCAGCATGTGTGCTATAGGTTCACTATCACGGACAAAGACCATCAAAGCTGGAAGGGACCATGATGGTCTTCTAGTCCAACCTCCTGATTCAGCAGGAGACCCTAGACAATTCCAGACAAATGGCTGTCCAGTCTCTTCTTACAAGATCTCCAGTGATGGAACTCCCATGACTCTTCTTAACTGTTCTCACTGTCCGGAAGTTTCTCCTTAGATCTAGGTAGCTTCTCTCCTCGATTAGCTTCCATCAACTGTTTCTTGTCTTGCCTTCAGGTGCTTTGGACATTAGGCCGACCCCCTCTTCTTTATGGCAGCCCCTCAAATATTGGGATACTGTTATTTTTTCACTCCAGTCCTTCTTTTCATTAAGCTAGACATACTCAATTCCTGCAATAGCCTCTAGCCCCCTAATCATTTTTGTTGCTCTTCTCTGCAGTCTTTCCAGAGTCTCAATTTCTTTTTTATATTATGATGACCAGAACTGGATACCATGTTCCACTAGCCATCCTCCCCTGCAGCCATTCTCTCCAAGCTTCATTACAGCACATTATTTTCTGATTTGTTTTCAGAGTCATCACTAGGTCACAAAGGTCATCACCTTTCTGATTTTATTTGGGAAAGGAAATTCCAAGGTCCCTTTCCTATTGGGACTCTGTGTCAAGGTTCCAAGTAGTACGCCCATTGCAAACAGAAGTCATAGGCAAGTAGGCTTCTCAAAGAACAGTTTTATTAGGAGATAACCCACAAACTGGTGGAAAGCCAACTCTGAGGATTCCCATGCTGTACATCTCATTAAAAGTGAAAGTTACCACTTTCCCCAAACAATAAATCACATTCTCCAATCCACATACCAGCTGGTTGCTTGGTTAAGCCCCTGTCACACTGCACCAACGGATGCAAAGAGGAAGTAAAACGGACAAAAAAGCTTGCCATCTGTTCGAAAACGCGATGTACTCACTGCCTCCGTTTTGCTTCCTCTCTATCTGTCCAGCATCCGTTTATGGACGTTTCATCCACTCCAAAAGTTTTAGGCTGCTTAAAACTTTTGCGCGGAAAATGAATCCAGTTGGTCCGTTCTGCATCCGCTACGCATCCGTTACGCATCCGTTACCCATCTGCTATATCTGTTTGGCATCCGCTGCTCATCTGCACAACTCGCATCTGCCCGGACGCAGGGAGGAAGCGGAACGGATGCAGAACGGATGCAGAACGGATGCAGAATGGAAACAAAGCATTTAAAGCAGAAAAAACGTTCGCAGAGGGGATCTATCTCGGATATTAAGGATGTCTAGAGGATGCCTAGAGGATGCCTAGCGGAAAACCTATACTGCCTATAAAAAGGGGGAGCAACTCGCCTGCTTCACACTTTCAGACCAGCAGCCCAGCAGTGCAGACCTCTGCAGCCTTCATCTGGCTCTTCCTCTTCCACAGCATCCAGTCATGTCCACCGTGGATTGCGACAAAATCCTTTCGGCAGCCAACATCCTTCTGCAACACTGCGAAACCATCTACTGTCTCTGTGAACAGTACTACGGGAAGAAAAGGAGGCACCCAAAAAAAGTCTGGCTCCGAAGATGGTTCATCAGAAGAGCACAGTACGTACTTTACGACAAGCTGATGGTGGAGCTCAGGAGCGAAGACCCTCGGGCGTTCCAGAACTTCATGAGGATGCCTCCAGCCATGTTTGACGAAGTTGTGCAGCGCCTGACACCCAGGTTGACCAAGGCAAACACCAACTTCCTGCCCAGCCTGGAACCTGGGCTCAAGGTGGCACTCACTCTGTGCCACCTGGCCTCAGGGACCACCTACAGGAGCATGCAGTACGGCTGGGGGTGCCACCCAGCACCATCAGCTTTGTGGTCAGAGAAGTGGTGCAGGCCATCATCGAAGAATACAAGGAGGAGCTCCTCCAGTGCCCCTCCACTGAAGAAGGATGGAAGAAAGTTGCAGAGCAGTGGTATCAGAAATGGAACATCTTCCACACCGTTGGAGCCATCAATGGCAAGCATGTGGCCTGCAAAGCTCCAGCCAAGTCGGGGTCCACTTATCACAACTACAAGGGTTTCTTCAGCATCATCCTCTTTGCCATGGTCGATGCTGACTACAAGTTCATGTACATCGATGTTTCAGGCAACGGCTCATCTTCAGATGCCCAGGTATACAACGACAGTCACCTCAAGGAGGGGCTGGAAAGCAACCTCAGGGTGGGCTTCCCAGATCCAGACCCGCTGCCCAACGACACACAAGATGTGCCCTACTTCATCGTGGGGGATGACGCCTTCTCCCTCACAACCTACCTCATGAAGCCCTACACTTCCAGATACCTCACCCGTGAAGAGAGGATCTTCAACTACAGGCTGTCCAGGGCAAGACAGGTGGTGGAGAACGCCTTTGGCATCCTGCCCAACAGGTTCCAGGTACTTCTCACCACCATGCAGCATCGCCCAGAGACTGTGAGGAACATCGTGGAAGCTTGCTGCATCCTGCACAATCTCATGTGCACCCGCTACCCAGTGTTGCAGAACAGGCTCGTGGACCTCCAGCAAGGCAATGGGGACATGGAGCCTGGGGAATGGAGGCAAGGGCGAAACCTGATCGACACTGAGGACGTGCAAGGGCTCAACAGAGACTCACGTGAGGCGAAGAAGCAGCGCAACCTCCTGAAACACTAGTGCAACTCCCCAGCTGGAGCGGTGGAGTGGCAAGACAGGATGGTAGATGCTTAATGGATGCTTCCTTCAGCCTGTCTCATCACACTGATGAGATTGGGCCATGTATGTTTGGTTGGCCTACAATGAACAGGGCGTTTAATAAAGAGTTGTGTTTATGTTGACATGTGTGGATCAATGCTTACATTGTAATTGATAATGAAGGGCCATAGGTGTGGCACCTGGGAGGGTGGACCATACAGTCCCACTATGCTTGCACTGGAGGTTTATCTATCCCACAGCTATTACCCATCCCATAGGTATCCCTGCCCATCACACAGGTATCCCTTCCCATCCCACAGCTATCTTAACCCATCCCACAGGTATCCCTTCCCATCCCACTGCTATCTTAACCCATCCCACAAGCATGCAAAGGCTAAACCATTTCTAAAAGTTTCCACCCAGACTTTATAGAAAAAAATTAATGAAGCGAGTGTGTGAAACAAAGATAAACTTTATTAATACCAAGCTGTAAAATAAACATGACCCAAGTCAAGTGTCCAAATAAAGTCCACAAATATCCAGGCAGCCAGTCTCTGGCACTCCTCTTGGTCACTCGGAGGTGTGTGCCCAGTCTAAGGTGTTAGGGTGCAGGTGCTGTGGAGGTGGGTGCTGCTGCAGTGCTGGTCTGAGGTGTTGTTGGAGTGCCTGGCCCCGAGAGGACAACAGGGGATGGTGTGTTGAGGAAGGTGTAGGACAGCTGGCTCAGCCCCGCGATGCTGAGAGGTCCTTCCTCCATGCCATGGGGTTTCAGCCCTAGTACTGAGGACAGATGTACTGAGGCCGGGCTTGGCTGTGGGATGGAGGAAGGAGCAGTGTAGTGGGGCTGCCTGCTCTGCAGCGTGGTGAGGACTGTCGAGGTTGGCATCGGTGGCATCATTGGAACCGGTGGCAAAGGTGTCGCCCGATGACTCTGTGCCTGCATTTGGAAGGACTGCTGTCTGTGCTGCTGGACCTCTGGGTAGCTGTAGCCCTGGTAGGTGAGGGGCTGTGGGAAGCCTTGGTATGGGAGGGACATCACGTGGGGTGGAGGAGCAGACCTGGACTGGGTGGGAGCAGGTGCCTCTGGGTCTGGAGGGTTGTTAAGCAGCGTGGTGATCCTCTCCTTCACCACCTGGTACTGGGGATCTGCCATCTCCTTGAGGGTCTGGTTCACATAATTGAGGAAGGGCTTGCGGTTGGAGGAGGAGGATTCGATGGGGACCAGCTGAGAGAGGAGACCTATGCTGGTGCGGATGGTGTCCCTGATCTCCACCAGGACCTTGTGGCTCTGCCCCTCCTGCGGTCCGGCTCTCTGCCTTACTGTGGTGGCGGAGGTGTGGGTGGATGCGACTTCGGCAGCGGTGGACTCGATGTCTCCTTTCTCCCACCGCACCAGGGAGTCCTCATCGCTCTCCACCACGCTTTCAACACCTGGCCGGGGGTTCTCCGCCGTGGCACGCTCCACAGATACCTGCATGGAGACAGGGACTGACTCTCGGCCGCCAGAGGACTGGCTCCCAGCAGGCTGCTGGAGAGAGAGGGTAGAGATTTGGGCTCCTGGTGCTCCTCGGTGGCGGACCTCACCCTCCAGGAAGCTGCACTTGGCCATGACGTAGTTCTCTCTGTCCGTCAACTTAACCGTGGCCTGGCCAGATTTTTTGCGGTGCAGCTTCCCGTACCAGGTGTGCATGTGCTTCCACCAGCCGAGGAGCACCTCCAAAGTGTAGCCCAGACTCTCTGCCCTCTCTCTCCAAGCAGCCTGCTTCTGCTTGTTGTCCCTGTACATCCGGTGTCCCTTCCGCCACAGATAGTCGTTCTCTCTCAGCCACTCCAGCACCTCATCCTCGTGCGCTTCCTCGATGTAATACTGCCTCCTCTCCCGTTGTTGCATACGCCTCTTCCTCCCTTTGGCAGGACCAGATGGGCCCTTATCAGAGGGGCTTCCAGGTTGTAGGGGCTGCTCCTCCACACCAACAGCATCATCATCATCAGCATCAGCATCATCACCAGCAGGATCATAAGCAGCAGCAGCAGCAGGATCAGCAGCAGGGTCAGCAAGACCAGGATGAGCAGCAGCAGAGTAAGTACCAGCAGCAGGGTCAGCAAGACCAGGAGCACGAGCAGAACCAGCAGGACCAGCAGGACCAGGAGCAGCTTCAGCAGAGTACGCAGCAGAAGCACCACTGCCAGGAGCAGCTCCAGCAGAAGCTCCAGCAACAGAAGAGCGAGCCCAAGCAGCAGAAGCCCCAGCAGAAGCAGAGTCAGGGACATGGGGCGGGAGGGTGGCCCTGTCCCTCTTGCCAGGGATGGTGGCAGGTTGCTGAGACTTTCGCTTCTTCCCCATTGTTGTGGGGTTGCTGGCTGGCAGGGAGGCTGGCAGGAAGGCTTGCAGGCACCAAGGCTGGCAGGAAGCCTGGCAGGAAGCCTGGCAGGAAGGCAGGCACCAAGGCTGGCAGACAGACTGGCTGGCAGGGAGGCTGAAAGGCAGGCTGCCAGCAAGGCTGGAAGGGAGGCTTGCAGGCAGACATGCAGGCAAGAATTCTGAGGTATCCAGCAGCAGGTCTTTCCTCGGAATGCTAGACATGCGAGTTGCTTCCCTTTATATCCGTGGGGCTTGCGCAATGCATCCCCCCCGCATGCGCAATTAGCACCAGGCATCCGTTCTGCTTCTGCTGTGCATCCGCTAGGCTTCTGCTGTGCATCTGCTTCATCCGCTGTGCATCTGTTCTGCATCCGCTTTTTCCGTTCCGCGTCCGCTTTGCTGAGGCCCCCCGGAAGCCTAGCAGACGCGCCATCCACTTCCATCCGCTGTGCTTCCGTTCCGCATCCGCTTTGCATCCGCCCTGCGTCCTCCCCGCATCTGTGTTGTCCACTCCAATTATGCAAATTTTCACCCCTTTTGAGCGCGGATACAACGGATGTAACAGTTTTCTCTTCCGTTGTGTCCTTTTTGCATCTGTTGGGAGTGTGACACGGCCTTTACTCCTTTCCTCCTCCTCTGGCAAGCTGGCAGTTGGAACACCTTTGACTCATGAGTGAACTATTTTGTTTTGGCTACAAAACCCCATCTATCTCTACACCACTTCAGCTCCAAGCTATCTCAAGCTTGAAGCCATGTGAAAAGATAGGAATAAAAAAACTTCAGAAAAGAAAACAGCCACAGCCAGGTCAGTTTCAGGGTTGACACTCTGCTCTTGACTTTAGCTTCCATCCTCTCCCTCTCTTCCATCCCACCCTCCACAATCCTCCCATTGTGCCCTTAATTTAAGCTGTAAAGCACTGTGAAGTGGTATATAAGTCTTAAGAGCTATTGCTATAATCTACTTTCTTTTTCCTGGCAGGAGACAAGATGGAAGGGTTCCATGTTTTTCCTCCTAAGCCAGATCATGCTTCTTTACTGAGTCCCCTGGAGCTGGGTTTAGTTGACACCAGAGATGAACCAGCAAGAGAAGCATTGATTTTTTTCAAATGGCCAACTCATATATTTTAATTATTGTGGCTGTGAGATTCATTTCTATGAGTTACTGCCTCTTTTTAATTAAGGGAATGTATTACAGCATTGTGTAGCATTGTTATGCAGTTGGGAGTGGATTTTTTGTGTGATGGGAATGCTTGAGTGAAGGAGAGAACAAGCTTTTTACTCTGGAAACTGGTTTTGTACAAGAAGCTGAACTGGTTAAGGATGCTTACTGCCCAAATGTAAATCCCTGGGTGGCCTTTGCCTCACATTAGGTTTGTGAAGATTTATGGTCAAGAGAGGTCTGGTGTTTGATCTCTCACCATCCTCTATCCTTGCAAAGTGATTTCAAAATACGAAGAAGGAGCCATGAGTTCCAGGACCCAGTCTGTGCTCCCACCAGATGACTGAGGAGAAGAGGAGCAGAGAAGGACAAGGAGAGAGTGGATTGTCTGGAAATGTTTTGCCTGGGGAATAGCAGGTTGGAAGGGGATAAGGTAGCCCTCTTCAAATGCAGATATTTATATTTTCAATCAGTATTGTGGTCTGCCGGCAGCCTGCGGAGCTGGCAGCAGAGTCAGACAGTAGGGAAGACCATGGGCCAGTCCGGGAATCTGGGGAGGGCTTGGACAAGGGGTCTGCATCTGACACAGAGATGGGGCCAGGGCCATCTGAGAGTTATGTACTGACCCCGGAGCCTCCAGAATCTGACATCAGCAAGGCAGAGGAACAGGGGGAGCCTGTTCCCAGTGTGTGTTTGTGCAGAGCTGCCAGAAGAGGTGACTTGGGAGTAAGGCTTGGAAATGATTGGCCCTCCCATAAGATATAAAGGAAGAGCAAAGGGACATGAGCCTTTGCAGGAAGCAACTTTGTTCGTTCTGGTCGGTTTAAAATCTGAAGCTCCATGTTGACTCTGTGCTCCGTTTGGCCTTGTACAGTTAATTGACAATTTAGTTGTTGGCAGCATTTCAAGGGAAATAAAGGTGGGTGCTTATCAGCCTTATCCCGAAAGACTGTGGCAAACTTCTGTTGGACTATTCACAGTCATTGAAATAAAGAAAAAAAGTATTTGGGAACAGCGTGTGATTGTTACTGTCTCAGGAAGCCTTGGTCAGAACAATCAGCCAGGTCATGATTGTTCCAAAGGCATTTTCCAAAGGGCAGATGGACTTCCTTGGTTTTTCTTTTCTTTGAAAACACTTTCATTCTCATCTCAGAATCTCATGAGGAAGTTTGGTTCCTCCTGGATGAGAAGTAAAGTGTTTTCAAATAAAAGAAAAGCCAAGAAAGTCCAGTTGCCTTTTGGAAAAGCACCTTTGGGACATGTCACACAAGTCTACATCTGCTCTCCGGAGCCAGGATATGGAATAATAGATTTCAATAAAAGAAAATAGGTTCTACTTCAGTGTTATAAAATAATAGCAGCTTGAGAGTGGAATTGATGACCCAGAGAGGTGGTGGGTTTCTCTTCATTGCTAATGTTCAGCAGAGGTTGGGCAGCCATTTATTGGGGCCACTCTGGTTTCTGTACTGAATGAGATTTGAACTCTGGTCTAAATAGCTTCTTCCAACTCTATGATTTCAATGGGAGATCTCAGAAAGGTATCCTGAGCTACCACAGTTCCTGGAGTAAATTTGTCAGATAGCACGTTGATTTATATACTGCTTCATAGTGCTTTACAGCCCTCTTTGTGCAGTTTACCCCCAAGCATCTTGCCCACAACAATCTGGGTCCTCATTTTACTGAACTCAGAAGGATGGAAGGCTGAGTCAATCTTGAGTCTGTCAGGATGAAACTCCTGTCTGTGGACAGAGTTGGCCTGCAGTACCGCATTCTAAACATTGCTCCACCAGGACTCCTTATGTTACACAGACACAGACCCAGAGAGTAAATTGCTAGGGCCACTTTTTCTATACTTGTGGCTAATTTGATTGATTGATTGATTTAGAAAGGAAGTTGCTCAACCCCACAGGTTATGCTTATCAGGCCATTTGCGAAAAAGAAAGGAAACGAAAACAAGCACGTTATAGGGTTGTCTATCCTGTTGTGAAGGCAGCACTTCTTCTGTTTCTGGTGAAACCCTTGCCTAGATCTGTATGTAAAATCCTGCCTGTACTGCCCATTCAAGAAAGAATGGATTCTTGAGATAGTAGCATTTCAAAAGGGATCTTTTATTGAAAGGAAGTGATTGAAAGACAAAAACAAAGCAGGATCTAAGTTCCCCTTAGACAATTCCATTAGGATAAAGAAGTTAGAGACCCCTCCCCTCAGTCCAATGTTGAATGAGCCAGTCCACAGGTGTGAAGATGTTGGGGAGATGGTCATCCTGGGAAGGAGATAAAGGACTGTTCCCAGGCATTTCTCTGGAGGCTTCAGAGCTGAGACAAAACAGATGGCTCTCCCCCCTTGCACATTCCCCAAAGGTAAATCAAAGCACATGGCAGATAGGTGTCAGAGCAAGGGTTTTAAACTAAGGGGTTACAGGGTATGTAGGAAACAGGAAGAGAGCAATAAGTGAATAAATGATCCAGGGCCCCCTCCCCACAGAAATAGCAGTATCACGATAGGGATCTTGTTCTGTATAAAATGGTATACTCCAAACTATGCAATCTGATTGGCTAAAAGACAATTGGTTCATTAGGAACCAATCCAAAAGAGCCGCTGAAAGGCGGCAAAGTTAAATAGATGCCATTGGCTACAAGCCGGCAGGCAAGCCTGTGTAAAAAGGCTGCCGCGGCTTCAGCCAAACTGTTCCGTTACTGTTGCTTACTTGAATAAAGACTTTGTTTGTTGGAACCCGGTCTACCTCGCGTTTTTCTGGACAGAACACTGGCGACGAAGGTGGGATCGTCCTAAACGCAAGACCGAGCACGCAGCAGAAAGAATTCCAGACTAAAGTAATGGCTGGGAATAACGCAGCGCCCCCACCTTTCAATCCCAACAAAGAGGATTGGGAGTCATACATAGACCATTTCCTGATGTTCTTAGAGAGCAATGAGATGGAAGAGATCTCAGACGAGCAGAAGAGGCCTTTATTCCTAACGCATTGTGGACCAACCATTTTTAAAATGGCCAAAGCATTGGCGAAGCCCAGAGACGTGAAACAAATGACCTGGTCTGAACTGCACCGAATGTTAAAGGCCCACTACGCACCAGTAGTGTCAAATCTCATCAAGCAGCATGAATTCTACAAAAGGGATCAGAAGGAAGGCGAAACCATTGCTGACTTCGTGGCAGCTCTCTGACAACTGGGGGGAGCTTGCTAATTCCCGAACTTAGATGAAGCCATGCGAGATCGAGTTGTCCTAGGTCTGAGAGACTCTAACTTACAAAGTAAACTACTAAATAAACCCAATATCACAGTGGCTGAAGCGATCGCAGAAGCCACAGCAGCTGCGAAAAAGTCAGTGGCCACTATGAAACTAATGAACTCCAATAATGACGCGATGACCCTACCCAGAGGAAAGAAGCAAGTTCCCACAACTCATCACGAAGAATTCGACACTCCATCAGAAACGGAAGATGAGGACGATGAGGTCCATCGCCTGTACGCCAACAAAAAAAGGTGCGAAAAAAGAAATTGGGGGGAATGCGCTGGCTGCAGGGGAAACCACCCTCGAGCCAATTGCAGATTCCTTGATGCCATTTGCCAAGCTTGCAAGAAGAGGAGACACATCGAAAAAGTCTGCAGGAATCGAAAAAATAACAGCCCAAACAGATGCAGTAACTCCCCACTACCAGCTGAAGCAAAACAAGCTGAAAAGAAATGGGAGCGCAACAAACGAACCGGCAACTGAGAAAAGACCCATCAAACTGTGACTATTGGAAGCACCCAGACAGAAAGCGGGAGAAAAGTCAAAATTGTTGTAAAAATTGAAGAAAGCCCCTGCGAGATGGAAGTTGACTCAGGATCCTTCCTGTCAATGGTGTCTTGGAACACAATCAGACGGCTGGTTCAAATTAAAAGAACTCCAGAAACAAAAGTTAATTTTAAAAGACTACCAAGGAAACCGAATCCCTGTGGTAGGTCTAGGACATTTCCGAGTTACATACAAGCAGCACGCTGAAGTCCTGCCTCTAACCATAGTCGATCGGGACCACCCCAGCCTCCTGGGCATCAAATGGTTCGCACCATTGGGCATCGGAATGTCCAGGGTGAGCCGAGTAGCCGCAACAGACTGGGAAGAGAGCCTGATACAAGAGTTCCAGGACGTCTTCGAGGGCACCTTAGGCAGGTACCGGGGGACCCCAATTTCATTTCGTTTAGACCCTCAGGTAGCACCTAGAAGATTAAAAGCCAGATGAGTCCCCTTTGCCTTAAAGGCCAAAAATGATGAACAGTTAAATAAATTAATTGAGCAAGGGGTCATAGAACCAATTGACCATGCGAGATGGGAAACACCAATAGTAACACCTGTTAAACCTGATGGGTCAGTACGCATTTGCGGAGACTACAAGGCTACCCTGAACCATGCGTTGCAGCAAAGCGCATACCTTGTACCAATCGTGCAACATTTACTGCACTCACTAGGGGGAGGAAAATTTTTGCCAAGCTTGATTTAGCCCAGGCATATCAACAGCTTCCAGTAGACCCAATAACGGCCGAGGCACAGACAATAGTAACTCACAGAGGGGCATTAAAATGTAACAGACTTCAATTTGGAATGAGCGTTACTAAATGGAATTAAAGGGGTTGTGCCATATTTTGATGACGTCCTAATTTTGGCTAAAAACACAACCCAATTAGGGAAAAAAGTGAAAGAAGTGCTAACAAAATTTAGAGAATCCGGCCTGAAAGTCAGAAAAGAAAAATGCTATTTAATGACTAACTGATCGCGTCAAATTTTGGGGGTATTTAATTGACGGTGAGGGTATACACCCTACAGAAAAAAAGTCAAGGCTATTAGAGACGCACCACAGCCAAAAAACAAAACAGAATTACAAGCATTTTTGGGTCTAATAAACTTCTATAACATATTCCTCCCTCACAAGGCAACGATAGCTGAACCGTTACATCATTTATTGGATAAGAAAACTAGTTGGACTTGGGGGCATAGAGAACAAAAAGCATTCCAAGGCATAAAAAATCTGTAAACCTCAGACACTGTTCTTATTCAGTTTAGTAACACACTTCCATTGACGGTCACCTGTGACGCCTCACCATTTGGAGTCGGTGCCATCCTGAGCCACCATTGCCTGATGGGAGAGAGGCACCCATCGCCTTTTACTCGAAAACACTTTCTAAAGCAGAACGCAACTATAGTCAACTAGACAGAGAAGCCCTGGCAATTGTCGCTGGAGTTAAACATTTTCACGAGTACCTCTATGGGAGAACATTTTCAATCGTAACTGACCATAAACCACTACTAGGAATTTTGGCAGGAAACAAACCCACACCAAACATTTTATCTCCTCGAATGACTAGATGGTCAGAATTCCTAGCAGCGTACTCCTACATTTAGATACGTCGACCCGGGAAACAGATCTCCCATGCAGACGCATTAAGTCGAACAACACTGCCAATGATGGAGGAAGACCCGGCGCCAACAATTACCACCGTGCAGATAGAAACCTGCCCAGAGCTACCAATATCTGCACATGATGTCGCCAGAACAACCGCTAAAGACCCAGTGACTGCCCGCATTTTAAATTGGGTAGGTAAAGATTGGCCAGAAAACCCAAAAACTGAAAACTTTAAACCTTTCCGGACCAGAAAGACTGAACTGTCAATACAAAAAGGGTGTTTATTGTGGGGTGATCGGGTGGTAATTCCTTCCAAATTACAAACTAGAGTGTTGGGTATGCTTCATAAAGGCCACCCAGGCATCGTGAAAATGAAAAGCCTGGCTAGGAGCTATATATGGTGGCCTGGTTTAGACAGAGATATTGAGTACTGGGTTGCCACATGCAATAAATGCCAGAAAACCAGTCCATCACCACCACAAGCTCCTATAAGGGATTGGGAGACACCACGAGGCCCCTGGTCTCGGATCCATATTGACTTTGCAGGTCCGACCAGGGGACAAATGTTCTTGATTATTGTAGATGCATACTCGAATTGGTTAGAAGTCACAGTAATGTCATCTACAACAACCGACGCCATTATAAAAAAGCTAAACAAGCTATTCGCAACCCATGGGTTGCCAGACGTCCTAGTGTCCGACAATGGGCCACAACTGACCGCTATACAAGTTGAACAATATCTAGCCTCCTTAGGCATACGCCATGCACTAACCGTGCCAGCCCACCTAGCGGCAAATGGTAGGGTTGAAAGAATGGTCAGGTTTACCAAGGAGGGTTTGGAGAAAATGGACCCAGGGCATGTCCAGGACAAAGTGGACCATTTACTCACCCTCCAACATATCACCCCCAGCACTGTGACTAACAAAAGCCCGGCAGAATTGCTAATGGGGAGGAAACTTAGATCACATTTGGATAGGTTACATCCAAATTACACCTTTGAGAAACCCTCTGACTCCTCCAGCCATTTCCGCACGTTTGAAATCGGCGACCTAGTCTACGCAAAGAACTTTACCGGAGACCCCTATGGCTTCCAGCCACAATCACACAAATAACAGGCCCCTGGTCCTACCGTCTGACCGTAGATGATGGCAGGGAATGGAAGCGGCACATAGACCAGCTTTGTTCCCGAAATATCAAGCGAAATACGACCGCGCAACCTCCAACAATAAAAATTGACAAAAACAAAACCAAAGGGGGAGGGGGAATACAAGAAAATAATACTGAAGGGAAAAATGAACTGTTAAAATTAAACCCAGAACATCTAACCAATCAAAAAGAGCAAAAAGAATACTTACGGTTAGATGAAACTGGCATAAATAATCCACAGGTAGAGGAACCCGTCCTGGAAGGGGCCAGCAAAGCCAGCTCAACCTGCCCGGGAAAACCAGGAGGGAGCGGCAAAACCACCGGCCTGAGCAACTCAAGCGGTAGCAATCTTGCTGACTCACCCTTCCAGGTGGTTCCATGGAGAAGAGCCAGAGAGACAGCGATCCCGTCCGAACCGCTCGAAGTCTCCAGCAAGAATGAACCGCGCAAGTCAAGTAGAGTCAGAAGAAGCCCCACCTACCTGCGTGACTACATCACCCACGTAGGACTAAACTAAGGGGGAGGGGTGTTCTGTATAAAATGGTATACTCCAAACTATGCAATCTGATTGGCTAAAAGACTAAGCATTGGATTGGTTCATTAGAAACCAATCCAAAAGAGCCGCTGAAAGGCGGCAAAGTTAAAAAGATGCCATTGGCTACAAGCCGGCAGGCAAGCCTGTATAAAAAGGCTGCTGCGGTTTCAGCCAAACTGTTCCATTCCGTTACTGTTGCTGACTTCAATAAAGACTTTTTTGTTGGAACCCGGTCTACCTCGCGTTTTTCCAGAGGGAACACTGACACTGTTGCTTGCAGGGCACAATGGTTAGTTTGCCTAACCACTTAAAGCAGGGTACAGTGAAGCCCTTCTCTGTGCAGGGAGTGGGTCAAAGAGAGGTGGCTCGCTTGAGCCACAAGGCCAGGAGGTAGCAGCAGGTTCTCCTAGGCCTTTGTGGCCTTCCGTGAAGTACAGATCTGATGTTAGCTTTGACAAAAACAAATGGTGCCCTTGAAACTGTTTCCCTGAGCCACATGGCTTCTCCTCACAGGCTGGGCATTGCCAGGGTTGGACAAGTGGCAAGGGTTGCAAAGGGCCTCGTGAGATGGATTGTGCCCCCTCCATAAGCAAACTTTCACTTTACTTTTAATTCAAACTATACCAGGTTTCCAGGAAAAGACATTCTGAATAGTAACAGAGGCAACAAAAAAGAGCAAGGTTAGAAGACAAATTTGGTCTACTGATGAAGACACCAGCCTACAAAGCAAGAAACCATGAACTCAAGTCCCACCGTAGCTACAAATTCCAAGCTCCCTGGGGATACTGTGTTCAGGTTCTGGGGCTGGAGCTGAGTAGGAATCTGTGGCTGGGCCACCAAAGTGCTGGCCAGAACTGCACCCTGGGAGTTTCCAGAATCAGTCAGTATTCCATAGAGCAGGCCTGCCTTTCACCCCATAATAACTGCTGAGCTAACTTAAAAGGTTTTTAAATTTGATTTGCATTTATAAGCTTTCCTCCTGCTTTCCTTTTTTCATAATTGGCGATAAATCCCAAGAGTGCTTATTATGAGACTTTGTAATGGGATTTCTTAATGCCTAAACTTTCTGTTAGTTTGTGTTAGAGATGGGGGAAAGTCACGTGAGTTGTTCCACCAGGGAGGCTCTGCTGGTGTGCCACCTCTTTGGGAGTCTGTCCCCGCTATTTTATGCTGCCTGCTTTTGGGGAGGGGCTGGTATTCATGGTTCTGCAATTTGCATTCCAGAAAAAAATTCTGAAAACCGCCATACTGTGTTCTCTACTCAAAAAAAAAAAAAAAACAGAAAAGAAAAAAAAAAAGAAAGAAAAGAAAAGAAAAAGTGGGCGGGTCTTAAGTTCATCAGATACAAAGAAAGAGGAAGACAAATCTGCCTATGAAATTTGTCCAGGTACGGGTGAATGGCTGCGAGTAGAAGGTAACCAGGATAACTTCTCCTAGGAAAAAACTTTTCCTGCAATTTTATGTTAGATATTGCAGCAGAAATTCAAATCCAGAAAGCACGCACAGATGACTGATTCAGCAGGATTCATCAATTTCTTTATACACATCATAATATGAGTAAAATGTAGGTTCTTCCAATGTGATAGTTACAAGCAAAAACAAAAGCAGCAGCTTCAGAGTTCAGAGCAGAGAACACAGACAGAGCCACACCCAGACTCTCTCTTTAGGTTTCAGTTTCTAATTCATCTCCCAGTTCATGAATATTCTGACATTTTACTATCAAAATCTTTGCTTGATTTCTTCTGCATTGAATAATTGAAACTTCACATGTATGAAATGAGGTGGCTTGCAGTATTTCAAGCTGGAATTTTACATCCAGTATTACTGATGGAGAATGTTACTGCCTAATCTGGCATTAAACATTATCACTGGTGAAAATGCCTTCAGAAGACCTGCCAGATGTCCACTTCCAGTGTCCCCTGGGATCAAGCAAGAGTAAGGGGGTGGACTCCATTTCACCTGTTTTAAAAAGGAAAAGAAACCCAAGACTAGGTCCATCCTTTTAGCCTTCCATCAACAATTTTAAAAGGGTGTGGGGGACCCCTAATATCTCATTGTTTAACTCAGGAAGATGTAAGTGAAAGCTGTTCTACTGGTGTCCCAAATGTGCTTTTCCAAAAGGCTACTGGACTTTCTTGTTGTTTTTTTCTTTGAAAATCTTTTGCTTCTCATTTAAGAAGCTTCTTGAAGAAGTGAAATGTTTTCAAAGAAAAAACAAAACAAAGTCCAGTTGGCTTTTGGAAAAGCAACTTTGGGGATAATTGAGAATCTCCATAGATATTCCACTGATGAGCTTGCAAAAGAAAAGGCAGAATGTGTGGGGTTCCTGCCACAGTGCCGCAGAACAAGCAGTTGAATTAGAGGATGGCTTCAGGGAAGGAAAGGGCTCCTGTGTATATACAGGAGAAGAGGCAGTGGAGATGACCTTCCCAGAGGAGAGAGAGAGAGAGAGAGAGAGAGAGAGAGAGAGAGAGAGAGAGAG
>BLBF01000046.1:3718321-3768512 GCA_015471245.1 Laticauda colubrina | reverse complement strand
TCTCTTCTCTTCTCTTCTCTTCTCTTCTCTTCTCTTCTCTTCTCTTCCCTTCCCTTCCCTTCCCTTCCCTTCTCTTCTCCCCTTCTCTCCCCTTCCCTCCTCTCCTCTCTGTGTTTTGCTTTAAATCTGCCAACAACAGAAAACATAAAAAGTGTCTGATCTACCTGGAAATGACATAATAAGAATATCATGCACCTGTGACAAATGTGCTTCTATAACAAACAGTATAATAAAACATGGTCAATTGATTCTTCACTACTCTCTGGATATGAACATAATGTTGAGCATAAGGCATCTTTCTGTATCTTTCATGCGCTACAGTAGTAATAGGGCACCGGAACAGTCAGAATGAATGTTCTGCATTGTTTTGGGACCTCCATAATATTTAAATAGTTTCCTGGTGAAAACAAATTGTTTCAGGATATCTTCTAAGTATCTTTCTAATAGCATTTTGTATTATTGCATTCTTTAAAAACAACTCAGGTTTTTTGTGGGCCATCTCCCTCAAAATGGAAAGAAAGATGCCTTTTTCCTCTATTGTGTTTTTTTATCCAGCCTGATCACAAATTGCCAGCAAATATAAGGGAAACCAGTTTCAGCTAACAGCTGACTTTGATTAGCCAGGCTCTTGCCTTCAGGGAAATGAAGGCAGCCTGTAACTGGAGAGCTCATTGGGTATATGAGATGGAACCCTGAAGGCAAATTTCAGAAAGCTCCTTTGGCTGGTTTCTACAACAGGAAAAAATCTTTCAGTATGCAATTCTGGAAGATGCAATTCCTTTCCTTTGACAAGGAAAACATGATAGTCGTGCTTCATACTTGATCCCACAGTGTATGCCATGTGGATTCTTTTTGATTCCTAGAGATTTATACTAGAGGTATATTCCTTGACAATATCCAGATGGATTCCACAGTCACAAACAAAAAAACAGGAAATACTTTGTAGATGAAACAAGGTTGTTTGTCTGCTAAAAGGAGAATACAATGACCTTCTGAATGTCAGGTAGACATAAACATTGGTAGATGATGATGATGATGATGATGATGATGATGATGATGATGATGATATCCATTTAGTCCTGGCAATTCTGTGGGCAAGGTCCCTCCACATCTTCTGATCTTACACTACTTCTTTGAGTTTTTCTATGCTCTGGCAGGTGTCAACTTTGATGGTGTCCATCCACCATGTTTTTTGACAACGTTTGATGGCCTGGTACGAGTGAAGAACATTATAAAAGGAACAAAGCAAAAAAAAAAAAAAAAACCACCCTTCTCTGAAGATTTCCAACTGCTACTGAGTTGGAGAACCAAGCAGGTTTATTCTAGAGTATGTTCTTGAAGTTGCACTCCAGCAGAGTAGTGAAGTATAGGCTACAAAGTATAGGCTAAGAACTGTTTTCAATATTTGGGCAAAACCAAAATAAAAGGCTAGTTGACTGCACAAAAGTTTGAGCTCCATAATTAAAATCTTCCTCAGTAGATCAGCTTGTGACCCTATCAAAAGAGCTCTTTGCTTTTCTCATAGATTACAAAAGCTCTAGTGTGAACAATATTTCATTGTACAAATTTTCTACTGCCACTTTTAACTGCTTGACCCATGAGGATGGGTCCATCCTAAGTTTCTTCCTCTGCCTTTGAGCAACTGGAGGTTCCTGCCTCTCTTCTTTGATTGTTTCCATTGGCAGGATCTCTTCTCATTCCCCGAAGTTACACACACATTCCATTATATTGGCTTGTGGCAAAGCTCTACAAAATTTGAATTGGACTTTGTAACTGGGCCTGCTGCAATCCATCAGAGTCAGCATAGAACCCTGGTTCATGCATCATAAGGGCTTTCCTGTCAATAAAACAATTTTAGAATAGTTTAGGACAATGGACTTTGGAGTGAAAGAAGAAGTTAACCCATTTGAGAGGGATTTCTGAGAGGGATTCCCTTGACCGGTCCTATTAGCACCAGCAGAATAGCACACTTTTGCATGCAGGAGGTGTGATAATCCTCCATGTTATTCTGTTCTTGGGCAGGTGGCTTAGGAAGCACAGGGAAGGTTTGACCTACTTCACCTGCTTCTTGAACAAAATTTTAATTCTATTTGAGATCGAATAATGGGCACTCCAAAGGATAGCAGGATATATTGGGATCTGTACAGCAGCAAGAACTGAGACAGTGTTAGCAGAAGAGCTTGTTTGTCAAAACATAAATGTAAAGGTGGGGTGGGGGCTCCTATACTGCAGTTAACTTGACCTCCCTCCTCTTAAAAGCTACCACTCAGACTTGTTTTTTTCTTCACCTATTTTTGTGTTGCACCCTTGAGGGAGGGTTTTTTCTTCCTTTTCTTCTTTTGGTTGACCATCAGAAATGAAGCAATCACAACTCATTTATGTGAAAGGCACTTGGCTTGAAACTCAGCCTATTAAGCAGGCAGGAGGAGACAACTGAAGGGCAGGGCTGAGCTTCCAGGAGCGCAGCTGGGGGTGCCCTCTCAAGCCTTTGTGGAGCCTACAAAGCTCCTTCTTGGAAAGTTGCCTGGAGCCAAGAGAAGCTTCTTCAGGGCACAGGCACCCCTCCACATTTCACAGCTGTCTTTGGAACTTGTATGATTCCCAGCAGTGTGTGGGAATTGTTTTGATGCTTTGTCATAAAAAGCAAAAGTTCTCCCTGTCGTCTGTCTGTTTATCCACCTATCTATCCATCCATCTATTCATTCCCCCCCTCTCTTCTATCTATATCATTTGCCTACTCTATCATCTATCTATCTAGCAATTTTTGTAATTCATCCCAATCCATAAACTCTAGGCAGCAATATACAAAATACAATATAAAACCTAAACACCAAACCAAGATGGATAGCATAAAAGCTTGGTGGAATGCACAATTGTTCCTAAATTAGTGCTTGTTCTTAAATCCTCCTACTCGATATACTAGCTTCCACTAATCCAGGAGTACTTGGTGACAGAGCATTCAGACATGTAGTTCTCTCTACCTGCTTTATCCACCTGGGCTGGTATTGAGGTAATTCCCTGTTAGGAGAATGAGTGCACACAGGGAGACGTAGTGAGAGTGGTGAAGAATAACATACAACCAGCACACAGATATACTGTATAGTAAAATGTAGGTTTTTACTTCCAGTAAATGGTTAAGCAAAGTCCAACAAACAGTCCAAGTCATACATGGTTACAGTAGTCAGTTTTCAGTCCAGGAATAATCCAATAACAAAGTCCAGTATAAAAAACAGTTCAGTAATAGACTCACATCAATCACACCAAGAATAAGGATGATCAGCAACAGTCAATAGGGAAATGCAGGAATGGCAAGACTCTCAGCAACAACAGAACAGAAAAACCCAGGTTTCTGGCTCCATCCTATGGCCATTTGAGGAACCACACCCAAGTACAATTTTAGCATTCCCTTAAAGAGACAGTATTAAATGTCTATCCTGGTTTATGTATTTCCAACCCAACTGTTAGGTGACTTACATTCCTAACAGTTGGTATACATGCTAACCTATGTTACACCTTCATTGTTTTGCCTTTTTCTATTGTGCTCTGTCTTCATTCTGTTGCCACTTCTTGCCTTGGATGAAATGCCTAATCCCACATCCTTGGCTTGTTCCATACAGGGGTGGAGGCATCTCTGCAATGCTTCTTCAGAGTTCAGGCTCGGTATCAGATTGTTAATTGATTCTTCTAGCCCCAGTTCCATTGATCAGGCATCCATCTTGGCTACTGTTCAGCCTATACTTGGTCACATGTGATTCTTGAAAGGGAACTCCCAACTCTTTCTCCACAAAGCATTCTGTTTTCCCCCCACCCTCCCCTGCATCCAGTAAGGGCATTTTGCTTCTTGAATGTCTCTTTGGAGCTTCATCTGCTCACAATGTGGCCAGTAGGAATATTTTTCCAGACGTTCAAGTACTGTTGATGGTCAACATTAATGACCATCTGCTGCCGTTTCTGAGTGCCAAGCATATGGCTTCGTTCAAATGAATTATGGTGCCTCAGGGGTTTGTGCATATGTGCAGGATGGTGTGAGACCTTTTGGGAGGGAGAACTGGCTTTTCACTGGTTCAAAGGAAAACACCAGCATGAAGAAGATTGGCTTATGAGTATAAAAGTTTCCAGCGAGTTAAACATCTCTTTAGTTGAAAGGGAGCTGATTCTAATTAGCTTTTTCTTTCATTTCTTGATTGAGGTACCCCAGGGAACAATTAGCCTGCTTTTGAATTCCAGCAAAGTTTGTTAGGTCCTTTACCTGCCCACCTGTTGATATTTAAAATATAAGAAGAATTTGTATTAATATTTCTTGTACAGCCTTTACCTTTCTTCCAATTCAGCTCTTTACATATTTTGATAATACAGCATTTCCTTCAAGATATAATAGCCCCTTAGAGGAAGAAGACAAAAGATTGGGAAAGGTACAGTCCCCTTGTGGAAAATGGGAAGGTGGCACAGCTAGTCTTGACTTTAGTATTCATCAGTGAAATGTACTTGTTTTCCATTGTTAATGAGCAGAGCTTCTCCCTTGATGCCAATTGCCAAGTTAGGACTTCATTGCCAGAGTGTGTCAGGCTGTCCCTAATGCCTCTCACAAAATGCACTCATTTGGGGAGAAGATTCATGTTCCGGCATTCATTTCCACTGTAAGTAGCTTCTGTCTCCCAAACCCTGTCTCTGGAAGGTTACAACTCTATTGAGTTGAATTGGCTCTTGATTCTTCCAACTAATTCAGTTGCAGGGACCACTTGCCAGATTCCTCTTCTCTCACCACTGGTGTGGAAAGTAGCATTCTAAAATGCAGGGAAGGTTTCACTTTTTTCTCTTGTAATATTAACAGGAGACAGAGGAGGAAATAGTGGTAGTGTTTAATTATATGGGAGGGTGTGTTTTGAATGGAATTGAAGATCTAGCCTAAAAAAGAAGGACTAGCAGTGACATGATAGCAGTGTTTCAATATTTGAGGGGCTGCCACAAAAATGAGGGGGTCAATATCTTTTCTAAAGTACTGGAGGCTCTTAAGAAGAGACTGGACAGCCTTTTGTCTAGAATGGTATACAATATCCTGTGTCAACTAAATAGGTACTCCTTTGGTCTTTATAGCTGCCAGGAAAAGGGAGTGGGGGAAAACAGTGCATTCCTTAAGTGCCTAGATAATCACCCTGGTAGCCCAAAGTTGTCAGAGCGCAAGGATAGTACAGGAGAGCATGATTGATGACTCTTGGGGATGGATGTGTCCCACTGGAGAATAAACAGCAGGGGATGGGGGGAAGACCAGAGTCAAGGGGGAAACGAATCATGCATTTTAGTATCGGCTGCATCCAGCTGGCCACTTCTAACATGGCCACCAACATGGCCACTTCTAATAAATCAATGTTCTTTTCTCTGAGATGTGGCAAGAGAGTTATGATTTCAATGGGAGTGAATTTGTTGGAGTCCTGACAGTCTGCTTGAGCAAGGGGTTGGACTAGAAGACCTTCAAGACCCCTTCCAACTCCATTACTCTCAATACTTTATTGGCTAAATGTGATTAGACAGACAAGGAGTTTGTCTCTGGTACAGAAGTATTCAGTGTGCTTGCAAAACAACAGAGAAAATAATAATAATAGTTATCCACTGCTGTGGATGTTGTTTAATACATGCATCTAATGTTGTCCAATGCATGCAATGTTGGGTGACATTTCTTGATGATGAAGGCAAGACCTGGGAATAACACCCACTTATGTAATAACCCACCCAGTCTTGTGCCCTCTGAACATTTTATCAGAGTTTAATTGAACTCTTCATACTGCTCATTAATAAAGATACTGAAAAGTAAGAGGCCAAGGACTGGATTTTGATTCACTCCACTTGACTCACCCTACGATTCTATGATCCTTCACTTTATTTTGAAAAGGAACCATTGATGAGGACTCTTAAAGTCTGGAAGTCCAGATTTTCAGGCAATTAGGAAGTATGGTAGGATAAACTGGTCTACTATTACACACTGTTATATTGATTCTTCACACACTGATGTTGTTTGAAGAATAAAATTTGAAGTATTGAAATAAAAGGAAAAAGAGGAAGTAAAAGAGTGATAAGAGAAAATACCAGGGTAGCAATTTTAACTAAGTATAAATTTCCTGATAGAACTATGAGCCAGTGTAATGATATCCTCCAGAAGTTGTGGATGTTGCAACACTGGAGGTTTTTAAGAAGAAATTGAACATCTGTTTGTTGGACATGGGATAGGGTTTTCTGCTTGAGGAGGGAATTGGAATGAGAGACTTCCAAGGTCACTTCAAACATATTTTGGATGAAATCAATAGTTTGCCCACTATTGATACAACATTAAGTATGTTTGCAATTTCCAAGTTTAATTGAAGTCTTTCAGGAAACTTTTCCTGGCAAATATATAAAGGATGGATTATTAGAAAAACAATCCAAAAAAGTACCCCATGGCAAAGGAAATTTTTCAATGTAAATAAAATATTTTCTATGCAAATCTCCCTATTCAGGTCAGTTTGGTTTTCCAGAAAACTAGTATCACCCTAATCCAGTGTTTTTCAACCTGGGCTACTTTCAGATGTGTGGACTACAACTCCCAGAATTCCCCAGCCTGCTTTGGGAGTTGCAGTCCACACATCTTAAAGCAGCCCAGGTTGAGAAGTGCTGAACTAGCCTTAGCCCTTGTTTAATTTATGGCTTATGGAAGGAACATCCCCTCCTTTTTATTAAAACAGAAAAGCTGTAACAATTATTTTCATAATTAACTGGCTCTCCAAATTAACATCAATTACACTATGTAATCATGATTAAGATTATGCATTAATCAACAGCTCTAAGTTGGTGATTAGGCTCTTTAATGACTTGTAAAAAATGGCTGGGTGAATACAGCTGTCTCACAACAAAGTGAGGGAATGTATTAGTAGAAGTCCCAGGATTTGAAGCCATCCAAGATTTTGAGTCAAGTACTTCATGCCCAAGACTGTTGTTGGGGAAGGCAAAGCATCATGTCTTGTATGTTTTTGGTTGACCATGCCAGGATTGTTGCATGATTGTATCAAGTTCTGATCAGTTTATATTTGCTTCCTGTCAAATCATGGACAGCATTTGAGAAGAAAATCCCCCTTGATAAACCTCAGCATTCTACTAAGGCATCCAAATGGTTGGTGCATTGATTGTTTACTCCACAGAACCTTGCTCCCTAACTCAGATATCTCCTCCTCCTCTTCCCGCCCCCCAAAGGGCAGGACAAGAAGCAGTGAATGGAAATTCATTAAAAAGAGTTCCAATCTGGAATCAAGGAGAAATTTCCCTCAATGAGAACAATTCATCAATGAAACAGCCTGCCCTCCAGAGCTGTGGGTGGTCCATAGGTTTCAATAAAAGTTTCAATAACCCATGTCCAGAATGGAGTATAATGGCTAGTCCTCCAAAGTCCCTGTCATGGTAGAGTCGGACTCCGAGGGAGAGAAACAGCTGACAGGGATTGGAGGTGTGGCTTCTGAGGTTGTGGAGGAGGCTGGGGAATGGCAGAGGCTGGCTGGGCAGTCAGAGGAAGACCCAGGCCCATCCCCTCTGCATACTACGACACACAGGGAGGAATGGAGAAGGCAACAGCTTGGCTTACATGCAGGAAATGGCCATGATCCTCCTCATTGGTTGAAGCTGGGGTGACGAGTATATAAAAGAAAGACAGTTAAAACACAGTGTTGCCAGAAGCAAAGCATGTTTTATTTTGGGCTGAAATTATCTTGGTTGGCATCCTTCCAACAGACTGTGCCTTGTTATCTCCTTGAATTTGGAAATTATTTATCCTGGTCCATTGTGGAAATTTCATCATTGTAGTTTGTTTGGTTTTTTATTTCACCTTCATCTACTCATTAAGTTCAGACTGTATTGCTTTCTTTTGAAGACTATTTTTGAGTATGTTTTATCTCCAACTGAGAATTATTGAACAATGGGGCCAAGTTGGAGGCATTAAAGGACATGTATTTACGTTTTGGATTTTGTTATGCTTTTATTCCACTCTGGGTCATCACAGCCCCTTCCAGCTGTAAAATTCTGTGACTTACTCCTCTACTTGTTTTGCCATTGATGATTTTTCCAATTTGTACTGTCTGATTCTCATTGGCTCATCTTCAGAGATGCAAGCTGGTCTTGGAAAGGGAGATTTAGGACAGGTCCTCCATAAAATCTATTTCGCTGGACTACCTTCTTATCAGTCAGCATAGTTGAAATCAGTATTTTCCCTTTGGGGCATCCTGAGTTCACCATGTTTGTTTGTTCGTTGGCTTTAGATGCCACCCAATTCAAAAATTATCAGATGCCTGTCACATAATCAATTGGCCTGATGTCCATTCTGCTTCTGCATTTTCTTGAATTTGACTGCATAGTCATGCCTTGGAGCAAGATAGGTTTTGTGATATCTCTGTATCATCCTGAAGAGTCTTCTGTGTTGCAAGGTGCTCCTTTAAGACAGATGCATTATCTGATCTGCAACACAGCATGGCTTTTTCCCCAGAGGTCACCCTTTCCCTCTTACCCAGTTGACAATGGCAATCCTCAAGCTTTGTATGAGCTGAACAATGACTCAACCCCCTTACTCTTCATTAGACTTCAGCAAAGCATTTAACAAACTAGATCACAACCTACTTCTTGGTAAGGTAGGAAAAAGTGGGGTAGATAGCATCACCATCAGATGGATTTGTAATTGGCTGACAAACTGTACTCAATGAATAGTTCTTAATGGTAATACATCTACATGGAGGGAAGTAAGCAGTGAAGTACCACAAGGTTCCATCTTAGGCTCAGTACTATTCAGTATTTTCATAAATGACTTAGATGAGGAAACAAAGGGGCAATTTACCACATTTGCAGATGATACTAAGCTGGCAGGAATAGATGATAGGGTCAAGATCCAAATGGATCGAGAGATGTGAACACTCTGGGTCCTATCTAACAAAATGAAATTCAATGTAGAGAAAAGTAAAGTCTTATGCTTAGGCAAGAAACAACAAGAGTACTCATGTAGACTGGGTGAAACCAGGCTCAATAGCAATAACTGTGAGAGGGATCTTGGAGTCTTAGTGGACAGCCAATTAAATAAGTGCAGAGGCAGCCAAAAAAACCAATGCAATCCTAAACTGCATTAAAAGAGGAATACAATCAAAATCAAGGGAGGTACTAATACCACTCTATAAAGCCTTATTAAGACCACACCTAGAGTACTGCATCCAGTTTTGATCATCATACCATAAAAAGATGTTGAGACTCTAAAAGAATACAGAGAAGAGCAACCAGGGTGATTAGGGGACTGGAGGCTGAAACATACAATGATTGTTACAAGAACTGGGCATGGCTAGTCTAGTGAAGAGAAGGACCAGGGGAGACATGATAGTGGTCTTCCAATATTTGAGGGCTGCCACAGGGAGGAAGGGGTCAAGCTATTTTCTAAAGCTCCTGTAGACCAGAAAAGGAATAATGGATGGAAACTGAACAAGGAGAGATTTAACCTGGAAACAAGGAGAAATTTTCTGACAGTAAGAGCAATCAACCAATGGAACAGCTTCCCTTTGGAAGCTGTGGGAGTTTCATCACTGGAAACTTTTAAGAAGAGGCTGGATTGCCATCTGTCCAAAATGGTGTAGGATCTCCTGCTTGGGCAGGGGGGTTGGTCTACATGACCTACAAGGTCCCTTCCAACTCTGTTAATCTTTAACTATGTGTGTGAATCCCAAGTATGGTGAAAAACTAGTTATCTGTAACAATATACATATGGATTTGAAGAACTACAGTTAAAGAAACTGATGATCTTTATTATTTCATCTGAATGCAGGTTGGTGCTTCTTCAAGACTATTCTTCTTCAAGACTGTTCAATATTGGTTTAATCTCTTTAAGGGCAGGCAAAAGGGTATTTGGGGCCTTGAGGGCTGCACTTGCCAATGTGCCTTCCTCAAGGTTCTCACAATTGGGTGCTTGAGAGCCACATATCTTTTACCCTCCCCCTCCAAAAAAATTAAGCTTCCTTTGATTCCCTTACCCACATGGCCAAGCTTAATTCTAGCTTTAAGGAGATATAAACTTTTCCTATCTTTTCTTACAGCGTGTGCCTTATATGAGATCCTAATATGTGCTTTGCTCAAGACAGGGGCATTTCCTGTTCATAATTTTGTTTAAATGATGTTAACTCTTCACTGGTATTCTGGGCTGCCAACTGCCAATTTATTGAGCCATACAAATACTACTAAATCTTTGACTTAGATATATGGTTCTATTGTTTTATGATAATTTTTGGTAATGTGTTTTCTTTCTCTTACTAGTAATGTTAATCAAAGACCGTAATAAAGCCATTTCAATTTCTAAGGCTTCTATTTCCTCCCCATCAGAGGCCAGTTCCTTACAGCCCACTGAGCCTCAGATGGGTGGGCTGCCTGGAACAATTCTGTAGATGAAAGACTCTCCTTGCCAGCTTTTTTGCGGGGTCGGTTTTATATGGCATTTTCTTGTCTGAGCCATTGAGTCATTTTTTATTGCAGCATACAAATATGCTGAATAAAGAAACATATAGCATTCAAAGGCAGAGGAGGAGTTGCATTATATCTGAATGAAGTGCATAACTCTGCCAAAACCAGGAATCATCATGAAAGTACAGCCCACGATATCTAGATAGGAACAACAAAAGAAGGGAAACAAAGATATTATTGTACGAATGTGCAGTAGTTCACCAAACCAGGCAGAAGATCAAGCTGAGGCTCTTTAAAAGATGATAATAGAACTTTTAGAGAGGAGAGACACAATAATAAATGGATATTTTACCAAGGTCCCCTAAATTTACCAAACTTTAGAAATAGAAAATCTTTCTCCTGTCCTCTCTCTCCCACTCTCCCTCTTACTTATCACACTGATTATTTCAGTTTCCAAAAGATGAAAAAAGGAAGGTTATTGAAGGAAATTAGCTGTCTTAAATTTGATCCTGACCAATGGGGAAAAATTAGTTGCACAGGTAAAAGCAGTGGGAACTTGGATGGAATTTAATAGTACAGAGAAAGAAACTTGAATACAGTAATACTAGGTGAGATCCCCACAGACAAGAGCTCTCTTTGAAACATGGAAGGATCTGTCAGTCACTAGGGCAGACCAATTGAATGAGCCCTGCCTTTCTGCAGTGATGATTTCAGAGGTGGCATTTAGCTGGTTCTGACCAGTTCTGGAGAACTGGTAGCAGAAATTTTGAGTAGTTCAGAGAACCGGCAAATCCCACCTCTGACTGGCCCTGTCAACCCCATCTCTTCTCTGCCTCCCATTGAGTCCCAGCTGATTGGCTGTGTTCTGTATAACTTGGAAGGTTCCAAGTAGTCTCTTTTGATTGGCCAGGAAGGCCAGTAAAGGATTGGTTCATTAGGAACCAATCCTAGGAGCCGCTTAAAGGTGGCAAAGTTAAAAGACTGTCATTGGCTATAGGCCTGCAGGCAAGCCTCTATAAAAGGGCTGCTGTGGCTTGAGCCAATGTTCTGTTACTGTTTGCTGTTAACTAATAAAGAGTTATTTGTTGGAACCCGGTCTACCGCGCGTCTTTTCCGGACGGAACACTGGCAACGAGGATGGAATCTTCTTAAAACGGAGACCGAGCACGCGGCGAGAACACAACCACGCTAGACAAAATGGCTGGTAGCAACGCGCCGCCCGCACGTTCATTTTAACCCCAATGAAGAAGACTGGGAGTCTTATTATCGATCGCTTCCTGATGTTTCTGGAGAGCAACGAAATGGAGGAAATTTTGGATCAGCGAAAGAGGACTGTCTTCCTAACACATTGTGGGCCAGCCATGTTCAAAATGGCAAAGGCATTGGCAAAGCCCAGAGATGTGAAACAGATGACCTGGTCTGAGCTTAACCGAATGCTAAAGGCTCACTACGCGCTGGTTGTCTCAAATCTTGTTAAGAGACACAAGTTTTATAAAAGAGATCAGAGGGAAGACGAGACCATTGCAGATTTTGTGGCAGCTCTCCGCCATCTGGGAGGAGCCTGCGAGTTCCAGAGTATGGATGAGGCTATGCGAGATCGTATCGTGTTAGGTCTAAAGAACTCTACTTTACAAAGCAAACTATTAAACAGACCTAACATAACTGTGGCAGAAGCAATCGCAGAAGCCACTGCCACAGAAGCCGCGAAGATATCAGCGGCCACAATGAAACTGATGAATGCCAATACTGACACAATGACCCTACCCAAAGGGAAGAAGCAAGCTCCCACAACCACACACCAGTAAAACCTAGATGAGTCATCAGAAATGGAAGAAGATGACGATGAGGTCTATCGCCTGTACGTGAACCAAAAAAGATGCGAAAGAAGAAGAAATTGGCGGGAATGCACTGGCTGCGGAGGAAACCACCCCCGAGCCGAGTGTAGGTTCCTTGATGCCATCTGTCGGGCTTGCAAGAAGAGAAGATACATCGAAAGAGTCTGCCACAATGGTAAGAACAGCAGTCCTAGCAGACACGGTAATTCCCCATAAAGAACTGACCCGAGGCAAGCCGATAGAAAATGGGAGCACAGCAAGGGAACCAGCAACCGAGAAAAAACTCACCAGACTGTCACTTTCGGAAGCACACAGACGGAAAGCGGGAGAACAGTCAAAATTGTAGTGACCATTGAAGGAAGCCCCTGTGAAATGGAGGTCGATTCAGGATCCTTCCTATCAATGGTGTCTTGGAACACAATCAGGCGGTTGGTTCCAAACATAAAACAAAAGAACTCAAGAAACAAAAATTAATTCTCAAAGACTACCAGGGAAATAGGATTCCCGTGGTAGGTCTAGGACACTTCAAAGTCACTTACAAACAACACGCCGAAGTCCTGCTGCTGACTATAGTCAACCGAGACCGTCCCAGCCTCCTGGGCATCGAATGGTTTGCACCATTGGGCATCGGGATGACCGGAGTAAGCCGAATAGCCGCAAGCGATTGGGAAGAGAAGCTGCTACACGAATTCCAGGACGTCTTCGATGGCACTCTAGGCAGGTACCGAGGGACCCCAATTACCTTTAGCTTAGATCCCCAGGTAGCACCAAGAAGTTTAAAAGCCAGATGAGTCCCCTTTGCATTAAAGCCCAAAATAGATGAGTAATTAAACAAACTGATTGCACAAGGGATCATAGAACCAATTGACCATGCTAGGTGGGAGACTCCAATAGTAACACCTGTGAAACATGACGGGTCTGTGCGCATCTGCGGAGACAACAAGGCTACCCTGAACCATGCGCTACAGCAAAGCACATACCCGGTACCAGTTGTACAGCACTTACTGCACTCACTTGGGGGAGGAAAATTTTTTGCAAAACTCGATTTGGCTCAGGCATATCATCAGCTTCCAGTTGACCCAATAACGGCCAAAGCACAAACAATAGTAATGCATAGAGGGGCATTCAAATGTAACAGGCTTCAATTCAGAGTAAGCGTTGCCCCAGGCATTTTCCAAAGCCTCATGGAATGCCTATGAAACAGGATAAAAGGGGTTGTTCCATATTTTGATGACGTCCTAATTTCAGCAAAAAACACGACCCAATTAGAAGCAAGACTAAGAGAAGTGCTAACCAAATTTAGAGAATCCGGCCTAAAAGTAAAAAAGGAAAAATGCTGCCTGGCTACTGACCGCGTCGAACTTTTAGGGTATTTAATTGACGAACAGGGTATTCACCCAACAGACAAAAAAGTCAGAGCAATTAAAGACGCACCCAGGCCAAAAAATAAAACGGACTTACAGGCATTCTTGGGTCTGATCAACTTTTACAACGTATTCCTCCTCCACAAAGCAACGATAGCGGAACCATTACACCGTTTGCTGGATAAAAAAACTGTCTGGACTTGGGGTCATAAAGAACAAAAAGCATTCCAAAGCATAAAAGACTTATAAACCTCAGACACCGTTCTTATTCAGTTTAGTAATACACTTCCATTGTCGGTCACCTGTGACGCCTCACCTTTCAGAATCGGTGCCATCCTGAGCCACCAATTACCTGATGGGTGAGAGGCACTCGTCTCCTTTTACTTGAAAACGCTCTCCAAAGCGGAACGCAACTATAGCCAGCTAGACAGGGAGGCCCTGGCAATCGTCGCCGGAGTTAAACGTTTTCACGAATACCTCTATGGGAGGACATTTTCCATTGTGACTGACCATAAACCATTACTGGGAATTTTGGCGGGGAACAAACCCACACCGAACATTTTATCCCCACGGATGACTAGGTGGTCAGAATTCCTGGCCACCTATTCATATACCTTGCTGCATCGACCCGGGAAACAAATCACCCATGCAGACGCTTTAAGCTGAGCACCATTACCAACCATAGAGGACGACCCGGCTCCAACCACCGCTGCCCTACAAGTAGAGACCTGCTCTGAACTACCATTATCTGCAAATGATGTCGCCAGAGCCACGACAAAAGACCCAGTGACTGCCCGCATTTTGACTTGGGTAGGTAAAGGTTGGCCGGAAAGCCAAAAGAGTGAAGGTTTTAAACCTTTTTGGACTAGACAAACTGAACTGTCAATACAAAAGGGGTGTTTATTGTGGGGAGATCGGTTGGTAATTCCATCCAGACTGCAGGAAGAGGTATTGGGTATGCTACATGAGGGCCACCCAGGCATAGTAAAATTGAAAAGCCTGGCCTGGAGCTATGTCTGGTGGCCTGGTATAGACAAGGATATTGAACGCTGGGTTATAACATGCCATAAGTGTCAGAGAGCTAAACCCACACCACCGCAAGCACCCATACGGGACTGGGAGACCTCACAAGGCCCTTGATCTTGAATCCATATTGATTTTGCAGGACCAACCAGGGGCAACATGTTCTTAATAGTCGTAGATGCATATTCAAATTGGTTGGAGGTTATAGTTATGTCATCCACAACAACCAACGCTGTTATAAAACAGCTAAACAAATTGTTTGCAACTCATGGTTTACCTGATGTATTGGTATCCGACAACGGGCCACAGCTAACGGCTCTACAATTCGAACAGTACTTAGCATCCCTGGGTATATGCCATGCACTAACCGCGCCGGCCCACCCGGTGGCGAATAGTAGGGCCGAGCGAATGGTCAGGTTTACCAAAGAAGGCCTAGAAAAAATGGACCGTGGGGATGTCCAAGACAAGCTGAACCGTTTACTTATACTACAACACATCACTCCCAGTAGTTCAACAAACAAGATCCTGGCAAAATTATTAATGGCGAGGAAACTGAGATCAATTTAGATAGACTGCACCCAAATTACACTTGTGAGAACCCCCCCGACTCATCCAGCCGATAACGCACTTTTGAAATCGGCGACCTAGTCTATGCAAAGAATTTTACCAGCGACCCTCTCTGGCTTCCAGCCACTATCACACAAATAACAGGCCCCTGGTCCTACCGACTAACCATGGACAATGGAAGAGAATGGAAGCGGCACATAGACCAGTTTCGTTCCCGAAACATTGAGTGTAAAACAACTGTGCAACCTCAAATAATTAAAATCGACGAAAACAAAACCAATGAGGGGGGGGAAACACAAACAAATACAAAAGGGTGTGAAAATGAACCATTGAAATTAAATCTAGAACATCTAACCAACCAAAAAGAGCACTTATGGTTATATGAAACCATCGGAGGTAGTCCAAGTGAAAGGAAAGCCGTCCTGGAAGGGACCAGCCAGGCCAGCTCAACCAGCCCGGTTGAACCAGGAGGGAGCGGCAAAACCAACGGCTTGAGCAACTCAAGCGGTAGCGGAAATGCTGACTCACCCTTCCAGGCGGTTCCATGGAGATGAACCGGAGAGATAGCGATCCCGACTGAACCGCTTGAAGTCCTGGGTGAGAATGAGCCGTGCAGGTCAACTTGGACCAGAAGAAACCCCACCTACCTACGTGACTATATCACTTACGTAGGACTGAACTAAAGGGGGAGGGGTGTTCTGTATAACTTGGAAGGTTCCAAGTAGTCTCTTCTGATTGGCCAGGAAGGCCAGTAAAGGATTGGTTCATTAGGAACCAATCCTAGGAGCTGCTCAAAGGTGGCAAAGTTAAAAGACTGTCATTGGCTACAAGCCGGCAGGCAAGCCTCTATATAAAGGGCTGCCGTGGCTTGAGCCAATGTTCCGTTACTGTTTGCTGTGAACTAATAAAGAGTTATTTGTTGGAACCTGGTCTACCGCGCGTCTTTTCCGGATGGAACAGGCTGGTCTTCTTTGGTTTCCCTGTATAGGAGAATGGAGCTGGAAAGCAGCTTAGTGAGGTGGGGAGGGAATGGGGATTTTGCAGTATCCTTCCCCTGCCATGCCACCAAGCCATGCTATGCCCACCAAGTCACGCCTACAGAACCAGTAGTAAAAATCTTTGAATCCCACCACTGGGTGGTGGTGGTGGGGGGAGTAGTGCTAGAAAATGCCCTGGTTATCAGTGGGTGATCTGACTAGGACAGGGGAACCCCAGAGATGCCTCCCACTTCCAGAGCATGGTGTCACCGCCAGAACAAGAAGACCAGATTGGATGTGTGAGTCCAGTGATTTGACTTTGGTCCTGGATGACTTGGAATAGGCCTATGAATAGGCCATGAACTCCTGAACTACCCCAGACCCCACTTTCAAGGAATTCAGACTAAACCACCAGGACCATAAACCTGGGAAATTGCACTGCCAACATAGAAATGGAGTCAACAAGCTCAGGCTAGCAACAGTCCCAGCTGATCTTTACAGCTTAATAAATAGGGTCTCACATCTAGCAATCCATGGGGCAGTACCCCTGAAAGCTGCAAGGGACTCCCTTATGACAATGGTCACTCCCTCATCCCTGCCTCAGGTCCATGATTGATGCCATAGCCCAAATCTGGTTGGGCCTATTTGCAAAAGGGTCCCCTTTTTGGGGTCAAACCTGGTCTTGGTGTACATGCTAGCTCAGCCTTCTTTTCTGCAGTCAGATCACAGAGGAGAAGAACCCTGTGGCTGACCAACTTGGCATTTAGCAGCCACATCTGAACGCCTCCAGGGTCCTGCTGACTTGATATTGGGGTAGAATTCAGGCAACCGAAGTGCAAAATTGGAATTAGGGACCAAGACCGCATTTCCCAAGCATGTCCTTGTCTCCCACCAAGCCTCCCATACCTGTCACTGCCAGGATGTTTAGCTAATGAGAGCAGATGTACTACCCCTCTTTTGCTTGAGAGAGCAATGTGGGTTTCTGAAGACTATTCATGCCTTCCCTCTCTCCCTGCCTGGGGTTGCCTCTTCAAGCTCACAAGTGGAGTCGTGACCCTGTTTAATTGCTTGAGGACATGACAGGCCTCTTGAGGGGACAAGCTACATGTCTCTTGTCAACTGAAAAATATTTCTCTGGTCTTTAGAGTTGTCAGCAGAAAGGGAGTGGGGGAAGTAGTGCATTCCATAATTTGTAGGTGACCAAAGCTTCTAGCGCACAAGGTTATTACTGGAGATTGATGACTCTTGGCTATGGATGTGTCCCATTGGAGAATATATATCCAGGGGGTGGGGGAAGACTAGGGTCAAGGGTGAAATGAATGATGTGTCTCAGAGTCAGCTGCATCCAGGTATCACCGGCATGTTCACTCTTAATAATTTATTTATTTTTTTAATTCTGAGAGATGTGGCTAGAGACTTGTGATTTAGATGGGGGTGGATGCCAGAGCCCTGACAGCTGTCTGTTTTTGGAAGCCACGCAGAGCAAAGTGGCACTAGGGCCAGAGGCTGTAAGTTGAGAGTAGAGTCCATCTTTCAGTCTGGTGGATCCTTGTGGGATTAAAAGTGAAAGGAAAAGCACACTTTTCTGATGAGTTTAGTATTCTGGGAAGGCTTTCACAGTAGAAATGGGTTTCATTGGTCTTTCCACTCCTTTTTTTCTTTTCCAATTGTGTACCACAAATGTATAATCTAGCTGGAAAAAAATAGAACATAGAACCTGAAATAACAGAGTTGGAAGGGACCTTGGAGATCTTCTAGTCTAACCCATTGCTCAAGCAGCAGACACTTGTCATAAATATTTATAAATACTAGCTGCCTGAATATAGGGATGTAAAATCATTTTGTTATAGTCAATACTGTATATTGCTTTACATTAGGACCTGTTTACATCTCTTTAGGGAGGCTTCACTAGAATCTTGGCAAAAAATGATGAAAGGGAGATCTTGGGACAAAATGGTGGGACTAGAGCAGAATCGAGTATCAACTTTGGAGCAGCAGATCTGGCCCTGGTATCCATTCAGGAGAGACTGCAGAAGCCCATCTCTGGTTTGTACAGCTGCAAAGTTAAGGTTAAGGAATTAGATGAAAATTGAGAGCCTGAAGCACATTTAGGTTTCATTTATGAATCAGCAGACATAGGCTTCTCTTCCATATATATCCCAAAGAAAACAGAACATATGTGCAGATAAGACTCTCCCTTTCTGTCTCCCTCTCTTCTCTTTCTCTCTCCCTCCCTCTCTCTTGTTCTTGTGTAGAACAAGCTCTCCCAAAAGTCAAAAGGAGATTCCCTTGCATATCCAGGGTGAGAATAACTTTAAAAAATGCTGTGTTGAACAGAGCCTGAGCTTGGATCCCACCTGCTCTCAGCCTCATCCAGTTTACAAAATTGTTCGGAGAACAGAAGGAGGCAGATCTTATATTTTGCTCCTTGAGCTCATTTGGAGAAAGAAACTGAGAAATACAAATCAATATAATCTAATTAAGTGCCTAGAGAATTGCAAATGTTAAAATACAAAAGCCAACAAGGTCTCCTGACACTGAAACAGAAGATCTGCTTTCTGCTAATGAATTGGGGGATCCATCTGTTCCTGGCTGCATTTGTGTTTTTCATTCATCTATTAATTATTTTGAGTTGCTCGTTACTCAGTGAGAGCTGGATTTCAGTCCCTTTACACAGCCTGGGGTGGGGTGGATGCTTCCTACCTATTGGATGCAAGGCTTGCAAAATCCTGGGGGTGGGTGGGTGTTGGTTTGCTATTTTGGGGTGGGGGGAATCCTAGACAAGAAAAACAATTTATGACCCAAGGAAAAAGGAGGAGGAGGGGAAAAACTGTTATGGTTATTTGTTTGCTTGGTTTTGTTTTGTATAATTTTAAAAAGTAGGTATAGAGTTGTTCAGACATTAATTTTAGAAATTACTTAAGATGGATCATTTAAAAAAGGTCAGAATATTTTTGGCTGGAAGGGTTTGTGTTGTTTTTAGGATGGAGCTTCTCTTCATTTTTCTTAGTGGGTGGCTGATGGTAGGAGAAGTATCTTCAGGGAGATGAAGGACAGTCAAGGTGCAGCTGCTGAGACGGGACACTGAGGGTTGGTTGGGCAGATTTGGCCTCTGCTCAGTCCAGCTGGATTTCCAGCCCAGGATAGGCAGGAAGCCTTCGTAGCAGCCCTCACTTGTGGTGTCTCTGTCATGTTCAGTGCCAGCTCCAGCAGAAAGGAATACTCACCTTCTGGAAGTCATGATCTGGGATGGAATAGCCAACTGGGCTGGAGATGTTGGGCAAAGCTATCTAGGCCCTGACTCTCCTTCCCTCTGTCCCTCCATATTCAAGATTAAAATTACAAACCCTCATTATAAAAACGTCCATTCTAATGAACTTAGAGGTAAATGAGCTTCTCAAGAAAACATATTCAGTTGCCAAGATTTTGGCAACCAACCTATGTCCCCCCCACCCCCCTTTGATAAGACTCTGTGTAAGGCTGGGCAACTACGGCAACTTTACAAACTGTGGATTTCAACCCCCAGACTTCCTGAGCCAGCTATGTTGCCAGAGCTTGCCTATCCTTGCCCATCCCGGGCCAGTCAAGCTTCCTTGGGAATAAGCAACAATGGGGGCTTGGCAACAGCTGAGGATCAGCCCAAGGTCTACTGGGTTTTCTAATGTGTCAAACATGGCCCACGGCAATTAACATTTCATTCTGGTTTGCATCATGACTGAGCAATGCAGTCCTCAGACTTAACTGCATTTGGGCTCACTTGATTGGCAGCAAAATAGATGTTTAGCTTTTCTAATGCTGCTCTTGGTGTCTTTTAATCTGAATAAATTCCTGTGGTTTGAGCATCACCGCAGATGAAGTTTTTTGTGCTTATGTGGATTAGTTGACAAAGAAGAAGAGGGATGCCAGCACATTTCCTGGGGATAAAAAACTCTTCTGTTGAATCCACCATCAGCTGGCCATAAAACTTAGCAATGCTTCGGTGAGCAATCATTTGTATCTGTTCAAATGGGAGCTTTCCATAGCAGCACACAATGGTTAATAGAATTGTATGTTGTCCAAAGGCCACAATGACTGTGCTTGTGATTTGGCATCGATTAAAACTACACTGGGTAAAGTTCAACATTTTGCCTACACGTGGCTTTTCTGATTGAGATCTAGGTTTTTTTTAATTTGAATTATTTTGGGTGAAAGAATGACACACTGGACAGGGCCACTGCAATCCGGTGTGCAAATAGTGCACCACACAAAGACATTACTTGAGGGATGTAGGTGTGCCAGTTGCAAATTTTAAAAAGAATCCAAAGCTACACATCAGAGTTATAGAGTGGGAGACCTTCCAAGAAAGATAAGATAACAATATTTTGAATAATATAAGCATGGTGATGGTGGTGAAAGTAGTCATGGTGAATTCTGCACAAGGGCACCTTTGAATGCCAGCCTCAGTGGTTGTCCATGATTGGCAGCTGTTAGAAATGGTCCCAGCAAGGTGGCAGTGAAGGTCTCTCCACTCTTCCAGAGTGGAACTCATGGCCTGTCTTTGAAAGCAGAATTTCAAGAGTCATTCCAAGGTGCTTGATTAGCTCAGACTGAATGTCACCCAGGCCAGAAGTTTTGCCAGATTTCATAAGCTTAATGGCATTTTCTAATTCCACCACTACAAAATGTATTTAAAATGTTCATTCATTTGATGTTCTTGCGATTAAATTTCTCTTCCTATAATTTGTTTGGATGGTTTCTGTTTAGAAAGCAATTGCTTTATTGTTGGACTGGCTGGTACATTCTGCACTCTGATGCGCTTCCATTTTCTTTGGGTTATTATTTAGTGTTCTCTCCCTCTCCCTCTCCCTCTCTCTCCCTCCCTCCCTCCCTCCCCCTCTCCCTGTCTGTTTAAAAAGATTAAAAAGTAATATGAGGTGAGAAAAATAAAAGAAGAAAAAAATCAAAGAGAAAGCTAAAAGTAAACCATGAATCATAAGTTCATTTTTCCTGTTTCATGCAAAAAGGCTATAAAGAGTGTCCAGTCAGCACTTTTTTTATCAAAGAAGTCAATCTGCGCATTTCAGTTCCCGCATCTTTGCCAAACATTCCTCCATTGTAGGTAGTACCAAATGTTTTCAACTTTATGCATGCAATAATTTTGCTTGTATAAAAACAGAAATCCATGTCCTTTTTCCAGCAGTTTGCCTGTCAGGCCTCAAAGAAAATTCTCTGGTTTCAATTGTATATTAATCTTTAATCCTTTGAATCAGTATATACTTTTGAATCTATGATTTTTTAGGTTTTTTACATATTGAACAAACATATAAAACGTTCCTTCCTATTCAGATTTCCAATAATTTTGAAGCCTTTATACTGTCACAGAGGAAAGGGTCCAAAGCATCTGGGGATAGGACAAGAAGTAATGGCTTCTCAAAGAGAGATCCAACTAGAATTTAGGAGAAATTTCTTGACAGTGGGAACAATTATATAATGGAATGGCTTGCCTTCAGAAGTTGTTGGATACTCCATCACTGATGGTTTTCAAGAAGAGACTTCCATTTGTCCAGAATAGCATAGGGCAGGGGTCTTCAAACTTGACAGCTTTAACATTTGTGGACTTCAACTCCCAGAATTCCTCCTCCAGGAATTCTGGGAGTTGAAGTCCACAAGTGTTAAAGCTGTCAAGTTTGAAAACCCTTGGTATAGGGTCTCCTACTTTACAAGGAAGTTAGACTAAAAGATCTTCAAGATTTTCATCCATGGAATCCTTCCTGAGCTCTTTCTAACTTTGTGGAAATCAGCTCTGGTGAAGTCTAAGACACATTTGACTTTGTTCTTTTGTTTGTGTCTGCATTACATTGAAATCAGAGGTGGGTTTCTACCGGTTCTATGTCTGCTGATGTTTTGCCCACCAACCCACCTGGGCTTTTACCTGACCTTTATTTCCTGATTTTTTCAACTTCAGCTGCCATGCGAAGCACAGCTGCAGTTAAAAAAGCAGGAAAAAAGGGCTTTTTGAAAGGCTGCTTCTCTGCACGCAGCATGCTGATGATGATTTACAGGTGCATGTGGCAGCATGTAGGGAAGCACATTGTAAATCACTGAACCTCATAAATGACCGAACTGGTAGTTAACCCTGTTGGATCCCACCCCTTATTGAATTCCAACATAACATGGTCATGATCTCCCAAAGTTCTCCCAATTTCAACCCCTTCTATCATTTCTTCTCTAGTAGTAAGAATTAGGTCTGGTATAGCTGACCCTCTAGTTCTCTTCTCTACTTTTTTGGGAAGACAAAATTGTTTTCAGTTTTTTTAGTTCTAAATACAGTTGAATTTCCCACAGAGGAACTGTTTTGTAATCTGGGCGTCTTTTTGAACTCACGGCTCCTGCTGAATCAGCAAGTGGAAGTTGTAACCAAAAAGGCCTTTGTATAATTTTGTTTGGAGTTGAGTGAATATCAGTATGACTTTTATGGGATAGGAAATGTGTGGGATATTTACTCACAACCTTGTCATCTCGCAATTGGTGTATTTTAATCCCCTCTGCATAAGACTGTCCTTGAAGATTGCTGAGAAACTAGAACTGGTGTAGACATGGCAGCCCAGAAACTAACAAGAGTGTTGTATTACTCCCACATAACTTTTCTTCTGTAAGAGCATCATTGGTTGTCTTTTTTGTTTGCTTCTGGTTGCAATTTAAGGTGGTGGTCATAACTATGAAGTCCTACATAGCTTAGTACCTGTGAAACTGCTTCTTTTTGGAAGACTCTGACTGCCCAAGTAGGACAACAGAGAGTATTTGTTAAGAGTCATCATCCTCCTTGCGGTATTTGGAGTGCAACAAATCGGGATTTGGAGTTTATTTTATTTTTATTTATGTATTTATTTTGATTTGTCAATCACTTGCAAGATAATAGGTATAAGTATATACATCGTTATGAATACATGAAATGGGTACATATAAGAAAAATAAAAGAAACAACAGGACAGGGATGGTAGGCACATTGGTGCACTTATGCACGCCCCTAACAGACCTCTTAGGAAAAAGGGGTGAAGTCAGTAGTAGACAGTCTAAGGTTAGTTTTTGGGATTTGGTGAAGAAATCAGAGTCAGGTAAAGTATTCCAGACATTGACCACTCTGTTGTTGAAGTCGTATTTTCTGCAATCAATTTTGGTGCGGTTAACCTTGAATTTCTATCTATTGTATGCTCTTGTGTTGTTATGGTTGAAGCTGAAGTATTCATTGACAGGTTGGATTCCAGAAACTTTATTGACATAAGCATATTTCTGGGATGGCTGACCCCTTGGCTTAGGAATGAATGGGTTTTTATAGGGCTCCAGGTGGTTGTGCAATGTAGTGGGCCTTTTGCCTTTTGCTATTCTAATAGTGGTGGGTTAATCCTATTATGTCCTAGAGGTCATGTCCTGTTCTTAGAATTTGGGTGGGGGATGTAAATTCTTAATCCTTTCAACTTTAGCCTGGGGGAGCTGTGGCTGAAGGCACTTAGTTGGCGAATAGATTGGCTAGTCTTTTTTAACAGGTACAAAATACCCATCTAAAGACTTCATGCATCTGCTGAAGGCTATTTTACTATGCAGGAAGACTGGGGCCGTTTCTGCCTTTAAGAACATGTTTCCCCATTTCTCCTTTGAGGAAATGTAATATTCTGCCTCTTTTAATATTCCCCAAAATATTTCATTGGGGAAAGGGGGGTTTCCTGCATTTGCCAGCTTAAACCCATTGCCAATTATCAGTTGACCTCATTGAAAACAAATTACTTCTTACTCTCAGGAGAAGAAAATATTTGTAGCTCAGGGTTGAACTGTGAGGTCTTCTACCCTCTCTAAATTTGGTGTTTTATTGAAAACATTTCATTTACCCATTTACCCAGGAATATCATCAGTGCTAGTAGGGAATGGGGCTTACTCTCATTTTATATGCTGGTGACTTGCCCTGCCAGTGTTGGTGGAAGTGGTTTTGGTGACTCCTTGATTGGGCTGTTGTTCAGTATTAGCTTCTTTGTCAGTTCCTTGATTGTGGTATTGTTTGCTTCCTGATTGTTGGTCTAATGTTAATCTTGGTGCTAATCTCTACTCATCTGGGTGTTGATTGCTGATGAGGAGGTATTTTGATCTTTTTGTTTCCTTTTTTACCCCAATCAAGGAACCATCAAAACCACTCCCACCAACACTGACAGAGTAAGCCACTACAATATAAAATAAAAGCAAAAATGTCTGCAAAGAAAAGGTCAAAGTCAGAGAGCATCAAGGACTCCATACTTCTTAGTCTCGTCGTATATTTTAGCAAATGGGAGCTTTGGCAGAGATTGATACTGAATGGAAAATTTCAAGGGTGGCTCTAGCAGAGGCCTTATTGCCCTTTTTAAAAAATTCTAACCATCTTTGAAATTGAATTTCAGGTTAATTTTGTGACATGATATTACTAGGATCATTGGTACATCAGAAACAAAATTTATCTTGGTTCACAAACAGGAACGCTCCTGCTGTGGTCCCATGGAGCTAATAATAGTGAAGTATTGTGTATATAGTTACCATAAATCAGGGAGTGTTGTGGTCTGTCAGCAGCCTGCAGAGATGTCAGCAGAGTTGGATAGTGGGAAGGAACATGGGCCAGTCCAGGAGTCTGGGGAGGAATCAGATGAGGGTCCTGCGTCTGATACAGAGATGGGCCAGGGCCATGTGGAAGTTATATGCTGATTCCGGAGCCTCCAGAATCTGACAGCAGTGAGGCAGAGGAACAAGGGGAGCCTGTTCCAGTGTGTGCATGCACAGAGCTGCCAGAAGGCAAGAACAATTAAGACAAAAGGAGTGACTCAGGGGTAAGGTTTGGAGGTTATTGGCCCTCCCATAAGACATGGAGGACCAAAGGGACAGGAACATTTGCAGAAGCAACTTTGTTCGTACTGGTCAGTTTGAAACCTGAGGCTCTGTGTTCAATTTGTGGTCCATTTGGCCTCATATAACTATTTGGAAATTTAGTCGTTGGCAGCATTTCAAGAAAGATAAAGGTGCATGTTTATCAGACTTATTCTGAAGGACTTTGGCAGACTTCCATGGGACTATTTACAAACTGGTTGAGACTCATTACAGGCTGTGAATGACTAAAATCCACAGCAATTGAAATAAAGAAAAAAGGGTTTGGGGACTAACATGTGTTTGTTAGTATCATGATAAGCCTTGGGAGGAGATGTCAGTAGATTGCATGCAAGCCTTGATTCTTAAAAAAACACTGATCTAGAAATATAGCAGTGATGGACATGTCAGCAGCATCAGAGGTGCTACTCAACCAGTTCACACCTACTTGGGCAAACCGGTAGCGATTACTTGGTATGGGTTGCCGAACTGGTGGCAAACCCTGGCTGGCCACGCCCCCAACCTGGTCGCCTGGTCACTCATTTGTGATTGCTCTCCTAGCTTTCTATTTCCTACGTCCTCTTTCTCCCCGGGAAAAAGGAAGAAAGGTATGGATGCTGCAAAGGTATGGATCACTTCCCCCGTGTGAGTTTAAAGTGCTGGAGTGAGAAGGAGTACGATCTGACAGAGGGGTGGGGGTCAATCGAGCCTTGGAGCACTTTTGCAACATAAAAGAAATGCATTTTGGAAGCAGGTCTTTTAAAAACTTCTCCAAGTATTCCCCATGGACGCTGCAAGTACTGCTTTCCCGTGTGAGTTAAAGTGCTTCAGTGAGAAGGATTGCGGTCTGACAGAGGTAGAGGGGGAATTCAGTGAAGCCTTGGAGAAATTTAAAGGAGCTGCTTCCAAAATGCTTGTCTGTTAAGTGTGCTCTGTGTGTGTGTGTGTGTGTGTGTGTGTGTGTGTATGAGAAAGAAAGAAAGAAAGAAAGAAAGAAAGAAAGAAAGAAAGAAAGAAAGAAAGAAAGAAAGAAAGAAAGAAAGAAAGAAAGAGGAAGGTAGAGAAAGAAAGAAAAAAAAATAGGAAGAGAGAGATAAAACTCTGTGCTATTATTTTTAATTGTTCCATTATTTATCATGTGTTAATATTTTACACTGTCCCTACACCTAGAGTGATTTTTCTGCCTTTCTTTTGCCCAGGGCTACCACATATTTTTCAGGGTTTACATGCATTCAATGTCAGTAGTCCAGAGCATAAAATACACATGTGTTTAAGAAGGATTGAAAGGGACCTTGGAGGTCTTCTAGTCCAACCCCCAGCTCAGGCAAGAAAACTGAGGATGCCAAACTCTGAATAGAAATCCTGGGAAAGGTATCAAAATAATACTTAGAAGGGACCTTGGGGTGAACCCTATACCATTTCAGAGAAATGCCTGTCCAGTCTTTTCTTAAAAACTTCCAGTGATTGAGCACCAAGTGATTGAGCACTGGTTAATTGTTCTCGCTGTCAGGAAGTTTCTCCTTAGCTTTAGGTTGCTTTTCTCTGTTCCATTTCCATTCATTGCTTCTTGTTTGCCTCCTGCTTCTTTGGAAAATACATTCCCCCACTCCTTTCTTTGTGGCAGCTTCTTAAAAGCCTGTTGCCTCTCACCCTCTTGAGCAAAGCATGTGAGCCATTTCCTCCCTTCAGTGGTCCCTGAAAGTACATCTATAGTAGGCAGATAATAAAGTCAAAAAAGGTGAACAACATTTTTACAGAACTATAGATAAGTTGAGGCTGGGTGACAAGGAATGACTGGGAGGGGAGGGGCCAGGTGAGGCACCCCTTGATGTGAGTGACATTAAGTTGGCCACGGCCACCCACTCACATGACCACCAAGCACACCCACCCAGTCACATGACCACAAGCCATGCCCACCAAATAAGCCACGCCCACAGAACCGGTAGTAAAAAAAATTGAATTCCACCACTGGGCAGCATCCATGAAAGTCTTTCTGGGATAAACAGGGGACCTCTATGTAGGACAACCAGGAAGAATTTGTGTAAAAGATTTAATGAACAGAAGTTTGAAATCATTACTTAGTTCAATGTTGGGTTGAGGCTCCAGACCAGCAACTGAGAGACTGTGAGCTCTAGTCCCACCTTAGGCACAAAGTCAGCTGGGTGGCTTTAGGCCAGTCCTTCCTTTTCAGCTCTGGGAAGGAGGCATGGGTCAAACCTCTTGAAAAAAATCTGCTAAGAAAACTGTGAGGACTTGTTCTGGCAATTGTCAGAGTCAGCGTTGACTAGGACATACAAAAAAAAAAATTTGAGTGAGAGACTCACATATATTAAAAGATTTCCAGTAATCTCAGAAGGTTGCAACAAGCATAATGCGTTATTAACCCATTATAATTGTTAATTGATGAGATACTTGTAATCTGTCCCACATGTAACCAGTATTTGCATAAGCAACCTGTCTTTCCCTGCCTTCTCCTCCCTTTCTTCAGCCTCCCAATTTAAATCCAGATCAGTTTAACCATTCTGTGTATCTGATGAGGTGGCTGCAGTTCACAAATGCCTTTTTAATAAAGCTTGTTTATCAGAAAAGACGCAAGCAATTTCTTCTAGGAAGCTATTGAAAATGCTTAGATGGAAAGTTTTGAGATTCAAGTGTTCTTTTGAAACTTCAACATCCAGAGCAATTATATTTTTGAACCAAAGAAAAGATTTTACACCATATACGTCTAAAACTCTCCTATCTGTTTGTAATCTTTAATTGTGTGAAACTGAAAGGCATAGGGCAGCAATTATTAAACCAAGGTAACTTAAATGGTTTAGTGTACAGAATGCCATCACCCATGACTCACACAGGAATAAAATGTGGGAAGTTGTAGGTGCTTCAGTGTTTCCATGTTACTGCTGCTACATCACTGCTGTTGCAATGCTGCCACAGTCAGCTGTGATCATACAATCCTCACTTCCAACAAACTTTGACAATTTCTCAGTAGTCAATGGGGAAACCAGCAGGAAATCAGAAGTTGTTCCCCTTTGCCCACTGGTACTCATTTTTCCTCTCTGTTTAATTAAGGAACAATCTCTGAAAGGATGACCTAATAAGTACAGATTGTCTAGTAAGGTGGAAATGGATTCAGGGAAATTTCTACTTTCAGAAGTTAGAGCAAGACAACTAAGACAACTTTCACTATACGAGGCACAAGAGAAGTTGCAGGAGAGCAGTACCATTGAAACACAGAAACTTTGGCACCAATCAGAGATGGTATTCAGCAGGTTCTGACCAGTTCTGGAGAACCAATAGTGGAAATTTTGAGCAGTTCGGAGAACCGGCAAAGACTATCTCTGACTGGAGATTTTATAGTATCCTTCCCCTGCTATGCCCACCAAGCCACGCCCACAGAACTGGTAGTAAATTTTTTTGACTGCCACCACTGGCACCAATTAATGATGCTCAATAATTCTAAGACTGTTCTTGTTTGTGCATCTCAAGCTCACGCGAAAGGGAGGAAAAAGGCAATTAGAAAGGTATGTTTTTATTCCTTTTCTACCAGCAACTTCTACCACAAACTAATTCAGTCTAAAATAAATGCTGTTAAAAAAAATTAAAACCCTTGTATTAAACTGTAGCCCACTTTTTCTGCTATGTTGAGATGGGGAAATGAGAACAGAAGACTTAGTACCCTTTTAACAGACAGCAGCAAAGAGATCTAGCTCAGTACATTGCAGAATTTAGCAAAGGAGAGAAATTGGTCCCACCACTCAGCCACTTTGACCAATGACAAGACGTAGAGCAGGCAAGACTAGCTGCAAAGTGTGGAAACAGCTAAGATGAACTTGATGAACTTCAGAATTATGTAGCATGAGGAGGAATTAGTTAAAGGGGAACTTGGAATGCAAATTAATCTCTTCAGTACTCTTGAAGGTGACAAAAGCTTATTGTGCGGTTTAGGCACAGAATCAATGAGGTTTATGCACTGAAAATAAAACAGATAAAGTAGAAATGTGTCAGTAAATACAGAAAGGTCAGAATAATTTTGAACAACTGAAACATACTGGAAGCAGAATATCAGCAAAGAAGTTGCTTGATCTCTTAGAAAATAATGGATTAAAACACCTGTCTGAAAAGGTGGGGTCAATTTATTTTCCAAAGCACCAGAAAGCAAGGCAAGAAGCAATGAATGGAAACTAATCAAGGAGAGAAGCAACTTGGAATCAAGGGGAAACTTGCTAACTGTGAGGACAATTAACCAGTTGAACAGCTTGCCTTCAGAAGTTATAGCAGCTTTATCATTGGAAGTTTTTAAGATGGACAGCCACCTATCTTAAAAGGTATAATGTCTTTGGAAACTCCTGTAATACCTCTACAGGAGACTCTTGGGATGCAGCCTTTGCAGAGATCTTCTGTAACTTCTTCTTGGTCAGCTCCAGCAGCAAAATGCAACTTCCGGAGCTAAAACTTTGCTAAGGTTGTTTTGTTTGTTCTGAAGAGAGCCTGAGAATCTGAATGGCTTAAGAATAGCCTTCTGGAAAGATTTGCTCTATATTTAATATTGCTCTAAAAAGGAGGAGTGGAACAGTAACACAGGTGAATTGCAAGGATAAGAGATGCTTGGTGTGCTTGCCGGAAGAACATAAAACCAGGAGAACTGAAGTCTATCCCAGGGGTGGACTTCAAAAATTTTAGCAAAGGGTTCTCTGCTCGGTTGCTGGGTGGGCATGGCCATGGTGAGTGTGGCCTAGTCAGTGGGGGGAGGGTGTTTTTGCCTTCCCTGGGCTCCAGAGGCTTTACTTGAGCCTCCAGGAGGGAAAAATGGCCTCCCCAGGCTCTGGGGGCTCTCCGGAAGCCAGAAATGGAACCATTTCCGGCCTTCTCAAACTTTTGGAGGCCTGTTTTTTGCCCTCCTCAAGTCTCCACATGTGCCCTGAACTGACCTGCATCTGAAATGGGCTGAGTGGGGACTTCTGGGCAGGGTGGGATGGGCAGGACCACCCAGGAGTGGAATTTGGGGGTTCTCCAAACTGCACAGAATCTTAGCAAGGAGCTGTCCTGAACCCCTGTGAACCCCAAGCAGCCCACCCTTGGGCTTTTATGGAGTCATTTTTCTCATTCTTCTTCCATAATATCAATTGGTAATGCCATTTCCTGCTTTTTCTCCATTTAGAAAGATAAGACACTTTTGAGTTTGACATTGTTTGGTTTTCTTAGGTAGAACAATCAGAATTCCTGGTCTGGACTTCTGGCTGACGTTGCGGCAATATTGGATGAGTTCTCCCTGTTGGTGGGCTCCGAAAAGAGCTAAACCACCCTGTAGGGTGGTGAAGAAAAGAGGGGTGCCCTGCAGTTTGGGGAGAGCAGCAAATCTCCTGTTGGACTTAGGGCTTCTTTCCCCTCCCTTGATGAGAAGAGGCAGCCATGAAGCTGGGACAGCCGAGGCAATAAAAAAATGTGAAGGAGTGGTGTAGATGAACAGTGATTGGAGCTGGGTGAGAAGATTCCTTTTTATTTAGAATCTAATTTTAAAGAAAAAGAGAAAGAGGAAAATCTAGAAAAAGAGATTCTTAGAACTATTTTTTAAAGCAGCAAAATGCCATAGAGAGAAAAATCCAAGACCTGAAAGAAAGGAACTAAGGGGAGAAAAGATAAAAACCTTTTATAACATAGAAAATTGGACTTTTAAATTGGCCAGGCATTGTTCTGGAAAGGCATTATGAAATCCTGGACTATCTACTTGAATCTACTTGAATCTACTTTAATAGTTGACTTTGCTTCCATAAATTGAACAAAATTTGGATTAATTAACTCTATAAGACTTGAAACAATGCTGAAACCTAAAGGCTGTGTCACACTGCCCAACGGATGCAAAAAGGACACAACGGAAGAGAAAAATGTTACATCCGTTGTATCCGTGCTCAAAAGGGGTGAAAATTTGCATAATTGGAGCGGATAACACGGACGTGGGGAGGATGCAGGGCGGATGCAAAGCGGATGCGGAACGGAAGCACAGTGGATGGAAGCGGATGGCGCAACCGCAGGGATTCCAGGGGGCCTCAGCAAAGCAGACGCGGAACGGAAACAACGGATGCAGAATGGATGCACAGCGGATGAAGCGGATGCACAGCAGAAGCCTAGCGGATGCACAGCGGAAGCCTAACGGATGCCTGGCGTTAATTGCGCATGCGGGGGGGGTGCATTGTGCAAGCCCCGCGGATATAAAGGGAAGCAGCTCGCACGTGGCCAGCATTCCGAGGAAAGACCTGCTGCTGGATACCTCGAGTTCTTGCCTGTATGTCTACCTGCAAGCCTTGCTGCCAGCCTGCCTCCAAGCCTGCCTCCCAGCCTCCTGGGCAGCCTCCCTGCCAGCTTTGCTGCCAGCCTGCCTTCCAGCCTCCCTGCCAGCCAGTCTGTCTGCCAGCCTGCCTTCCAGCCTCCCTGCCAGCCAGTCTGTCTGCCAGCCTTGATGCCTGCCTTCCTGCCAGCCTTCCTGCCAGCCTTGGTGCCTGCCAGCCTTCCTGCAATCCTTCCTGCCAGCCAGCAACCCCACAACCATGGGGAAGAAGCGAAAGTCTCAGCAACCTGCCACCATCCCTGGCAAGAGGGACAGGGCCACCCTCCCGCCCCATGTCCCTGACTCATCTTCTGCTGGGGCTTTTGCTGCTTGGGCTCGCTCTTCTGTTGCTGGAGCTTCTGCTGTAGCTGCTCCTGGCAGTGGTGCTTCTGCTGCGTACTCTGCTGAAGCTGCTCCTGGCGGTGGTGCTTCTGCTGCTGTGTACTCTGCTGAAGCGGCTCCTGGTCTTGCTGACCCTGCTGCTGGTGCTTACTCTGCTGCTGCTGATCCTGGTCTTGCTGCTGCTGCTGCTGCTACTGCTGCTGATCCTGCTGTTGCTGCTGCTGCTGATTATGATCCTGCTGGTGATTATGCTGCTGCTGCTGCTGCTGCTGCTGATTATGATCCTGCTGGTGATGCTGCTGCTGCTGCTGCTGCTGCTGCTGCTGCTGCTGTTGGTGTGGAGGAGTAGCCCCGACAACCTGGAAGCCCCTCTGATGAGGGCCCATCTGGTCCTGCCAAAGGGAGGAAGAGGCGTATGCAACAATGGGAAAGGAGGCAGTACTACATTGAGGAAGTGCACGAGGATGAGGTGCTGGAGTGGCCGAGAGAGAACGACTATCTGTGGCGGAAGGGACACCGGCTGTACAGGGACACCAAGCGGAAGCAGGCTGCTTGGAGAGAGAGGGCGGAGAGTCTGGGCTACACATCGGATGTGCTCCTCGGCTGGTGGAAGCACATGCACACCTGGTACGGGAAGCTGCACCTCAAAAAATCTGGCCAGGCCACGGTTCAGCTGATGGACAGAGAGAACTATGTCATGGCCAAGTGCAGCTTCCTGGAGGGTGAGGTCCGCCACCGAGGAGCACCAGGAGCCCAGATCTCTACCCTCTCTCTCCGGCAGCCTGCTGGGAGCCAGTCCTCTGGCGGCCGAGAGTCAGTCCCTGTCTCCATGAAGGTATCTGTGGAGCGTGCCACGGCGGAGAACCCCCGGCCAGGTGTTGAAAGCGTGGTGGAGAGCGATGAGGACTCCCTGGTGCGGTGGGAGAAAGGAGACATCGAGTCCACCACTGCCGAAGTCGCATCCACCCACACCTCCACCTCCACAGTAAGGCAGAGAGCCAGACCGCAGGAGGGGCAGAGCCACAAGGTCCTGGTGGAGATCAGGGACACCATCCGCACCAGCATAGGTCTCTTCTCTCAGCTGGTCCCCATCGACTCCTCCTCCTCCAACTGCAAGCCCTTCCTCAATTATGTCAACCAGACCCTCAAGGAGATGACGGATCCCCAGTACCAGGTGATGAAGGAGAGGATCACCACGCTGCTTAATAACCCTCCAGACCCAGAGGCACCTGCTCCCACCCAGTCCAGGTCTGCTCCTCCACCCCAGGTGATGTCCCTCCCATACCAAGGCTTCCCACAGCCCCTCGCCTACCAGGGCTACAGCTACTCGGAAGTCCAGCAGCACCGACAGCAGCCCTTCCAAATGCAGGCACAGAGTCATCGGGCGACACCGTTGCCACCGGTTCCAATGATGCCACCGATGCCAACCACGACAATAATGCCACCCACGACAGCGATGCCAGCCACGCCAATGATGCCACCCATGCCAGTCCTCACCCCGCTGCAGACCAGGCAGCCCCACTACACTGCTCCTTCCTCCATCCCACAGCCAAGCCCGGACTCAGTACATCTGTCCTCAGTACTGGGGCTGACACCCCATGGCATGGAGGAAGGACCTCTCAGCATTACGGGGCTGAGCCAGCTGTCTGACACCTTCCTCAACACACCGTCCCCTGTTGTCCTCTCGGGGCCAGGCACTCCAACAACACCTCAGACCAGCACTGCAGCAGCACCCACCTCCACAGCATCTGCACCCTAACACCTTAGACTGGGCACACACCTCCGAGTGACCAAGAGGAGTGCCAGAGACTGGCTGCCTGGATATTTGTGGAGTTTATTTGGACACTTGACTTGGGTCATGTTTATTTTACAGCTTGGTATTAATAAAGTTTATCTTTGTTTCACACACTTGCTTCATTAATTTTTTTCTATAAAGTCTTGGTGGAAACTTTTAGAAATGGTTTAGCCTTTGCATGCTTGTGGGATGGGTTAAGATAGCTGTGGGATGGGAAGGGATACCTGTGGGATGGGAAGGGATACCTGTGGGATGGGAAGGGATACCTGTGGGATGGGCAGGGATACCTATGGGATGGGTAATAGTTGTGGGATAGATAAACCTCCAGTTCAAGCATAGTGGGACTGTATGGTCCACCCTCCCAGGTGCCACCCCTATGGCCCTTCATTATCAATTACAATGTAAGCATTGATCTACACATGTCAACATAAACACAACTCTTTATTAAATGCCCTGTTCATTGTAGGCACACCCAACATACATGGGACAATCTCATCAGTGTGATGAGACAGGCTGAAGGAAGCATCCATTAAGCATCTACCATCCTGTTTTGCCACTCCACCGCTCCAGCTGGGGAGTTGCACCAGTGTTTCAGGAGGTTGCGCTGCTTCTTTGCCTCACGTGAGGCTCTGTTGGGCCCTTGCACATCCTCAGTGTCAATCAGGTTTTGCTCTTGCCTCCATTCCCCAGGTTCCATGTCCCCATTGCTTTGCTGGAGGTCCACGAGCCTGTTCTGCAAGACTGGGTAGCGGGTGCGCATGAGATTGTGCAGGATGCAGCAAGCTTCCACGATCCTCCTCATGGTCTCTGGGTGATGCTGCATGTTGGTGAGAAGTACCTGGAACCTGTTGGCCAGGATGCCAAAGGTGTTCTCCACCACCCGCCTTGCCCTGGACAGCCTGTAGTTGAAGATCCTCTCTTCACGGGTGAGGTATTTGGAGGTGTAGGGCTTCATGAGGTAGGTTGTGAGGGAGAAGGCGTCATCCCCCACGATGAAGTAGGGCACATCTTGTGTGTCATTGGGTAGCGGGTCTGGATCTGGGAAGCCCACCATGAGGTTGCCTTCCAGCCCCTCCTTGAGGTGACTGTCGTTGTATACCTGGGCATCTGAAGATGAGCCATTGCCTGAAACATCGATGTACATGAACTTGTAGTCAGCATTGACCATGGCGAAGAGGATGATGCTGAAGAAGCCCTTGTAGTTGTGATAAGTGGACCCCGACTTGGCTGGCGCTTTGCAGGCCACGTACTTGCCATCGATGGCTCCAACGGTGTGGGGGAAGTTCCACTTCTGATACCACTGCTCTGCAACTTTCTTCCATCCTTCTTCAGTGGAGGGGCACTGGAGGAGCTCCTCCTTGTATTCTTCGATGATGGCCTGCACCACTTCTCTGACCACAAAGCTGATGGTGCTGGGTGGCACCCTCCAGCCGTACTGCATGCTCCTGTAGGTGGTCCCTGAGGCCAGGTGGCGCAGAGTGAGTGCCACCTTGAGCCCAGGTTGCAGGCTGGGCAGGAAGTTGGTGTTTGTCTTGGTCAACCTGGGTGTCAGGCACTGCACAACTTCGTCAAACATGGCTGGAGGCATCCTCATGAAGTTCTGGAACTCCCGAGTGTCTTTGCTCCTGAGCTCCACCATCAGCTTGTCGTAAAGTACGTACTGTGCTCTTCTGGCTAACCATCTTTGGACCCAGACTTTTTTTGGGTGCCTCCTTTTCTTCCCGTGGTAGAGTTCACAGAGACTGTAGATGGTTTTGCAGTGTTGCAGAAGGATGTTGGCTGCCAAAAGGATTTTGTTGCAATCCATGGTGGACATGACTGGATGCTGTGGAAGAGCAAGAGTCAGATGAAGGCTGCAGAGGTCTGCACAGGTGGGCTGCTGGTCTGAAAGTGAGATGCAGGCGAGTTGCTCCCCCTTTTTATAGGCAGTATAGGTTTTCCGCTAGGCATCCTCTAGGCATCCTCTAGACATCCTTAATATCCGAGATAGGTCCCCTCTGCGAACGTTTTTTCCATTTTAAACACTTTGTTTCCGTGCTGCATCCGCTAGCATCCGTTCTGCATCCGTTCCGCGTCCCTTCCGCTTCCTCCCTGCGTCCGGACGGATGCGCGTTGCGCGGATGCGCAGCGGATGCCTAGTGGATATAGCGGATGCGTAACGGATGCGTAACGGGTGCCTAGCGGATGCAGAACAGACGAACTGGATACATTTTCCGCGCAAAAGTTTTAGGCAGCCCAAAACTTTTGGAGCGGATGAAACGTCAATAAACAGATGCTGGACGGATAGAAAGGAAGCAAAACGGAGGCAGTGAGTACATCGCTTTTTCCAACGGATGGCAAGCTTTTTTGTCCGTTTTACATCCTCTTTGCATCCGTTGGTTCAGTGTGACAGGGGCTTAAGCTGAGTGTGCCATCTACTGGTGAATGAAATATACCAGACCCCCTACAAGTTTAGAAAAACCTTTTGATGAGAGAAATAAACAACATTCATCTGGAGGATTGTGATGATACTTACTGTTCTGTAACTAGTTACTTTATGATAACTGGAGACTATTATGAGAATAAGGAAGACTTTTAAATAAAGCAAAGTGATTTTTGAATTTTCTGAGGAGTAACATTGGACTGGAATATATGGTTTTTGGACTTGAGTAAGAGCGGGACTTATTAAATTAAGACAAGATGCTCCATCAGGGAGAAAGGAGTAAGATTTCAAGAGAAATGGTGTTGATGTTTCACAGCATTAAGGATACTATGGAAAAGAATCACAGAGAAATAAAGTACCTAATGCAAGGCATATATGGGAAAGTAGAAAATATGCCACAACTGATGATGAATGAAGATCAAAAAATCCAGGAAAGAGAGGAGATGGTAGAAAGAATGGAAGAAAAGACAGAATGGACAAACCAACAAAGCAAAAAGATGGGAAGGAGAAGATAATTAAGATAATAATGACTGATGAAATAAACCAAGAGAAAAGTACTTGAAGAGATTTAAAAATGGAATAGGATAATGTGGAAGAAATTTTTGAAAAGGAGACAGAGACTTGGATAGCTAATTTTTCTAACATAATGATAGCCTAAAAAGAGTATTATAAGGTATGTTTAAATAAGAGGAAGACTGGTACTTGAATGGTGTATTGTGACTTTGAACAACCAAAAATGAAGGGCTATGCCTTATATAAACATGTGTATTAATATTAGGATTAGCAATGGTGACCTGATTAGAAGTTAGAATAGAGGTAGAATTAAGAAATAGAGAGAATATTAGCAGATATATATTTTTTAATAATCTAAGTTATAATTTGATGGAAAAGATTCGAGGGTGAAAGATGGTATTGCCATGTATGCTTATAAAAAAAATCATTGGCATTAAAATGGAATATTGAAATATTGAATAACTACTTTTTAAAAAACCATGTATATTAATACTAGGATTATACAAGTTTGATTAATATAACAACTATTATGATTATCATTATTGATGTTTGTATCAAAATGAATTATACCCAGGAGCCACACTGTTCATGTATTGATATTGATGTATATTTTAAAATAAAAATCTAAAAAATCATTTTAAAAAAGAATTCCTGGTCCGTATTTGATGATGACCAAAATAGTAGTTTCCCCTTCAGCGGATATGTTCACACAGAGGCTAGTCTGACATTGATTGGGATGCTGCACTGGGGTGGGGCCTTGAACTCAGTTTGCCTTGTCTGTGATTTCCAGGTGTTTCACTAGATGTTGTGGGCAACTCACATAACAGCCAGAGCACACAAGAGTGTGCCACTGAAAATTAGCAACAAAATAGTTAATTGATGGCAGTTCTTGTTGGGCCATCTGGGGAGAGGACTCTGAGAATTAAGGAAGGAAATGGTAATAATCTGTTTTCCTGCCCTCAATTTCTCAATCAAAACAAAGGGCTAGAAAACTCTCATCCCATCCACACCCCTTGAAATTTCAGACACTCTTTGAGGAATGTCACTGAAAAATCTTCTAGAGCTCCAGAAAATCCAGAGGTTGAATTGAGGTCTACAATTCCAGCACAGCAGGTGATTCTAGGAGGTCTATTAATTCTGTTTAGATGATTAGTGTCTATAGTAAAGGAATATTAGTTAGAAATAGGGCATTTATCTCCAAGAATGGAGAGCAAAGCAGAAAGTTATCCATTCTGCAATACTGAAGTAAATATAGGGTAGGTGAAAAGAAACTATCCCACAGTAGGTTGTCAGCCTCCCAAGTAGACCAGATAGGAAACATGACCAGATGCGCTAATCCTAGTTTATTGTATGGCTATATTAATGAAATCTTGCAAGTCTGAAATAACAAATCTCTCGCTGTTGCTTTTTTCTTTCTGAAAACTTTGGGCAAGTCCTTTCTAAGTTTCTTTCTCTTCCTGTTGTTCACTTGTGGGCTCCCTCCTTTTAAATGGTCATTCCTTTGGTAGCATCTCCTCCCCTTATTCATCCAGGTCATTCTCACACACCACTACATAGGCACAAACCCAGGACAATCAACAACTATGTTTGTATCTGCGTAATATATATTTATTTCCCAAGACATATTTCCTGTGCTGCAATGCACTCTACATCAGGCTACCCTTGGAGAGCATTTGGAAGCTTCAGATGATGCAGATTGTGGAGGCAAGGGCAATTCTTGAACTCCCTAGGATGACCCATTTTATGCCACTGCTCCACGAGTTTGCAGCATCTGCTGATCTGCTTCTGGGTGCAGTTCAGAGTTTAAAGATCTTCACAGTGTGTGTCCAGGCTACCCTCTGAGACTGATCCACTTCAGCCACCCCAGCTGAGAAGGCATGTGGTGGGCCATGTTGGTCAAGGAATTCCAGCTGGTGGGGTCCAGGCTCTTGCCCGTTGCCTGTGAGGTGAGACTGGGTCCCATTCTTCTGCAGGAGCCTGAAGACCCGGCTCTGCCAGATGTCTTGTGGCCCTGATGGGGAACATCGCCTTGAAGGGGGTTGAATGAAGAGGCAATCCCACCTCCCCCCCACATGCTGTTCTTTCCCTCCCTATTTATTTTGTTTTTATTTTTTTAAAGATATTTGTGGGAGCTTCATCACTGGAGGCTTTCAAGAAGAGATTGGACTGCCATTTGTCAGAAATGGTGTAGGTGACAACTCATAAAACATTCCTATCCCTGTTTTAGTAGTTGCCATAAAAAGGGGGGGGGAGGAAATCAGGAAGATTTGCAGCAGTTTGAAAGCGAAAGTACATTCCAACTCTTATCTTTAAAAGATTGTAACTAAAGTACCAGAGCTTTTGCCCATGAATATGAATTGGAGAACGTGAATGACATCCAGCCTGTGAACATGCTCAATTGGTTTATGAGACACCCAGGGAGGAGGGGGGAAACAGGATCACAGGTGACTATAAGTTATGTATGCCAGAGTTGGCTTCAGAGTTGGCTAGTATGTCGCCTCTAATGAATCCTTTGAAGTTTTTTCAAGTTTGGCTTGAGAATCATAATTTAATTAGGGTGCTTGCTGGAATCCTGACAGTAGGGTCTCCTGCTTGGGCAAGAGGTTGGACTAAGTGACCTACAATGTCCCTTCCAACTCTGTTAATCTAATTTAATATTCATTTGTTAGGATTTCAATATTTTAATTTAACTGTTTATTTTATTTTAAACATTTGAGGGTTCATGTATCTTTATCACATTTTCTTTTCTTCTGGAACTACAATCTCAGTTTAGGCCTGACTGGAGTTGCTAGGGTGGCCATAACAGTCTGTAATTGTCTTTCAGGAGGAATCTTTGAATATGCCGATGGCCCAAATGCCCAGGTAATGAATGCTGAGGAACAAGCATTCCGATTCTCAGCCAACATCATCAACAGGAATAGAACTTTATTACCCAACACAACGTTAACCTATGATATCCAGAGGATACACTTCCACGATAGCTTTGAAGCCACTAAGAAAGGTGAGTGTGGAAGATCAATTTTCTTCCTCTGCTTTTGAGGTTTTGTCCGATGGAGGATGTTTTGTAAGTGATCTGGTGAAAGACAATCCTTTTTGGGTCCAGAGTCCATGGGAGCTGAGAGTTCATGAAAGCCACAGATTGATGTCAATCCCACATGGCAAATTGAGGAAAGGAAAGTCAGTGATGAAGAAATCAGTTGGGAAATGTTTTTCATAGGTGGAGGGCAGCAGAGACTGGAAAGATGGCAGGTGAGATAGCTGTGAGTCAGGGTGACAAATACTTCAAGTGCCAAAGGGGACAAGGAGGGTAAAAGTTTGGAGAGAAAAACACACCAGGGGTGAAGTCAGAAAACCAAAGAGCTAAACTGCAGATTGTTTGGGTTTTTTCAACTCTTCAGCAGATGAGCAGCTGCTTGGTTGTCCCTGATTGCTACTTTCCTTGCATTGATTTTGCATTAAAGTCAGATCAGTGCCCCACAGAGAGCACACTGTGCACAGAGGAGTCAAGGAAATAATGTGCAGAAGCTGAAATCCCTTTCCTTGGCTCCAATACCTGGAAAATGTTGTAGAACCCTTCATGGAATCTTTTTTTTTTTTATTATGTTGTACCTAAATTTACCTGATTCTTTTTGTTGAAGAATTTTAAATGTTCATTATCATTCCACTTAGAGGCTATAATAATGAAATGTGGTGAGTAAATAAGATTAATCTCTTAAAAAAAAACCTCTTCTTTGTGTTAATGTTTAATGTTCCTCTGCTTAATAGAATTCTTTATTGGCCAAGTGTGATTGGACACACAAGGAATTTGTCTTGGTGCAACTGCTCTCAGTGTACATAAAATAAAAGATAATTTGTCAAGAGTCGAGAATTATCAGGTACACGTTTAATGATAGTCATAGGGTACAATAAGCAATCAAATCATACTAGGAAACAGTCAATATAAATTGTAAGGATACAAGCAACAAAGTTACAGTCATAAAGTCGCCAGTGGGAGGGGATGGGTGATAAGGAGTGATGAGAAGATTAATAATAATAGTAGTGCAGACTTTGTAAATAGTTGGACAGTGTTGAGGGAATTATTTGTTTAGCAGAGTGATGGCTTTCGGGAAAAAAACTGTTCTTGTATCTAGTTGTTCTGGTGTGCAGTGCTTTATAGCATCGTTTTGAGGGAAGGAGTTGAAACAGTTTATGTTTGGGATGCAAGAGGTCTGTAAATATTGTGTAAATATTATGTAAAGCTTTGTGAATAAGATTATGATGACAGCTTCCTTTGTACAAGAACTGCAACCCACTCTCTGTATGTGTATTATGCATGAGCACGTCTGTGTTCACACACTTCCAGAGTGGATGAAGAGTGCAAATAGCCTATTCATCCAAATTCAAAATGGGAGCCAATATTTGCCTTTTTAAAATAGAATTTATTAAAACATTTAAGGAAAAGATAGAAAACTAATATAAATTAGTATAAAGTGAGACAAAGAGAAAAAGAAAAGAGAGATCAACGAAAGAACTAAAAGTGCAAAAAAACAAAACAAAGTAGCTCCTGGTTTTCTTTACAACAGTTATAAGTAGAATTAAAAATTTACTTCCTGCTTTTAGGTTAATTTTGCTTATCATTTTTTTCTATAATCTACTCTGTCTAATAATCAAAGGCATAAATATTTTTTTCTTTTCTGTTGCATGCAAAAAATCTATAAAGATGCCTTGTCACCATTGTATTTTCTATATTCAAAGAAACCTCAAAAGTTTCATCAGCTTTAGATTAACAGACTTGGAAGGAACTTTATAAAGTCATCTAGTCCAGAGGCGGTATTCAGCAGGTTCTGACCAGTTCTGGAGAACTGGTAGTGGAAATTTTGAGTAGTTCGGAGAACCAGCAAATCCCACCTCTAACTGGCCCTGCTAACACCTCTTCTCTGCCTCCCATTGAGTCCCAGCTGATCGGCTGGGTCTTCTTTGGTTGCCCTGCACAGGACAATGGGGCTGGGAAGCAGGTGAGTGAGATGGGATTTTGCAGTATCCCTGCCATGTCCATTAAGCCATGCCCACAGAACTGGTTGTAAATTTTTTTTAATCCCACCATTGATCTTGTCCAACTCCCCACTCAAGCAGGAGACCCTACACCATTTCTAACAAATGGCAGTCCAATCTCTTCTGGAAAGCCTCCAGTGATTAAGTTCCCACAACTTCTGAAGGCAACTTCTGTTCCATTGGTTGATTGTTCTCACTGTCACAAAATTTATCCTTATTTCTAGGTTGAATCTCTCCTTGATCAGTTTCCATCCACTATTCCTCGTCTGGCCTTCAGGTGCTTTGGAGAATAACTTGGCCCCTTCCTCTCTGTGGCAGCCCCTCAAATATTGGAACACTGCTATCATGTCTCCCCTGGTCCTTCTCTTCACTAGATTAGCCATGCCCATTCCTGCAATCGTTTTTCATATGTTTTAGCCTCCAGTCCCCTAATCATCCTGGTTGCTCTTCTCTGCACTTTTTCTAGAGTCTCAACATCTTTTTTTATAGTGTGGTGACCAAAACTGGATGCGGTACTCTAAGTGTGGTCTTACTAAGGCTTTATAGAGTGGTATCAGTACCTCATGTGATCTTGATTGTATCCCTCTGTTAATGCAATTTAGGATTGCATTGGCTTTTTTGGCTGCCATGGCACACTGCTAGCTCATATTTAACTGGTTGTCCACTAAGACTCCAAGATCCCTCTTACAGTTACTACTATTAAGCCTAGTTTCACTCTGTCTATATGTGTACTTTTGGTTTTTCTTGCATAAGTGTAAAACTTTACTTTTCTGCATGTTGAATTTCATTTTGTTAGATAGGGCCTTGTATTAAAGTCTGTCAAGATCCATCTGAATCTTGAGCCTATCTTTTAGGGTGTTGGGTATTCCTGCCAGCTTAGTATTATCTGTAAATTTGGTAAGTTCCCCTTCTATTCCCTCATCTAAGACATTTATGGAGATATTAAAGAGTACTGGGTCGAAGATGGAATCTTATGGTACCCCACTGCTTACTTCCCTCCATGTAGTACCATTAAGGACTACTTGTTGAGTACAGTTTGTCAGCCAGATCTTCCTGGGTATTGATGTTAGATTGAGTGGTCTGTAGTTTCCTAGGTCTGTTTTTTGTTTCCTTTTTTGAAGATGGAAACCACATCAGCTCTTTTTCAGTCCTCTGGTAGTTCACTGGTGCTCCAGGATTTTTAAAAAATGTGGTATAGTGGTTCTGAGAGGACATCTGCCAGCTTCTTTAGAACTCTGGGATATAATCTGTCAGGTCCTGGTGATTTGTATTCATCAAGATCAGACAGGTGTTCCCTTACTATTTTTTTGCTTATTTTAATGTTTGTTTCTAGTCTGTCTTTTAGAATTATGTTTTTGGTAGGTTTGGCTATAGTTTCTTTTTGCATGAAGACTGATGCAAAGAACGAGTTCAGCAGTTCTGCTTTCTCTCAGTTGCCTGTTACTTCCTTGCCGTCTTCCCTCTTTAGTGGATTAACTATTTCCTTGATATTTATATGTTAGAAGAAACTTTTTTTATTATTATCTTTGACTTTTGTTGCAAATCTTTGTTCATTCTGAGCCTTTTGATTTCCTGATTTTGTCTTTGCAAATTCTGGCTGTCTGCTGATATTCTACCTTAGTTGTGTGTCCCCCTTTCCATTTCTTTTGTACTTGTCCTTTTTGTCTTTCAATTTGTCAGAGAAATCTTTGTGCAGCCATGCTGGTTTCTTCTTGGATTTCTTCTTTTTCTTTCTCAGTGGTATTGTGCTAGTTTGGGCTTTTATGATTGTACTTTTCAGAGTTTCCTAAGCTTCTTGACTTGTTTTCCCCTTTAGGACTTTCATCCAAGGAATCTTTCCCAAGTTCTCTCTAGGTTTATTAAAATCACCTCTTTTAAAATCTAAAACTCTGGTATCATTATGTTCTATTGCTTGTGTTTGCATTATATTCAATTCTAATATGACATGGTCATTGTCACCCGAGGTTCCTGCACTTTCAATTCCCTCTATCACTTCTTCTCTGTTTGTAAGAATTAAGTCCAACCAGCTCCCAAAACAATAGTAGTCAGGGATGGGATCCGACCAGTATAACTACCGGTTCTGTTGCTCTGCGTTGCATGCGCGAATTGCATGAGGGCAATTTACGACCTGCTGAGCTGCCCAGGCAGCTGAGCAGCGCTGCATGTAAGTGTGCAGCAGTTGAAAAAGCCCTTTTTCCTGCTTTTTCAAACACAGCTGTGTCACACAAAGCAGTTGCAGTTGAAAACACAGTTGAAATAAAGGTCAGGTAAGAGCCTGGGCGGGCGGGCAAGCCAAAACAGCAGCAGACATAGAATCGGTTCTATGTATGCTCTCTGTTTGCTGCTTTTCATAGCAACTGGTTCTACAGAAGTGGACAGAACCGGTAGAATCCCACCCCAGATAGTAGTCCAGGGTGAAGAACATTATGAAGTGAAGAAAATCCTAGATTCTAGGTTACATAGGGGGTGATTACAATTTCTGATCCACTGGAAGGGGTATTCTTTGACTGAGGCCACTTGTAAAAAGCTGGGATGTAAAAGCAGATAGATTGGTAAAGCAGTTTCATGAAAAATTTCCTGATAAGCCAAAGGGGCACCCTGGGGGGGAGAGGTGGTTAGTTTGTGTTGATTTCTAACTTCCTGTCACTTATCTCATTTCAGGGTGTTATCATCACTTGAGGGGAGGCAGCCTATCAGCCCAGGATCTATCTTGATTCAGATTTAGGGCTGCCACAGTGGGAGACAGGCAAGCTGTGGGAATGGGAGAATAGACAAAGGGAGGATAGCCACGACAACATTCTTTCACCAGAGCTCAAGGTCAAGTCCTGGAGTTTGGTAGGGAGTGACTGAACTTGACAGGAGTTCAGAACTGAGGTGGATTGGAGAGTGTGACTTGAGAGTCATAAAATGGGGCAGGGTATGAGTTTTAGTGTGGAAGAGGGAAAACACAGGAATTCAGATTTGGGTTTTTCCCTAGATGTGCCAACATGACTTCTCTAATAAATTCTTACTTGGATGGACTTTGTCTCTGAGTTTTGATTTGGGATGGAGAGTTTAGTTGGAACATTGACACCCAGGGTGTCAAACTCAAGGCCCAGTGGCTGGATCTGGCCATAGGGTAGTTAGATTTGGCTGCCCTGGAAACAGTAAAGGACTGGCCCACAATGCCTCTGCCAATGAAAATGGACCCTGGGAAGGCTGTGTGCAGCCCTCCTTGATCTCCGTTTTTAGCTATGATGGCCTCCTGCAACCCTTTGCCAGCGAAAACAGAGCCTGGAAGTGGTACGAACATTTGGGCCACCACAAGCTCCCCTGAAATGAGTGACATTGAGCTGGCCACGCTCATCTTGGTCTGGCCCCCTGAGATCAAACACAACCCTCATGTGGCTCTAAATGAAATCGAGTTTGACACCCATGGTGTCAAATAAATGACTCAATTGGATTTCGCTGTTTCATCTTTGAACTTGGATTTGACAGTTTGATCCTGTATTTTGATATTTTTGTTAACATCTTTTTTCCTACTAGTGCATTGAATGCTTTTAATTTACCTATTAAAATTTCAAGTTTCTTTAAAGAATCTTCCAAAACCATGATCAAGTCATTTGCAACAACTTATAGGTCTCTTTTTAAATCTTTATTCCCACAATCCTCTCATTCTCTTATATGTCTGTTCAGTATTTCAAGAACTAGAATAAACAGAAGATGAGACAATGGCCTTGTCTTATTACTTTTTGTATCTTTCAGTTTTGTTAGAACTCCATTAACAGTGATTTGTGATTTCTGTGAAGTGTAAATCGATCTCATTTGTTTTATAAAATTATCTCAAAAGTTAATGTCTTTCAATGTCTTGAACAAGGAAGCCCAACTGAAATAGTCGAAAGCCTTCTCTGTATCCACGATCAATACAATTTGCTTTTCATTTTATTGTTCCACATATTGTTTCTTCATGGTCTTTTAGATAAAAACTCACATTGGTCCTCATGAATACATTCTTATAAAATTATTTTCAATCTTTCATGGTGAATATCTTGTTATTCAATTGTTATTCAGTAGTGGTACCATTCTATAATTTATTGTTAAAAGTTGGATCTTATACCTCTTTAGGTATTAGTGCTATATTAGCTTCTTGCTAACCCTCTAGCATCTTTTCTCTTTATAAGATAGAATTCATCATGTTTTGTAGAGGTTATAAAAGTTCATCCTCAGAGCATTTATAGTAAACCCCTGATAGTCTTGTCTTTCCTGATTTTTTTATAGCTTCAGAAATTTCCCTTATTGTTATAGGTCCATTTATAAGTTGTCTTTGTTCTTCTATAATCCTTGGTAAATTTTGTTTCTTTAGATAATGTATTTCCTCTGTGTATTTTATGCAAATTAAAATAATATTGATAAAATATTTTTATATGGCTACCTTGTACATTAATACTATATATCCCTCATCATCTCAACATCATTCTCTTTTCTTTTTCTTTTCATGATTTATAAGTGAGTTACTTCCTTGATTTATTTGCAAATTCAATTTTATTGCTTTGCATACTTTATTTTTTCTTTCCATTTCTCTTACTATTAACATAAATAATGGTCATTGTAATAGCTTAATCGATTGAGAAATACTAATCTTGTCTAGGAATTTAATTCTTTTTTTCATACAAAGTAGCTTGTATTTTCTCTTGACTCTTTTTGAATTCACTATTATATAAAATAACCTGATAAAAACTTTGCTTTGCCTAAATTATCTTTAAAAAATATTTTAATTTACATTCCTCCACGACTGCTTTGTGTCACAACATTTCATTCAATCTCTATCTGGAACTGGATTTCTTTTTATAAACCAAATTTACAGGATTAAAAAGATTTGGTGATTACTGTAGAAACATTAGTAAACATGTTATTTGAAATGCAAATCATATCTGTTCTTGAAAAGGATCTATGTCCTTCTGGGAAGCAAGTCTACTCTCCTGAGTTGCGATTTTTCTGTCTCCAAATATCAACTGGCCCAAACCGGTTAAATGAAAAACAGTTGCCAATTTGTCCAGTATGATTTTATTCTTTTTCTCAGAAATTCTGCAGTGTTTCTCAACCTTGGCCACTTTAAGACATGTACAGACTTCAACTCCCAGAATTTCCAGCAAATCAAAGAATTCTGGGAATTGAAGTCTACACATATTCAAGCAGCCCAGTTGACTCTTCTATCCAGTTATATGTCATGCCCCTGGTGGAGTCTAACTCTGAGGAAGAGGAGGAACAGCTAACAGAGAGTGGGAGTGTGGCTCCAGAGGTGGTGGAGGAGGCTGGGGAAGAGCAGAGGCCCGCTGAGCAGTCAGAGGAGCATCCAGGCCCATCCCCTCTCCATCCTAGGGCACATAGGGAGGAGAGGATCAGGGAAAAATGAGGTCTACTCAAGAGGAGATTATCATGATCCTCCTCCTGTCTTGCAGCTGGGAGCTATGTATATAAGTTTGCAACTGTGCAGTTAGAATTTCTGAAGTCAATTAGTGTTCACCTTGAAAGAGGCTTATCTTTGCTGGCGCTCTTCCCATGGACTTTTCTTGGTTATTTTCCTGGAGTTTATAATTAGTTATCTCGGCTTTCTTCAGAACTCTCATCAATGCGGTTTGTTTTGATTTTTTGTTTGCCTCATTATTTACTTTTGTGACTTTAAACTATGCCTAATAAAACAGTGAAGTTAAGTTGAAGGCTTTACTGGACTTTAATATATGTTTTAGGTTATTTTGAGAGACTATGGGTCATCACATTATGGGAAATTACTCAATTTCAATTTCCTGTCAACACCAATGCCAGTTCTGGTTTTAGTAGGCCTGATGTGGTTCCCATCTTCAAGAAAAGAAAAAAAAATAGATCCAGGAAACTACAGTTCAGTCAGTCTAACATTAATACCTGGGAAGATCCTGGAAAAGATAATCAAAAAATAATTATAACTAGTAGCCATCATGTGTTTGTTAAAAACAGATCATGCCCAACCAAACTTATTTCATTCTTTGACATAAGGTGGCTAAATTAGGAGACCAGCAAAATGCTGTGGACACAGTACACTTTGATTTCAGTGAGGCATTTGACAAAGTAGACCACAATATAATTCTTGGTAAGCTAGGAAAATGTGGAATAGACAACATCACCACCAAATGGATTTGTAGCTGCTTGCCAAACCGAACACAAGTGGTACTTAATGGTACAATGTCTATATGGAGGGAAGTAAACAGTGGGGTACCACAAGGTTCCATCTTAGGGTCAGTACTCTTCAATATCTTCATAAATGACTTTGATGAGGGAATACAAGAGGAATTCATCAAATTTGCAGATGATACTAAACTGCTGGGAATAGCCAACATCCCAGAAGAGAAGCTCAAAATCCAAAAAGATATTGAACAATGGGTCCTATCTAACTAAAATGAATTTTAATGTGGAGAAAAGCAAATGTTTACATTTAGACAGGAAAAATCAAAGAATATATATAAGGCGAGACCTGACTCAAAAACAATAAGAGGGACCTTGGAGTTCTAGTGGATGATCACTTAAACATGAGCCAGTCATGTGCAACAGCAGCCAAAAAAGCTAATGCAGTCCTGGGTTGTATAAATGAATGCATAGAATCAAGATCACGTGAAGTATTAATACCACTTTATAAAATCCTAGTAAGATCACACCTGGAATACTGCAACCAATTTTGGTCAGCATATTATAAAAAAGATGTTGAGACTTTGGAAAAAGTTCAGAGAAGAGCAACTAATACAGAGGTCATGCCCCTGGTGCACAACTGGTCAGCAGGTTCTGACCAGTTCTGGAGAACCAGAAACGGAAATTTTGAGTAGTTCAGAGAACCAGCAAATACCACTTCTGACTGGAGATTTTACAGTATCCTTCCCCTGCCATGCCCCCAAGCAACGCCCATAGAATCGGAAGTAAAAAAATTTGAATCCCACCACTGAACTAAGATGATCAAAGGCCTGGAGACTAAAATATATGAAGAATGGCTGCAGGATTTGGGTTTGTCTAGTTTAGAGAAAAGAAGAATTAGGGGGTGACATGATAGCAGTATTCCAGTACTTGAGGAGCTGCCACAAGCAAGTGGGAGTGTCAAATTATTCTCCAAAGCAGCAGAGGGTAGGACAAGAAACAATGGTTGGAATGAAGGACAACCTGGAATTAAGGAGAAACTTCCTAACATGAGGACAATTAACCAATGGAATAGCTTGACTTCAGAAATTGTGGGTGCTCTATCACTGGAGGTTTTTAAGAAGAGACTAGACAGTCACTTATCTGAAATGGTATAGGTTCTCCTGGTTAAGTAGGGGGCTGGACTAGAAGATCTCCAAGATCCCTTGCAGCTCCTATTCTATTCTATTCTATTCTATTCTATTCTATTCAAGAAGAAAATATCTTAAATTATAGGAACTATTTTAGGAAGTTTGGAAAAACTCTCCTAAGGACAGAATCATTTGTGGATTCTTCAAGGTAAATTCTTGCACCTAGGAATCTAAATTTCTGCTCTTGTAATCCTAAAATGATCCATCCTATGATCTCACATTAGAATTCTGCACAGTCTGTATAAAAATGCAAAAGTAAACAGTGTGCAGTTGTGTGCTTCTCTTGCAACTGAGGACACCCAATAAGAGAGAATCTAAACTGTCCTGTATAATAACTTCCAGCTTTCATTGATTCTGCTGAATAAATTTTTTATCCAATTTTTAAAAAATCAAATGTTTTATATCTTTTTATTAATATGTGTCTCTTGTAATCAGATTATATCTTGCTTCAATTTTTTAAAATAATAGAATATTGCATCATTTTGAGGAATATTTGCTCCATTTATATTCATGCTAGGACATTTGTAATCCATAATCAAGCCATTTAAAAAAAAAACCAATACCAGTAACAGCTAGCATCATCCCTTTCAGTTTCTGTGATGAATTTTTTGTATAGTTTCCTCTGAGTGCTCCATTTGCATCTCCTTCAATTCTTCCTTGAATATAATTATCTCATCATCTGGAGAGAATCCAATCTAAACCTTTGTTATTTAAACATAACAATTACACTAAAGGCCAGGTCCCACTGGCCGACGGATGCAAAACGTATGCATAAAGGACACAGCGGACGAGCAAAATTTTGGGGGTGGCTCCATCCATTGTCATCCGCTCCAAAAAGTGGTGAAAATTTGCATAAACAGAACGGAAAAGAATGGAAAAGAACGGATGTGGGTAGTACATAGCGGGGATGTTAAGCGGATGTTCATAGGAAGCCTAGAGGATGACAGCGGATGGAAGCGGATGACACATCCGAAGGGCTTTCTTTTGCGAAGCGGATGCATAGCGGAAGCATAGCGGAAGCATGGATGCATAGTGGATGACGCAGGTGCATCACAGACGCCTATAGAAAGCAAAGCGGATGCCGCGCAGATGTATATCGGATGCAAAGCATTCACTGCGCATGCGGGGAGTATGAATTGCATCAGCTCCGCAGATATAAAAGAATGCAGCATGCATGCAGTCAGCATTCAGAGGAAAGACGTGCTGCCACATACATCCAGCAGGAACACCATGGTTCATCAGTCAGGGAAGAAGAGGAAGCCGGTGCCTACTCATTCCAGCCCTGGCAAGAAGGACAGAACCAGCATCCCACCCCCTGGCACTGACTCTGAAGCTGCTGCTGCTGCTGCTGCTGCTGCTGCTGCTGCTGCTGCTGCTGC